>PVJA010000270.1:0-100825 GCA_004027025.1 Myocastor coypus
TTTTTTTTTTTTTTTTTTTTTTTTTTTTTTTTTTTTTTTTTTTTTTTTTTTTTTTTTTTTGTGGAATGTAGTGTTTCCTTTTCCTCGACCTTCTTGAATTATATTTTTAATACGGATTGCCTTTCTTAGAGACAGCAGCTATTAGCATATTATCTTTTCACTTTTTGCAAGCCGTCTTCCTTGTTTCTTATTGTATATTGATGTGTCCGTTCTTCGTGTTGCTTCCAATGTGGTCTGCACTTCCGTGGCTTCTTTTCCATTTTCCTAGATCCAGCTCCTGTCATAACCGTTCTTGATATCCCTGAGAACCTTACTTTCACCTGATATGGAGAACTACTGCATGAAACTTTTGATTACATAGGAGACTGTTTTATTAAGGCCTTCATGTTCAGAAATTTTTATCAAAATTTTAATCTCCATAGAATTAATTTGAGAGGAGAAAATATTCTTGCTCTGTCCATCATTTTTATTTTTACTTTTTCTTTTCTTTTCTTTCTGTGCTTACAGGATTTCTTCATAGGTGCTGTAGGGCTCAAGTCTAGTCCTGTCTAGAGGGTTTGTTTCTGGTTTGGTCAAGTTTCAGGTCAGATTTGTGTGTGTTTCATTTTTATATTTTCTTAGCTCGCAGAGATCGATGCTGCAGAGCAGTGGCCAGTGCAGACCCTGCCCTGTGATCGGCCCTCCTGACACTCGGGTCTCTTACTCCTCGCCAGCCCCATTATTCTGCCTGAATGGGCATAGGCAAGCTTCTTGCCAACAGCACGACTATCCCACGTGGTATGTTACAAAAAGAAGAGCACACTGTCTGCTCTCATGTAGTTTGCTGCCGCTTGGAGAAGTAGGTGCTGCTAGCCTTAGTGGTTGTTGTTTGTTTGTCTGTGTTTGCCTGCTTCATCTGAGAGCTGCAGCCAGAGCATCTTCTTTTGGCGTCATCCGACACTGCTCTTTGACTTCTCAGTGTAGCAGCCCTTTTTTAAATGTGGTAGTTCAGGCTACCCTTTTGGTAAAAATGAAGGCTGCATTTAATTCTAATTTTTATTTTTTAAAGAATGACACCACTGGAAGGAAAATGAAGCAAAATGTCCTTGTGTGCATATTTTAGATTACTGCACTGGAATTCATCATGTTTGAATCAGTCACTTAGGTGAGATTTTTTTCTGAGAGTTCCATTATAACTATTCATTTATTTTTTAGGGTACAGGGGATTGAATTCAGGACCTTGCACTTGCTAGGCAGGCGCTTATGCCACTGAGAGCTCTCCGTAGCCCTTATTTCTTGCATTTTATCTCTCATTTAATAGTTTCTTTTGTTATTGCTATAATTTATTTGCTGGATACAAGGTTTCCTTTATATTTCAACCTGGCCTTGAAGTATCTAGCACAGGCTGGACTTGCATTTACTACAGTCCTCTTGTTTCAGGTTCTCAAATGCTAGAATTACAGACATGTGGCACTGTGCCCTGACATATTATAATTTCTAAGCTTATAAAATATATAAATTATGTGATGACACATTGTGGATAGAGGCTGTTTTTCTAAACACAAAAATTTTGAAGAAGCAACTGTTACAAGAGACATGAATGTCCAAGCTTTCAACATGGTATTGAAGACTGATATCTTTTCTTAACTAGGTTTAATAAAGTAGTGTGTGTGTATGTGTGTGTGTGTGTAAAAGAAACAGTCAACAAGAGACACTTTCTAAAGCAGAAGTCAGTAAACTGTGCCACTCAGACTAAATACCACTTGCTGTCTATCTTTTTAAAATTTATGTATTTAGTATAGGGTCTCACTATGCAGCTTGACTCATAGTGATCCTCCTGTTTTCACCCTCCCCAGTGTTGGGATTATAAGCATGTGACATCACCCCCAGTCTCAGTGACTGGCTCAGTGTGCCTGGGGGTGAGGTAGGTGCTGCATGTGGTACCAGGATCAAACCCTGGTCCCTGTACTTGTGTGAGCAGGAGTTTAGGCCATTGACCCATCCTGCTGGCCTTGCTGTCTGTTTTTTTTTTTTTTGAAAATAAAGTTTGATTAGAACATAAGCATGTTCATTCACTTATACAGTGGTTATAGCTCTTCCTGCTGTCATGGAAGTGATGTGTTATTGTGATAGAAACCACACAACCTGCATGTTTGAAGGTATTTAAAAGAAAAAAGTGTGCTAGGTCATGTCTTAGAAGAATGCTCACATTAAAATTCTCTGTTTCTCTTCCTTCCATTAGAGTCACTCTAAAAATAAGTTAGAAAATTCCATCTCTCACTTCTATCCTCACCCTGGTAGATAGCAAGTGAAGAGTTGGTATGGAAATAGACTTTCTTAGTTATCTCCTAGCCACAGACCTGACTTCATTTTTGTAAGTGATGAATTCACTTTTTAAAAAATGCCAAAAAATTATTGTTTTTTGAGACTTGAAGTCAAAGAGCAAAGATATATTTTGTTGTTCTTGGTCTCCCTTAATATTTAGAAGGCTGTCTCTAATCTATTGATCTTTTGTGGCTGTGTGACTTTTTCCAAATTTCATTAACATCTATTTTGGGGTGATTGTGATCCATTTCTTTTAGAATTATTTGCAATTGTTCTAAGTAGCCAACTACAGTGACAGAAGTTCATGTGATACAAACAACTTTATTTGCCTAAGCACTCTTTTTCTATGTTAGTTGTGTTTTCATTTCCTGGAATTTTTTGCCTATCATAGTCAGCAGTTGCAGAGCTGGGGATATAGCTCTGTGGCATAAGCACCCGCCTGGCAAGCTCAAGGTTCTGAGTTTGATCCTTGATATATATATATATCTTGATATATATATATATATATATATAATCAGTAATTGCAGTGATTATATATTAATTACATCTACTAATTTTTCTGGCATAGAGAAAAGATAATAGTTGACTTGGATCAGGATACACTACTAAAAGGAACAGTAGGATAAAAAGAGGAACAGTAGCCAAGTGTTGATGAAGGAAATTGCACAGTTGAAGTGAGAGATTAGGGTCTTTATAAGGGTTTTAAAGGGTCTAGGCAGCAAATGTTAATTACCAGTAATGTCTTTTCTTGGATCATTTACTCCGTGAAAACCTCTCTGGGGCATCTATATTGTGTTTACAATTGGTATTTTATTTTATTTAATTCAAGGGCTGGGGAGATAGCTCAGTATAATAAGTACTTGCCTGGCAAGTGCAAGGACCTGAGTTCAGTCCCTTGCCTGGCAAGTGCAAGGACCTGAGTTCAATCAATAAGATAAAAACATTATCTTATTTAAATCTGATTTCATTGGCACATTTTACGTATACATAATAATCACACTTATGGGACCTGGCAGGATGGCTCAGTGGTCTAAAGTGCCTGCTTGGGAAAGCTTGGGTGGCTTCAGGGACCGCGGTTTGATCCCCGGCACCACATGCTGCGCCAGCCCTGCCCTCAGGGCGGGCTGAGCCGGCCATAAAAATGAGTGAATAAACAAAGATTTTGAAACAAGAAAAAAAAAAAATAAATAAAATAAATAAAATTCTTAAAAAAATTAAAAAAAATAATCACACTTATGATATAGAATTCATATACGTACATGGCACAACTTGTTTTTCTTTTATATCTTTCTATTTTCATACCCTTCCCAAGCCCCTCCTCCCCTTCCTATTTACAAGAGCTTTGTTTATAGTTGCAGTTTTAACAAAACCATTGCCTCTGGCCTACAGAAGATCTTTAGAGGCAGGAGAAGGAATAAGGGAATCTATGCATAGCTTTTAGAAAAGATTGGGTGGGACTTACTGGGTTAAATGAATGGGTCATACACCAAAGGTTTGTTTTCATCACCATGTTATTTTATGATTGCTTGTGGACAGTGGGGTGTCTTCAGCAGTTCACTCTTAAGAGTTTTAATCTTTATACCTGCCATCCTAAAATCAAAACAGAGGCAGTAAAGAAGGCATCATCTTTCCTTGGGAAAGCAGTAATGGAACCAATAGGCTAGGCTGTAAAAACAGATGGTAAGCTTCATGACTGTGCTTGATTCTATTAACATGGATTTCTGTTATTTTCCACTGTAAAATCTTGAACTTTTTATTCAAACATAAAGCTTACTGTTGAACTGTTTCCTACTTTTCTTTGTCAATAATGCTGGGTAATTTTACATTTTGGTTATTTGTCTTAGATTCAGCCTTCATATCTCTCAGCCTACTCTAAATCCTACTCTTCTGGAGCCCAGATGAGAACTGGGCAGAGAGGCTGGAAGTCCCCACGACAGCAGATCTCCGTCAGTGTGCTGTGGCTAATAAAATGCCAGCTCCTCTGTGGCATCTGATAATGAGCTGCTTTTAGAGGGAAACACGCTTATGCTCATTCCCATTCAGTTCGAAACCTTTCAATAACCAGACATGACTGTTTTCCCCTGCTGCATTCAATTTGGCTGCTGGAGTTTGTTCATCACTTCCATAGCATATCTTTTTGTGATGTCCCACAGAGTCAGGATCATAGCTTTAGTTGTTGATAACAGTGAGTGAAAACCAGTGTTCTTTCAGAAACTACACAACATGGCTATGGTTAATGGGGAAGATGTCTTTGTGACTGTTAGCTTAGCCACCACTTACTATTTGTGTTCCCATCCCAGAAAAGACATTCAAAATCCAAGTGTCTAAAAACCCTCTGCGGGCCCGGCAGGATTGTTCAGTGGTCTAAAGCACTTGCTTAGTAAAGCTTAGGTGGCTTCAGGGACCGCTGTTCGATCCCCGGCACCACATGCTGCGCCAGCCCTGCCCTCAGGGCAGGCTGAGCTGGCCATAAAAATAAACAAATAAAGTTCTGAAACAAGAAAAATAAATAAATAAATAAATAAATAAATAAATAAATAATAATAATAATAAAAAAAAACCTCTGCAATCATCTGGTTCTAATCTGGTATAAGCATATTTGAGGATGGTGCTATTGAGTAATATACTGGTTATGCACCTTTAGTGCATTAAGAACATAGCAGTTGGTCTTATATGAAACATATTCATATCTTGGTTTAGAGTCAAAGAAGGAAAGGAGAAGAATAAATGCTCATAGACCCAGGTAATGTGCATACTACTTTGCAGAAATGTGTTCCTTAATCCTGACAATTTTGCAAGAAATCTAGGCCAGACTCAGAAGTCCCTCCGAAGTCAAGAGATGGGCCTGGGTTTATCAATGATACCATGCTGGTATTGCATCTCTGTGCCCTGCTCTGTGACTCTTTTCTTTCTTTAAGCATGCTTCTTTTCTCAAACTTATATGTTTTATATTTTATTGTGTCTCTTACATTTTTAAACTGTCTAATCACCCCCATTTGCTTTGTAATGAATGTATAAGATTTGCTTTACCTGGTAGACTGCTTTCCAGAATTATATGTCAAAGTGTGCATATTGCTGTTATATATTATGTCAAACTGTACAAATTTCTTTTTTTCAGTTTAAAAGTTATTTATTAAATGAATTAAATATAACTGAAAGTATTTGTAAAAATCAAAATTCTTGAATCTCTTTTGAAGTACAAGTTTCTACTTAGAACTGAGCTTTTATCTATGAACAGGCCATTATACATTAAATTTTTATGAAATGGTCATTGCCTTTTTGGGTATGGAACATGCTTGCTTGCATTATTTTTCTGTAGGCAGGTCAAATTCCACAATTTCTATCACTAAAATCACAAATATTCTCAGCCCTAAACTGTATTGTGTTCCTTTCCTGAAGGCCTTGACTCTATTTCTTTGAGTAGCTACATTACTTTAACTTTCTAATAAATCCTTTTATATCTTTCAAAAAAAGATCATTTGCCTAGAATGAGGCTTAGCTTTCTTTAGTAAGACCAAACCAAACCAAACCAAACCAAACCAAACCAAACCATGGAAATGCAGTTACACATAAAAGTTAAGAATCAAATGATTTTTAAAATGTCAGAATGATGTTAAATATTCATAGGTATCTTGTCTACATGTCAAGAGATTGTATACATGTGTGATATTATCTAATGATACCTTATAAATATGGTAGAAATGCATGGTTTCTTGGTTTAGCTAGTTTATATATTTATGTTTAACTTTTATAAAGAATGCAATGTTTTAACCACTTCAGCTCTATCCAGTATTCACTCCATGCCTGCCGTGTTTCAGCATGGAAGGGATTCGGTGTTTGCATACAGCAGGTGTTTTATCAAGGGAATTCAACTGTATTTATTAGAAAAGTAATTTATTCTCTCTCTAAGAAGAAATCCAGCAATTGAGTGATATTTAAACAAACAGCAAAAAGCTCCACTTGTGTTCCAGCTCCCTCTGAGGCTGACTTCCCAGAGGCAACCACCAACTTCCTTTCCACTTTTTAAGCATATGTGAGGTGTTTGACCTGATAGGCAGTGTAGAAATCTGTGACTTTGAAATGGTCAAATCATTTCTAGCCACAGTTTCCTCTTCTCTAAGGTGTTGGTAATACCTCATAAGATTATTGTGCAGATTGAATATAACATCTGGAAAGTACTTAGTACCTGGCACAAGAGACATTCAGTAAGTAGAGCAATTAGGGTTCTAATTGTGGCTGACAATTAAGTTTCACAACAAAGCTCTTTAGAGAAGAAAGGAGGGTGCTTTGTATGGTAGCTTCAGGCAGAACTGCTCACCTTATTAAAATGTCTCTCCCATGTTAATCCTATTTTCACACAAGTATAAACAAGGCGTGGGCTCACCCCATTCACAGAAGGTACCAGAGATAATGTATTTGTAATTTTCTAAGTTATAAATAAGCCACATTACCTGAAGGCAAATTTTCCCGAGTCCAGACATCTCTCACTGTCATGGATATGACAAAGTTCCATCCTTATACTGTACTAATAGCTATAAGGCATAATGCCAGTCAGTTTGTAAGCCCTTCTTGAAGAACTCTTTTTGGTCTCTTGGCACGAATACAAGATCCCTAATTTCTAAAGTTGATGTTGCTTTTTGGTTTGATGTTTTCATTCTCTGTAGATCCCATTCCTCACCTGTCTGAGGTGGAAACGTTTCTGTTTTCCTTTAGTTGCACATCACAAGCTGTGAGATGCGTCTCTGCGCAGCCTTGTTCAGTTTAATAAGGATGTGATTAGATTTACCCCCCAAAATACATTAGATCACCCCATTAGTTTTACTTTCAATGGACTAATTCCTGCTGCTTTCCTGGCGCTCTCGGCACACGCTTACCGACTTGCAGGCACACGGGGCCATTGTGGTCTGCGTCCGCACCACAGGCACGGTCGCCTCGCAGCCTGTGAGGGGCTGCGTGTTATAGCGGCAGCCTGTTGCGTAACAGCACGAGGAGCATCGTTCTCTTGAGTCTGAGTGGATAAATGGAGGGTGGGGGAGCGCTTGCAGTACATAACGCCGTCATTCCTTCTATGGAGTTAGCACACATACATAACACATCACCTTTTCCCTCTCCTTTTCTCTCCTTCCTCCGTCTCTGATTCCCTTTCCACTTGCAAAAGATCTGTCTCCCTACCCTCTGCTACTTATTTTTTTGCTCTTTATTTATATTTCGGACTTGTCATATAAAAGAAACCAGGAGACGCTGAAGTCTGACTTATTTTAGTTAACATTATGGTTCCAAGGTGCATCTGTTTTCCTACAAATGGCTCCTGTTTATTCTTTTTAGCTAGTGTGGCACTCCATTTTGTGTGAATCTGAGGTAAATGCTTTTGAGAAAATTGATTTTAAATTAAATAATTTCTCTTCTTTCTGTAATGGGATTAGAATCACCATTTGCATTTAATTGGCCCCATGAGGCATGGAAGAATGAACCTAAGCAGGAGATGAGAGGAGCTGGGCTTCGCATACGGCCCCAGTAGTACAGTAATGTAAATTTAGGATCGCTCCTTATACCCAGCTTGAGAGATAGATGGTCTCTTTGCATTCATGTTGCACTCAGAATATCCTTTTGTTTTTCTAAGTATTGAATATAATTTGAGGACAGTGAGGAAGGTTAAAACAGATTGGTTCAACTATTAGAAAAATAATTCTAGAGGTTTTCACACTGAAAATGAGACATCCTAATCTAAAAGCTGAAATGTAGAAGCCAGTTTTATAAATTAATGATTTCTCTAGATACACCTGCCAGAGCCTGGTAACTCAGAGGTGGCATTCATGGAGGTAAGTGAACCATGAAGGGTGTGAGGCTCACAGTGGTGTAGTCCACTGATGGCTTGGTAGCCAAATGTGGCACTGGGAAGTGGAACCTGGTCAGAGGCAGTGGGTCGCTGGGAGTTTGGTTGGGCAGGGGCCACCTCCTCTGTCTCTCTGCCATCTGTCTGCTGTTCCACAGGCTGTGTCTCCTTTGTTATGGCTCTCTGCTAGGCTGCCCTACCCCAGAGCTAGCTAAGAACTGAAGCTTTTACATGCTGTGAGCCTGAACCAAACTTTCTTGTTATAACTTGTGCGTGTCATGTATCACGTCTCAGAGGAGAGAAAGTAATCAAGACAAGGCTCAAGTCTGTCGTCTCTGTTTATAGTTAGAGTCAATACTGGTAATGTTACAAATATATCTTATTAATCTTGAAAATTAGCATCCTTGTGGGAGCAACTTACTTGTGGTTTATCCTGTACATTTGGATATAAATTTTTAACTCCTTTAGGTAAATACCAAGGAACATGATTGCCAGACCATACGGCAGAGGTGTGATTGACTTTGCTCATTTTTATGTTCTACTTTGTTCTGAGAGCTGAGGTAGTTTTGAATGTGGCTGTTGCTCAGGAAAGCCTTGACAGCAAGAAATAGAACTGATTTAAACTAGCTTAAGTCCAAAGGGAGGTCACCTGAAAGGGTACGGTGTCACAGACGTTAAAAGTGAAATAATTGTTGAGCCTTTCAGTGGTGTGGAACCACAGGCTCAGGCGTCTGTACGCCGTAGATCAGTCCTTTCCATATGTGGCTCCTTTTCCTCAGTTGCCTGCAGCATTTGCACCAATTTTAGTCACTTCCTGCAACAGGGATACTCTGCTTTTCTTGGATCAGTATCCCCTCCATTGTAAATTATCACCCTAGTCAAGTCTCCCTGAAACACTTGATGTTCTTTTTAAAGGTTTTAAAAGATATCTTTAAAGAGAACGATGTTCTTGTGCAGTTGTACAGAATGGTACAGAATTACCCTGTGTGCCCTTTACCCTGGTTTCCCCAGTGCTAACATTTCAGGAACGATGAAATGACGTCATGAGCATCACGATGCAGTGCAGCTCCACTGCCACTGGGACCCTTTCTGCTGCTCTTCCAATGGCCACCTTTGCTTCTTGCTGTCTGCGCTCCAGCCTTATCCCTGGCAACTGCTAATTATTCCCCATTATTAAAACATTGTCATTTAAAGAGTGGTATGGAAGTGAAACCATATGGATTTTAGTGAAGCTATTTTCTTCACTCAGCATAATTCTCTGGAGATTCATCCTTTTTTGGTGTAACAATTCTTTTTTATTACTGAGTTGTATTTTGCAGTATGGCAATAAGATAGTTTAATCACTTACAGGGACATGTAGATGGCTTTCGCTATTTTTTTCTATTGCAGATAAAGCTGCTATAAACATTCACATACAGATATTTGTATGAACATAATTTTCATTTCTGTAGGATAAACGATCAGCAACAAAATTACTAATCTGTAAAGCTTGGCTACATGTGTAGTATCTTTTATTTTTATTTTTAAATAGCTGTCAAACACAGTAACTGCCATTTTACCACTAGGAGTACGTGAGGGGCTTGGTGCCTCTGTCTTGTTGCTGGTGCTTGGTTGCTGTCATTATCTTGTATTTTATTTATTCTGCCAGGTATCTAGAGACATCTCATTGTGCTTTTAATTTGTATTTCTGTAGTGTTTAATGGCTTTGAATATTTTTTCTTGTGCTTATTTTCCATGTCTATATCTTTTTACGTGAAACGTCTTTATTTCTGTTGCCTATTCTAAAATTGGATTGTCTGTTTTTTTTTTTTTTTTGTCTTTTTGAGACAAGGTCTCGCTATGCAGTTGAGCCTGGCCTTAAGTTCACTTTTGTAGCCCAGGCTGGTCTCGAACTCGCACCAATCCTCGTGTCTCAGCCTCCCAAGTGCTGGGATTACAGGCGTGAGCCACCACGCCTGGCTGTCTGGTTTTTTATTAGTGGGTTTTAAAAAGTCACAAAATATTCTTGGTGCGGTTTCTCTGTTCAATAGGTAGTTTGTATATATTTTTTACCTTCTGTTTTTTATTTTTACATATTATTAAGAGGACTTTCTCATAGAGCAAAAATTTGAATCTTGTTGTAACTCAATTATAGTAAGTTTTCCTTTATGGATCATAACTTTGATATCAGGCTTAAAATGTTTACTAGTCCTAGGCCCTGGAGATTTTCTCCCGTGTTTTCTTTGAAGGTTTGAGTTTCATGTATTACCTTCATGGAGGATCTGTTGTGAGCAGTGTTTGCATCAGCTCTGTTAGGTGGAGGTTTGTTTTTGTCTGTACACCTCTAAGTGTTGTAGCATTATTTCTTGAAAAGGCCATCTCTTCTCCACTGGCATGGAGAACCAAATTTACCAAAATTAAGCTGGACACATCTATGTGAACTGGTTCTGAGGCCTTTATTCAATTTAATGATCTCTTATTATTATCTTGATTACTGTGGATATATAATAAATATTTAAATCCAAGTCCTCAAAATTTATTCCTTTTCAAATTTTTGAAGTATTCTAGGTATTTTGTTTCTACATGAAATTTCCAAACATTCTTAGTAGGGTTTTGATAGGAATTGTGTTAAATACCTCAATTTATATAACAAACTGGATAGTGCTGATATCTCTAATATGAAAAGCTTTCCAATCTATAAATGTGGTGTGCCTCTACACTTACTTGGTGTTTCACTAAGTGGTTGGCAGCTTTCAGTGTAGGAACCCTAGGCATGTTTTCTTAAATTTATAGTTCATGTTTCTTAGTCCATATAATTTATATTTCTTAGTGATTATAAAAGACATTGCATTTAAATTTTTGATTTTTTGTATTCATTGTTAATATATGCAATGTAATTGATGTTTTTCACCTTTACGTTTTATTCTATGATCTTGCTAAATTCATTTTCCATTTTGTGAAGGTTTATTTGGAGTTTCTATGTACGCAATGATATTATGTAAAAATAAGGAATTTTATCTCCTTTTTAATCAGTGTGTTTTTTCTTTCATGTCTTAGAATTTGCTAGAATTTTAGTACTATGCAGAATTAGAATGGTGAGTGAATATTTCTGCCTTATTTTTCTTTTACTAGTAACACAATCTAGGTGTCATAGATGTCCCTTGTGCAAAGAAATTTCCTTCCATTTCATTATTTTGAAATTTTTTTGTTTATAAATTCTGCATGAATGTTGAAATTTTTAAAACATATTTGTTAAATATATTAATTGATATGACTGTGATTTGTGTGTTGTTGTTACTGTTATTATTGTTATTTGTACTGCTTTGTCTGGTTTTGCCATTAGGCTGAAATTCATAGCTGACACTGACAACAGTTCTACAAAGTACTATAAGTGGTTTTCAAAGTAAATCCTGAGAGGATTTGCCTGATTTTGGCAGATACAAAAGTTTCATGTTTGTTATACAGGTCTTGCTTTAACTTGCCCTTAAGCTACTCAGCAGAAAAGTTTAACCAGGAGGCATAAAATATAAAGCTAGATTAGTATGCTGAGCGGTAAAAGGCTTAAATCAACAGCTTCCAACATTGCCGGTTCTGCCAATAACCTGCTGTGAGTATGGAACATTGAACTACGTATACAACTACTTCCTCTTAGCTCAATAAGAAGACAATTTTGTACCAACAATGATTTGAAAAATTATCATGTCTACAACCTGTGCTCTGTATCACTACTACAAGGACAATAATATGCATTGTATCAATTATTGGGAATATACTACTAACATGTTTTGAAACTGTTGCATTGTTATTTCTCATTCAAAGTAATAAAAAGTAAAAATAAATTCAGTTAATAAAACAAACTGTGACATGTTCCTCCTTTCTTCTATTTCTTGGAAAAAATAATTTTTTTTTTTTTTTGTCTTTTTGAGACAGGGTCTCGCTATGCAGTTGAGGCTGGTCCTGAGCTCACTTTTTTGTAGCCCAGGCTGGTCTCGAACTCGCGCCAATCCTCCTGCCTCAGCCTCCCGAGTGCTGGGATTACAGGCGTGCGCCACCACGCCCGGTTGTAATTTTTATGTTAATTCTTTTTTTACAATTTGGTGAATATCTCTTATAAGGCTACTTTGGGATAAAGATTTCTTTTCTGGATATTTTGAAATTAAAACTTCATTTCAGGGTGTTGGCAGGGTTGGCGGCGTCGGCGGCTGGGTCGGCGACCGCAGCTATGGGAAATGGCAGAGTATTTGGCCTCCAACTGCCGCACCAAAAAAGACAAAGTCAACTGCTCATTTTATTTCAAAATTGGAGCATGTCATCACGGAGACAGGTGCTCTGGGTTGCACAATAAACCGACCTTTAGCCAGACCATTGCCCTCTTGAACATTTACCGTAACCCTCAAAACTCTTCCCAGTCTGCTGACGGTTTGCGCTGTGCCGTGAGCGATGTGGAGATGCAGGAGCACTATGATGAGTTCTTTGAGGAGGTCTTCACAGAGGTGGAGGAGGAGTATGGGGAAGTGGAGGAGATGAACGTCTGTGACAACCTGGGAGACCACCTTGTGGGGAATGTGTATGTCAAGTTTCGTCATGAGGAGGATGCAGAGAAGGCTGTGACTGACCTGAATAACCGCTGGTTTAATGGACAACCAATCCATGCTGAGCTCTCGCCTGTGACTGACTTCATGGAAGCTTGGTGCCATCAGTATGAAAGTGGAGTGCATGCGAGGAGGCTTCTGCAACTTCATGCACCTGAAGCCAATTTCCAGAGAGCTGCGGCGAGAGCTGCATGGGCGACGCTGCAAGAAGCATAGATCAAGGTCCCGGTCCCAGGAGCGGCGCTCTCGGTCTAGAGACTGTGGTCGTGGTGGAGGTGGCGGTGGAGGAGGTGGCAGAGGTCGGGAGCAAGACCGGAGGAGGTCAAGAGATCGGGAAAGATCTGGGCGATTCTGAGCCATGCCATTTTTACCGTATGTCTATTAGAAAGTGTTGTAGGTGATTGACCAAACCAGTTCATAAAATGGGAATTTAAAAAAAAAACAACAACAACAACAAAAACCCCCCACAAAGATGGGTTTCTGAATAAAATTTGCAGTGATACAGTAAAAAAAAAAAAAAAGAAAAAAAAAACCACTTCTTTTCATGTTTGATAAAATGTGATAGTTTGTATTTTTCTAGGAATTGGTCTATTTAATCTAAATTATTAAAATTATACGCATACAATGTTTTATCATAGTCCCTTATTATTTCTTGTTCCTAAGGCTGATAATTTGTCTTGTTTCTTTGATTTTTCTTTGTCACTGTTGCTAGAAGTCTGCCATAGTTTTAATCTTCTTAAAACATCTTTTCTTTGTTGCACTGATTTTTATAATTTTATTTAGTCCACTTTATTGCTACTTTTACTATTTCAATCCTTCTGATTGTTATGGGTTATTTTCTTATCTAAGATTTGATGTAAGAGCTTTGATTATGGCACTGAGAATTTTCCTCATTTCTAATGCTATGCCTTTAATGCTATAAATTTCCCTCTTAGCATTGGTTTTGTTATACCTCAAATTTTATTATATTCTACTTCCATTTTTATCTAATTTTATTACCTTTAATAAGAAATAACAATGAGAGTTTCAAAACATGTTAATAGGATAGTTACAATAATTAATACAATGCATATTACTGTCTTCATAGTTGAGTATAAGATTCAGACATGACAATTTTTCTGAACACTATTGGTACAAATATTTCTTTTCATGAACTAAGAGAATGTAGTTGTATGTATAGTCTTCAAAAAGAAGGGTAAAAAAAGAGAATAAGAGACAAGGAAACATGCCCTAGGGTTGACCTGCTATAATTTTCTACTTTCATTGTAACCCAGTTCAGTTCACTTTTTAATAAATAGTTCTTAAGACTACTTCTTTGACCTAGGAGTTAGTTAGAAAGTGTACAGTTTAATTTTAAATGTTTGGATATTTTCCTCCCATTGTTCTGTTATTGATTTATGGCTTAATTCCACTGTGATTGTAAGAACATACTATGATTTCAATTCTTTTAAATTTATTGAGGTTGTTTTATAAGGAAAGCATTCATCTAAATCTTGTTCATGTTCTCTGTAACAGCTTTACCATTTGTTGAGGAAATAGTGTTGATGTCAGGCTGGTGAGATAAGTTAGTGGATTAAGTGCCTGCTGAGGTAGCACAGGGCTGGGGTGGTAGGCTGGGAGTTGTGGATTGTGGAGTGTTTGCCTCCCACTAGGCATGCTGAGTTGGTCACTGAGACTGGGTATTGTGGCACAAACCTGTAATCCCAGCACTGGGGAAGCTGAAAACAGGAGAATCCTATGAGCCTGAGCTTTGTAGTGAGACGCTGTAACAAATACATAAAATAATAATAATAATAATAATAATAATAATAATAATAATAATAAATTGATGTCTCCACCTGAAATTGTAAGTTCTATCTCTTTTCCATTCCATACATTTTGTTCCACATACTTTGCATCTGAGTGGTGCAGAAATATGTAATATTGCTCTAACTTCTTTGCAGATAAATCCTTTTATCATTATGAAACATTGATTTTTTTGTCTAAAATTTCTCTTTGCTTTGAAGTGTATTTTATGTAATAAAATAGTCATTTCTGCTTATATTTGAGTAATCTTTGCATTACATATAGTTTTCTTTTCCTCTAACTCTGATTATGTCACTGTATTTGAAATGTATTTCTTGTAGATATTTTCTAATTAGGTCATGTTTTGAAATTCACCCTATGAGGGCTGGCGAGATAGCTCAGTGGTCTAAAGGGCCTGCTTAAGCAAGCTTAGGCAACCGCAGGGACTACAGTTTGATCCCAGGCACCACATGGTGCACCAGCCCTACCCCCGGGGCAGGCTGAGCTAGCCATGGGGGGAAAAAAAAAAGAAATTCACCCTGTAAATACCAGATTTTTTTTTGGCTTATTTGCATCATTTATATTGAATGAAGCTACTGATTCCTTGGCCTTAGTTTTTGCTTAGTTTTGCAGTTTTATGTTTATTTCTTAAGTTTACTTTTTTATCCTCTCAGTTTCTTAATATTCCTTTTTTTTTTTCTTTTTCTTCTGTCGTTAGGACAGGGTCTGCCAGAGGTTCTCAACCTTTGGGTCCTGACCCCAGCAGGGGTCAAATGACCAAAACACAGGGGTTGCCTAAAGCCATCAGAAAATGTTATTTATTTGGAATTACAGTTTTGAAGTAGCCACCAAAAATATTTTTTGGTTTGGGGTCGCTGCAACATGAGGAACTGTATTGCGGGTTCACAGCATTAGGAAGGTTGAGAACCACTGATCTACAGGGACTATTGGGTCTCACTGCATAGACTGGACTCATAGTGATTCAGCCTCCCAAGTGCTGGGATTACAGGAATGAGCCAGCACAGCCAGTCTTTTATTTATTTTTTTATTTTTTATTTTTTTGTCTTTTTGAGACAGGGTCTCGCTATGCAGTTGAGGCTGGTCCTGAGCTCACTTTTGTAGCCCAGGCTGGTCTCGAACTCACACCGATCCTCCTGCCTCAGCCTCCCAAGTGCTGGGATTACAGGCATGCGCCACCACGCCCGGCTTGATTACACTGTCTCAGTGTGTGCTCCACGGGCCAGGCCAGCACTGCAGGCCAGGGATCAAACCTGGTGGCTGTGCTCTGCCTAAGCAGGTGCTTTAGTCTGTTGAGCTATCAGGTCAACCCTTGGGTTCACTAATATTTGTATAACCCCATTTTGATTTATTTATCATGCTTTTTTAGAGTATCCTTTCAAATAGCTCTGCTAGCAATTGCTACATTATTTTATATATATACTTTTCCACAAAGTCATTGTTTCACCAGTTACACTGCAGCATAGAGCACTTCACTTTATGTCTAATACCTCAATTTATAACATGGATGTAAAATGTTTCCTATAATTACGTTTAAAACATCAGAAGGATGAGTTGTAATATTTCTTTTTTGCTTCTGCTGTAAACAGAAAATTAAATAGAAAAAAGCATGCTCATTGTACTTTCCCATGGTACAGCTTTGTATGTTCAATTTTTTTTTTCTAGTGTTATGGTTTCCTCATCATTTGCATAGAAAATCGCCGTTAGCCTTTGTTTAGTGTAGATCACGTGGTAATAAACTCTTGTAGGTGGCTTTCATTGAAGTGTATACTGTTTGTTGTATGATTTTTGTTCCAGTGCTGAAAGAAATGACGAGAAGACCCGATGAATATAGCTTCAGAGGACTCACCGAGATGTATCTTTCTCAGTGAGCCCAGAGGCTCAGAAGGCTCTTCTTTTTATTTAGCATTAAAAAAATGGCTAAGGATATACGTCACTATTTTAATAGATACAGCATATTCCAGACACGTAGCTCATGCAATACTAAGACACATAGCTCACGCATATGCTTCCAGACATGTAGTTCAAGCATACGCTTCCAGACATGTAGCTCACGCAAATGCTAACAAATAATACTTTAAGTAGGGAGGAGACAACTGTTGGTGTCACTTAACAGATAAACAAAGAACAGGGCATCCATGGGAAGAGCCACCATCTGCAACCTTGAGACCCAGCTTTTCGGGAATCTCAGGCAACAGAAGGCAGCCCTCCCTGGGCTCTGTCTATAATTCAAGGACAGGGCACCCGCAGGAGGAGCTGCCACCTGAAGCTTCAAGCCTCAGCTTTCTGAGACTCCTGAACAATAGAAGGCAGGCCTCCCTGGGTTCTGTCTATAACTCACCACTTCTAGGGACACCAACTGGTCTTCATACTTATCTCTATGTTACTACACTGTTTCTCCTTCACATATGTAGCTGAGGGATAGATTAACTGTTTATATGATTTTGAGTTGGTAGTGTTTTGCTTCCAGTGCTATACTATTTTCTTCTAGAGTTAATAATTTTTGAGGGAAAATTAATTGTCAATTAATTTTTTTCCACAATAGCTAAAGATTTTCTTGTTTCTTTTTGATCTTGACCATGAGATATTGTCATGTGACTATATTAGACTTATCTTCTTTGGGTTTCACTCAACCTCTTGCATTTGTAGGCTTGTGTTTTAACAAATTCGGGAAGTTTTTTAATGCAGAATTTCTATTAAGGTTTTTATTTTTACCTTTTTTCTTTACATTCTTTCTTTCCTGTACTCATATGACATGAATATTACGTCTTTGATTGTGGTTCCACAGATCACACAGGTTCCATTAATTTTTAAAAATATTTTAATAGGTATTTGTTAATATGTATTTCTGTGTTTTCGCTTTTTTATATTGGATAATTTCTGTTGTATTTCAGCTCACATATTCTTTCTCCATAATCTATATTCTACTATATATTGTAATTTTTCATTATATTAAAATTTTTGATTATAGTTTTTAGTTCTAACAAGTACACTGATTCTTTTAATCATTTTTTTTTTCTCTTTTTCATGAGACTTCCTATGTTTTATTTATTTCACATGTTTGTGTTTTCTCCTGGGATCATCTTTGTGATGGCTAAATTAAAATCTTTGTGATGAAAATCTAACATCTGGCACCTGGATGTTGATATCTATTTTCTGTCACTTTTCATTCAGTTTACAATCTTCCTGTTTCTTCATATCATGATTTTTGATTGAAAGCCAACCACTTGGATAATTTGTAATGATTTACATTTATTGTACCTTCTGTTCTAGTTGGCTTTCCTTACTCCTTCAGGGAAGGGAGGATGGGTGGTTCCCCTATGGTAATGAGGTGTGGGAGGGAAACTCCAGGTTCTTCACTTACTCATCTTTGGCTCCTGAAGGCGGGCCTTTTTACAACAACTTCTGGGATGATTTCTGTCCTCCTCAGTATCCACTAATTCCTTAGATGGACAGGTAGGAGTACCTTACTGTTCTCCCCAAATGGTCTCCTCTGACAATGTTGAGAGTGGAGTGGTGGACATCCTGCTATCCACTAGAGTTCCTTTGACAGCAGCCATCAGGGTGAAGGGTTACTACAATCTTGCTCTTAGGAGGTAAAGGTAAAAGTCCAGGCTTCCCATGTAGCTTCCATTGATGTTGAGAAGGGATTGCTTGTTATCATTCAGCAGGGACAAATGTTGTGACTACTTGTGCAGCTTTCTTGGTTACAGTTCTTTTTGGAACCGAGGGTTGAATTCAGGCCCTTGTGCTTGCCAGGCAAGCACTTACTCTACTGAGCTATTGTCCCAGCTCCTTGGTTATAGTTTTGGATGGGGGCTTTGGGTGCCTCAGTACAGGCTGGCAAGGACAGCAGTCTAGGCTTCCTGTTCAAAATCTCCTGGCATGGGAAAACTATGGTCTGTTCTCCGCTGTTTGGTGGAAGAAGAGTGGGGTATCTGTAAGTTTTTTGTTTATTTTGTGTTGCCCATTTCCTGGCTCTTTGACTAGGGAGATAATTTTGTTATGGTTTATTTTGTCTCTTGTTTGAATTTCCAGCTTACTGTTTTCTCAAGTACTTAGCTGGGATACATAGCAACAAAAGAAAACCACAGGATTTAGCCACTAGGTTGATTCTCACAGTCATGAGGATTGGATGAACTTGCTGCTTTAATCAAACATATATAAAATATACACAGAGACACATAAATGGACATAATGTAGGCTTTTTAGTTGTACTTAGTGGAAGGATTAAGATAAAGTGTATCTACTCCATATTTCTAGAAATAGCAGTATTTTTATCTCAATATTTTTATCACAAAGAATATTTGCTATTAATGCATAATTGTAGTACACACTGATCATATTCCTCATGAGGAGTAGGTAGGTGTACATAAAACATTTCATTCCTTTTCCATTTTCTTCTCCTCCTCCCCTATGCCTCTGACTTTTTCCTTCCACATTTGCCTAAGATTTATCTCCTTACTTCACATTACCAAACTTTTATTTTGATCTTTATTTATATGTTGGGTTTTCATAGGAGAGAAAACTCTGGTATTTAAGTTTGTACATTTACCTTATTTTACATAACATTATGACGCCAAGGTGCATCCATTTTCTTTCAAATGACTCAAATTTATTCTTTATAACAGAGAAGTATTCTGTTTCATGTGACTGTCCTCTTTTCATTATTCATTCATTTGTTGAGGACCACATTGGTTGTCTATGAGACTTAGGTAGTATGAATTATACTAAGAACTGGGGAATTCTTGTTGTACTGTAATATGATGTTTTTGACTCTTTTAAGAAGCTACCTAGAAGGTGAGCTGGGTCAAATAAGGTTTCTAGTCTTAGATGTATGAGGAATCTCCTTACCAATTTGCTTGTTGTTGTGCTAGTTTACATATTTGCAACCACAGTGTAGAAGTTGCTTTACCCTATAGTCTCACCAGTATCTGTTATTATTTTATGTGTTGATGACAGCTATTCTCTCTGGAGCAATATAAAATCTCAGTGTTGTTTTAATTTGTATTTTCTAATGGCTGGAGATATTGAACTATTTTCCATGGGGTTTTGGGGGGGCATTTTTACTTATCTCTCTGAGAAATGTCTGTCATTTCAGTTGCCTTTTTTTTTCTTGAGTCTGTTATATTGATATTCTAAGTTTTTGAGTTGTTTTTTTCCACACTAGATATGAGTCTTCTGAGTGAGGAATAGCTGACTTTTTTTTTTTTTTTTTTTTTTTTTTTTTTTTTTTTTTTTTTTTTTTTTTTTTTTTTTTTTTTTTTTTTTTTTTTTTTTTTTTTTTTTTTTTTTTTTTTTTTTTTTTTTTTTTTTTTTTTTTTGGATTTTTTTTTTTTTTTTTTTTTTTTTTTTTTTTTTCCTGATTCTATAGCTTGTCTCTCCACTCTATTGGTGTTTTCCTTTGCCATGTAAAAGTAGTAACATGAGTCCATTTATTGTCTTTTATATTATTTTTTGTGCCACTGAGATTCTGTTTGGACAATTCTTACCTATCCCTATGTTTTCAAGAGCTTTACTTGCTTTATTTTTGGGAAGATTGCTTCCGTTTTCATATTTTATCTTTGACCCATTTTGATTTTAATTTAGTACATGAGGAGAGTATGGGTCTAATTCAATTTTCTGCACATGTATAGCCAGATTTCCTAGCACCATTTGGTACAGAAGCTACCTTTTTTCATGGGTATGTTTTATACTTCTTTCTCAAAGACATAGTATTTGAATGTGCCTGAAGTAGTTTATACATCTTTTATTTTATGACATTTATCCACTTTCTGGTATAGGTAAAGGTCAATAATACATTTTTTTCATCATTATGGCTTTGTATTATCATTTATAATCTGATACTTTGTTCTTGTTACTATTCTGAGAATGTTATGATTTTTTCTTTAGTTCTCTGAGGCATGCTGATGGTATTTTGATCCAAATTGCATTAAATCTGAATATCAGTTTGAAATTATGGCCTTCTTGACAGTATTGGTTATTCCTATCCAGGAACTGGAGATATCTTTTCATTTTTGTTATCCTTCTCAATATCCTTGCAGAGCACTGTAAATTTCATTGTGGGGATAAATTCATGGCCTCGGTTAGATTAATTCCTCAGTATTTATTCTTTTGATGCTATTATAGATGGTACTGTTCTCCTAATTGTTCCAGTGAGTCCCTCCTTTGTGTGCAGGAATGTTACTGATTTTTGCATGTTGATTTTGTATTCTCTATCTTGCTGAATTTGGTTATTAATTCCTTAGAATTAACCTTTAGGTTAATTGTTTTGTATTTTTATGTAATGGAGTCTGTCAGATACAAATAATGACAGTTTTAGTTCCTTGTTTCCTACCTTCTTTTGCTTCCTTTCTGTGTTATTTATTTTTCTTTCAGGATTGCTCTAGATAATATTCTGAGAATTACCTTCAACAAGAGTGGTAATAGCAGACATTCTTGTCTCATTCCTGATGTTAGAGGATTAACTCTTTTAGATTTTCTGCATTTAACATCATGTTGGTCATTGTTTTGTTGTTAGTGGCTTTTATCAGACTGAGATTAAGTGGTGTATATCCATTTCCTGCACAGTATGAATGGACATTGGATTTTATCAAAGACTTTTATCTGTGTATTGAGATGATCATGCTATTTTGTCCTTGCTTTTGTTTATGTGATGTATTACATTTATTGATTTGTGTTATGAACCATGGCTGCATCCTGGGATACTTTATTTAGTAATGACATGATCTTTCTGATTATTTGTTGCATTTTGTTTGCCAGTATCTACTTCTACATTTATTAAGGAAATTGCTCTGTAGCTCCCTTTTTGGTTTGGCCCTATGTTGGTTTTGAAATCATGGTTTTTTAGCTTTCAGAAAGGACTTCAGGAGTAAGTATACTTTCCCATTTCATTAATAGTTTAAGGGATACTGGCATCCCTTAAAGCATCCTCTTTATTGCAACCTATCCAATTGCTCTGGAGTCTCTCCGTTTTAGTTTTCCTTGAAGTTCTTATAGAATTTGGCAATGAATACATTGGAACCTGGGCTTTTTAATTGATAGTTAATTATGACTGGTATAGCTACTTCTTGGGTTCATTTTATTTTCTCAGATTATTTGGACCTTGTGTATCTTTTGGGGTTGAGATTTGGTAATCTATACATACTGAGGAATCTTCCCATTTCTTCTGAACTCTCCATGTTATGAGAGTTCAGATCCTCAAAGTAGTTCCTAATAATTTCCTGGATTTCAGTGATGTCTGTTTTGATTAAGCCTATTTTCCAATTATGTTGGTTTAGTCTCTTCTTTCATTTCTTTGGTGAGTTTGGCTAGCTGTGTGTGTGTGTGTGTGTGTGTGTGTGTGTGTGCGTGTGTGTTTTGCTTATTCTTTCAAAGAACCAACTTTAATTCATTGATTCTTTTATGTCATTTTTAGTCTCAGACTCATTAATTTCTGTTCTGATCTTTCTAATTGCCTTCTTTGCACTCCCTTTGGATTTGGATTGTTCCTGCTTTTCTAGGACTCTGAGGTTCATTATTAGACTATTTTGACTTGGTATTTAATGCTGTGGGCATTCACAGCTACAAAAGTCCATCTTAGAACCACTTTTATTGTGTCATACAGATTTTGGTATGTTTTATTCACATAACCACTTGAATCTAGGAACTGTCTAATTTCCTTTTTAATTTCTTTTGTGATCTACATGGTTTGCTCTGCTTAGCATTATGACCTGCAGGATTTTGAGGTATTCCCTTGTTTTAGAGACCTGGCTGTCCTTTCTCTTCAAGCTGCATAAATCATTCAAACAGAGATGTGTCCTTGCTCTTGTTGATAGGTGAGGAAAACTATGGGGTATCTGACCTGTGTTGGACATAGGCTTCAGGGCAAGGGTTGAGAAGCCTGCTGTACTACATGTCAATACTTTCAGACCTAACCATTTCTGTGAGCCATACAATCTGGTCTTGGTTTCTTGCCACATAAGGTGGTGTCATGTTTTCTTCCCAGTCTGTGCTTAAACTTCTCAAAGCGCCTATGACTAGCCCATAACCTCTCCATGACTGTCACCTGGGGTGGTCTCTTCTAAGTCACTCTGAAGTGGTTACAATGGGAATCCTGAAGTCTAGTTGATTTTTAGTAGTTCTCACCCTCCAACTTAAATAATGAATTCCTTGCTAAATGGTATCTAATTAAACGTTGATACTGTGGCTGGAAGCTACATCGAATTGCATCTTCTGCCACATGAAAGGAATCATTTCAGAGTAACCTCCAATCCTGTGGTGGCTTATAATATCTATAGACTTTTCTTGGGGCTAGTATTGATTTCTTCCTGGAGCTTCTAGTCTTGGGGGCTTATCTTGTGTCTGCCAAGACAAAGTGCATCCCTGGGGCAAGCCATGGTAGGCTTCCAGACTTATTTTGCTTTCCCCCTCTTTATCACAGTCGATCCAACTGCTCTGTAGTCTCCAGTTTTCCTTTCAGTTCTTTCCCAATATCCAGAGACCTACTTCTTCCTTTTTGTTCCTTTTAACAAATCTGTTATTCTCTCTCTATCTGAATTCTGGGGAGAATGGATTTTGCTGCTGATCTCTAGTCTGCAGTTCTGAGGTTTTCTGGAAATAGCAGTTCTTTTTGATAGAGGTTTCTGAAGACTATCTTAGAATTATGGGAAGAGCACCCGAAGCCATCTGACCAGCAAATTCAGGACGAATAATCCACTTCTGCTTGTGTCTAGGGAGAGCAACAGTTCTGTGGCCTGGCATC
Source organism: Myocastor coypus (assembly GCA_004027025.1). Classification (NCBI taxonomy): domain Eukaryota; kingdom Metazoa; phylum Chordata; class Mammalia; order Rodentia; family Myocastoridae; genus Myocastor; species Myocastor coypus. Next base: position 23,255 of record PVJA010000270.1, read on the forward strand.
GGCTCAGCGGGGATGTAGAAGCAGAGCCTTCGAAAGGCAGTTTCAATAACAAGAATTCTAGGCACTAGTTCATGGGACACCTAAGGTTTTCAAAAGCATCATTGCTTGCTTGTGATCCATTTGTGAAAAAAGTTTCCAACTTTTTAGTTTAACAAGGCCTGGGGGCTTTGATAACTATATAAGCAAATAAGTTAAATATGAAAAGAGATGAAAAAATAGAAGGATTGTTTCTCATAAAAATTTATGAGCCAAATTTTAAGTTATAAATAAATAATTAAGAGTAGTCACATTTAACAATAAATGAAGAAATACTGCTTAATATGAATTTGCAAAGATAAACGGAAATTATCAAATTTCATGTGTATTGCTTAAACATACTAGTTCCAAGATGCAATCTATTAATTATAACCTACTCCATAATGAGATGCTCATTATATATTCATGACAAACTTTAACTGTCATTTTCTTGTCAGAAGATTGATATTCTCTGTGGTGTTTGCTGTGCCTTTTAAAAGTATTTAAAAATCAGTTAAATTCATGCAAACATAATTAGGTTAGAGATGTTCTGTCTCAGATAAAAATTCTCCAGTTGAATGGAGGGATATGTCTGTAACCTCTTCTCAGTTACCCTAAAGTTCTTCTTTTTTTCCCGTAATTTCTCATAAAGAGACTGACATTTTCCCCATTGATCAATTATTTATTGAAAATTTCCCATTAGTCAGGCAGTGCTCTAAGTTATGGGTCTACTGACATTAGTACTATGGACATTAGTAGGGTGCAGTTATCTTTCCTTCCACACAGAAAGATAGGTCATCAACAAATATAATATAATATAATAAATATAATATAATATACATACACTATACATATATATTCATTTGGTATAGGGTCTTGCTACACAGCTTAAGCTCAGACTCATAGTGACCCTCCTGTCTCAGTCTCCTCAACACTGGGATTACAGGCTTGTGCTACCACATCCAGTTTTAGCAGCTGGCTCAGTGCACCTAGGGTTCTGGGGCTAGAGCAACATGTGATACCTGGGATTGAACCCAGGTCTTCGCACTTGCCAGGTAGGCACTTCTGAGCTATCACCCAAGCCCAAATAATATTTAATGTTTGATCAGGCATTAGTGAATGTGTAGAAGGACAATGATGTGGTAGACTAAGATACTGGGCAATAGAGGCTGATAGTTGGTGAGTGTTTTGAATGGGTTAGAAAAGATCTTTCTAGAAAGATAGTGTCAAAGAGATTTTAATTTAAAAAAATTAGAGACTCAGTCCTAGAAAGAGTCAAAATTGTACACAAGGGACCTTCACATAGGTTAACTTAGAATATTTAGAAAAAAAACAGAAGCACTAGATAGCCAGATGACAGGGAATCAGAAAGCAGAGTAAAGGGACACATGTTGTCGCAATGTGTTGCTATCAGATCATGGAGTGCTGTGCATGTTCCAGTACACAGCCTGGGACTTCAGAGGATTGCTTTTTCCATTAGATGGAAAACTGCCTAGAACACACTTGCAGTAGGAGCTACAGTAAAAAGATTATTAAAAAAACTGCAGGTTTTTCTGAGAGGAACAAATTTAAGTTCTGTTTTTGGCATCTTATACTAAAGATACTCCTTAGATTTTCAAATAGAGATATTAAATAAGCAGCTGGGTGGAGGAGTGTTCAGTTAAAAAGATGAGATGAGGGCTGCAGTATAATTTGTTGAGACCTGAGTAGGTAGATGGTCTTTAAATCCAGGAGGTTAGAAGACATTAGCCAAGATGAGCAGAAATGAAGAGGAAAAAGATAGCTGAGGACCAGACTCTCGAATGTTCTGAAGTCAAGGAGTCTTGCAGGATGATCAGAACATGCCACCAATGGAAGATTGAGATGGACCATACGTGGATCTCACTTGACCTTGTTGACCGAGGGGCTTGAAGGAAGTGGGCGTTGAGTGTCTGCACACATGAAAAGGGTAATGAATAGACACTGTTCTCAGGTTTTGCTAAAATAAAATAGATATGCAATAGAAGATAGATAATCAGTGGAGGGAAAGATGGGGTTCAGCGAGGGTTTTTTCCTGATGGAAATGTTACAGAACACTTTTGAGCAGATGGGAATGATTCTGTAGTGAGGATGATGGAAACACTGAGGCAAAAGGGCTAACTAGCTAGGCAAGTGTGAAATAGAATGAAGGCGAAATTAGAATAGAAGAAAAAGCAGTAAGGAGATTAGAATGACACAGAACAGAGTGAATGTTATGCTTTAACGGTTGATTCCCTCAGGATCTTGGTTCACCATCTCTGCACACACATGCTCCCTTCTTTCATCCAACACAGGATCAGTCATGCGGTACACTTGTCTTGCTCCTGCCTTCCCAGCGCCACTCTTTTCAGCAGGGAAAATGCTTACCTTTGAGTCCTTGAGTTTTGACAGCTGTGCTTGCATTGCCTGTAGTCCTGTAAGAGGAGCCCCGGACCCAGTGAGCCCAATTACGGGACTCCTCTCCCTAACCAGTGTGTGTGGTCTAGATGTACACATAGGATAGAAGGAGATTTCAAATGTAGATGTCAGAGACAGAATGACATTTTTCATTGTGAAGAATAATATCTAAGATTTAAGTAGGGAAAAAAACAAATACATAAATTATTCAAAGTTAAGCAAAGCTTACTGATGGAGAAACAGAGAGGGTGAACATTATTCAAGCTTCTGGATTTAGTTGTTCTTGAAAGGCATTTTGTCTTAAAACTTCTAGTATTCTGAGCTATATTTCTCTATTTTCACTTGAGGTAGTTTGACTTGAACTTCTAGTAGTCGCCCTTTAAAGGATCCTATTCATAACTTTACATCATGTGTTTAACAAAAATATACAGCTAGCAAAGTTATTGGGTGACAAGAATGCTGCTCAAGAAATCAGTGTTTGGTTTTCAGATAAGAGTTGCACTTGTGGACTTGGGATAAGTACAGAAATGACGCAGTGAAGAAATGTTTTATCCTTGAGCTTCTTCCCTAAGAATGTTTGCCCACCCACATCTGATAAACTACACTGTCATGCTGGCTGCCAGCGAGTGTCCCGATTTAGGTGACCCTGCTGGGATGTCTGTAAAGCTACTGAATCTGTGGGACATTGCCAGCGGGCTATCTGTGGGCAGCGAAGGTGCTCTCATTCATCTCAGTGCACATTAACACGAAAATAAAGGAAAATCTCTTGTTGATGAGAAGAAGAAATTATCACTAGCAGTATTTGTTCTGACCTCAGTATTTGAACAGACAGACTGATGATAATGTCAAAACACAAAGAAAGTCATCATTCCCTAGGGACTGCTTGCTTCTGTTTAGGCAATGTCTAGATGTGCTCACAAGGATCAACAGCCTCCCTACATCTCAGCAAAAGAGTACCAAGGTGGTTCTCCACAGGGAGAAAGGACATCACAGGATAGGTGTGGAATGTACATTCTCCAATGGCTCTTTTTACCCCTATAGAGATCTGGAATTCAGCCCTTTCTCTGGGAAGCCGTAGGAATTGAGGGAACCCCTTCTAATAAGTACTGTGGTGGTCTCCTAAGGTAACTGTTTGCTGACCCTATGGCTAATGGTGAAAATCTTCTCTGCCTCTGTGATATACATGGAAGGTTCAGGGTGAGGTTGTGCCCAGGCTCTTATTCATCTGACTTTATCTCAACTCACTTTTGCCTTTAAGCAGAGGCATCAGAATCCTCAATGCCATGTGCCACCATGATGTTCTGTGTCCTTTCTGCACTGTAGCCCCCGTTCTAAAATTTCAGTACGTGTGGTTAGGTGCTAGGACAGGGCGAGTAACATGGACCCATGTATTCAGTCATCCTTTTCAGTGGAAAACAACTAAGCGTATTTGGGATAATTTTTTCTTTTTTTTTTTCTGTGACAGATTAAAGATGACCTTGTCAGGAGTCTACCTTCCTTGAAGCGGGGCTGTTCTGCAGTTACTAATCAAGGGTGTGAATGGATGCGAGGGCCAGTTCTTAACTTGGCCACTAGGGGGCTGCAGTTTCTGCTTGTTGTGTCTTGCAGCGCTGGCTCATGGAGCTGAGGGCCGCCATGTAGTCTAATTGTGCTGATGGGAGGACCAGGTGGAAGAGTTCTGAAACTACAGGACGATGAATGACTCACCCACATTCAGCTTTCCAGGAACCTTCACCAGGTTCCTGGCAGCTGAACACAATCATTTTGAGCCTCAACCATGCACCAGGTGACTATTGCTAAATGATCTCAAGCAGTCCCAGGTGGTGCATAAGAAATGCTGAGCCAACCCTTTTCCAACTTCCTGACACGCAGAGTTGTGAGAAGTAATGCAAATAATTGTTTGAAGCCGCTGAGTTTAGGCCATAGTGTTTGTTTGTTTATTTGTTTATTTATTTATTTATTTTTGTCTTTTTGAGACAGAGTCTCACTATGCAGTTGAGGCTGGCCTTGAGCTCACTTTTGTAGCCCAGGCTGGTCTCGAACTTGCACTAATCGTCCTTCCTCAGCTTCCCAAATGCTGGGATTACAGACGTGAGCCACCACGCCCAGCTTGGCCATAGTGTTTATACAGCAACTGATAGACAAATGGGATGGTTCTGATCTCTCTCAGGGTACTTTCGTTTTCTCCTGAGATGTTGAAGTTTTCAATGCTATCAGACTTTTAGAAAACCTCTCTGCCAGTGCCTCTTGTCAGCTCTATGCACAGGCCTGAACTTTGAGTGGCCTGCAATGCGGGGCCACTATGTGTGTCCCTCCTAATATTTTGTTACTGACGTCCAGGAAACCCTCATGCATCCTGGATGTTCTGTCTCCATGCGCTCTGCTGTCACTGCTATTGTCATATAGCTAGGCTCACCACTTCCTCACACCAATCACATCCTTCCTCCAAATAACCTGCATATCCCATGGTTGTGTGAATTTTCATGTAAGGTATTTTTTGGGGAGAGGGGAAGAATTAGATACAAGAATTACACCATATACGTGCATAGCTGTGATTGAAATTTTGTGTGAGGGATCTATTCCTTTAGATTTTCTCAACCATGTACCCATACATTTTTGCAAAAGTCTCCCTTATTCTCCAGAGGAGCTCAGCTCCTTCCCTTAGCTTGTGTGTCGCTATTAGCTCCCAAGAAAAAGTGATCGCTCTTCACGTGTCTCTTGCAGTATAGTAGGAAAGAAAGGAACTGTTTCAGCTCAAGGAGGTGTTTGTGCCGTATTACTTGTCTTTTCCCATTTTGCTTTTGGCTAAAATTTATAACTCAGTTCCCCCTCATACTCTGTTACGGACCTTGTTGGCTTCTTCAGAGCCCAGAGTAGCTAAGCTCAGGATCTCTCTTAGGGGCCTCTTTAGCTAGGCCTGAATGTTAAATGCTTGGGAGCCTTGTGTCTTGCCTTTGAACTCTGCTGTGCCCTCATAAATTGGAATTGCACCTTTGTAGAAAAGTTACCTGAGAAAGCACCCTTCCAACACGTGTGGACTCAATGAAAGAATCTTTTATGGCACTAAATGTGAAAAATACACTTCTGTTATTTGTAATTCGTCCAGTGTGAGGGATGTTTTTATAATGGTCTAAATGTATTAAGATACTCTCTGTGTGAGGGTACAGAAGCACAGGGTTGCTCCCCTGCCTGCTTCAGTACATCCTGCAAGAGGAGATGGACAGCGAATGTGCTGCCCAGGGTCTTCCACTGCCCTGGACAATCCTAGTTTTGATTCAGAATCTGTGCCACCTAAGTTGTCTTTGAAAGCAGCTGGAAGTCTGGTACCAATTTGGTAAGAGATTTGTTGGTTGGTACTAACACTGTCACAGCAGAAGTAGATACAGAGCCTCATATCCTGCCTGGTAGGCATTGGGTTTCAAACCATTCCCTGCCGAACATTAAAATTAAAAGGGCTGTGTCACTTTGGCCTCATTTCTAGTTCTGCAACGTTGTCCTTACTGTTCTGGGCTTATTCCCAGAGAGGAGCTAATTCTTTTCCCTTTCTCATGTAAGAGTAACACCTTTTTCTCAAAGCTTCAGCTCTACAAGATTTTCCCAGTGTGTTCCTTCGACTTCCTGAAAAATTTGCTGGAATTTGAAGGCATACACAGAAAACCTTTCTTTTTCATATTACCTTAAAGGAACTGTAGATGTTGCCTTCTGATGATTTCATATGATGCTTGGTATCTTGCCAGAGCCATACAAGTTTATGTGGATCTGAGAAAAATGTCCAATTTGCTACTCTATAAAATTTTACCTGATCTCCACAGATTTATGCTGGCTGTAAGACTTAATATTCTTGAATAATTCCATGGCACATATGACTCAGCTCTTTTTCTATTACTGGCCATGTTTGTGGTGATTTGATTTCTGATTGCCTGGAGCTGCGGCAGTGGTTCCCATGGTTGCTGCTTAATCACTCATAATCATTTTCATTATAAGAAACTCCACCTCATCATGTAAAAAAATTATGGAGATTTTTCCAAGATATACCTGCCACCTACCTCCTTTACCCTTCCTAGCAAAAATGTCTCCACTTCTAAGAGAGATGTTTACTTGACGAGGTTAATTTGTACACAAATTCCTTCCTGAGAATTCACTAGGAAGTTTTCAAAACTTTTTCAGTATGGCAACTTGTATATTACTTTATGTTTCTTGTTTAGTTTGTGTAGCACTCAATGCCCCAAAGAACATTTCTCCAAGCAATTTGAAAGTGGGATTTTAGAAGTCATTATGCCTTGGGTCATGCTTCTTTCTGGGTGCTTTTGATTTATCTGTTTGGCAGTCATGATGAACATGTATTTTTGGTTTAGCTAGAATCTGAGATGTGAGCAGCAGTTGAACCTAATCCATCTTTGTGCAGAATCTGAAAAACAACAATATTCTTAGAAATGGGAACTGAAAGAGCCACAACAGGAACTCTGAGACAAAGCCTTATGCTCTTCCAGGGAATAAATTCTATAGCAAGTATAATGATGAGGAAGAATAATTGCCTTGAAGGGAACTGTAGTTCAAAGAACACTAAGGATAGGAAATTGTAAGACGCTTTTTGACCTTAACCAACAACCCAGGTGGGCCCGCCATGGTTTGGGTAAGTGTGCACAGGCCCATGTGTTCAACACTTGGTTCACAGCTTGTGACATTATTAGGAAGTGGGGGAATTTTAAAGAAGTAGAGCCGTTGGAGAAGTCATCTGGTCACTGGAGACATGAACTTTGAGAGAAAGTTAGAGTTTCAGATCCCTTCTCTTTCCTTTGAACTGGGCCATGACAAGAATGGGCTGTGTTTTATGATATTCCTCTGCTATGATATACTGTACTACTCATGGTCTAAAGCAAGAGCTGATTAGTAATAAACTGGAACCTCCAAAACTGTGAGCTGAAGTAAGCACTTCTTCTTTATAAATTCATCATGTTAGCTTTTTCTTTATAGGAATGGAAAGTCAATGGAGACTCAAAAGTGGCTTAAAATCAGAACTTTGAAATTATATAGCTATGTGGTAGGAATCAAGGTCTGTTGCCTAGATTAATCCTCCTAAATTTCATTGTTAGGCGAATTACATAAGATAAAGCTGTAAAGCACTTTGCATAAGATCTTATATAAAGCAAATGTTTACTAATGTTAGATATTTTGTTATCATAATTATTAAAAAGAGTGGCATTAATACTGATTTGTTGAACTTTGAGGAAGATGGAAAAGTGGTAAGCAGCGGAGAAAAAGCCTCCTGAGATTTGGTGTCCAGACACACAAATATAGCAATGAAGAAAAAGAAAAAAGGAGAGGTATTGATCCCCTGAAACTGTACAAAGCTACAATTGAAAAGAGAAACTTCAGTGAAGGAGGTGGCAGGCAGCAGCTTCTGAGTTGGTGCTCACTGGATGGGAGGAGTGGTTCAAATCTATGGATACACAGTGACTGTTAGCAACCCTAGATGCTTCCACAGAGAGATAAAGCTATAGAATGGAACAGTGGGGCCCAGTGGGATGGCTCAGTGGTCTAAAGCACCTGCTTGGGGAAGCTTGGGTGGCTTCAGGGACCGCGGTTCGATCCCTGGCACCACATGCTGCGCCAGCCGGGACCTTGGGGCGGGCTGAGCCGGCCATAAAAATGAGTGAATAAACAAACAAAGGTTCTGAAACAAGAATAAAAATAATAAATAAAATAAAAAAATTAAAAAAAAATGGAACAGTGAAAATGGTGGACCACACTAACTGTGAGTGAGTTCTTCAGGCTTAGACATCCCACAGGAGAGGACAACTGGCCAGGAGCCATCTTGGAGAGGGGCCAACTGAGCTCAGAACTCAGAACAATTGCTGGCTCCACCTAGCTGCTGCAAGCTGAGTTCGAACCTGCAGAGCAGGTGTGCTGACTGCTGTAGTCTGAGCGAATCTGCTTCCAGGTTTAATGGTCAGAAACCAGCCTAAATCTCAGCAAAAGTGAAAGAGCAAGCTCACTGAAATTGTCATTGTCCCACTAAAGAGTTACTGCTGGTTTGCTGGGATGAACAAACATGGACCTGGTATTTTTTTTTTTCTCATGTTGTCTCTCAGTGACAGCAAAGACAAACTGGAAGTGGACTGTTTCTCTTTTCTTGTTTATTTGTTTGCTTTTTAAAAATTTCATTGTTTGATCTTGTTTTTATGCATGTGAACATGGTTTCTAGGTTTTTCTGCGGTTGTTCAGTTCTTCCTTATCTTCTTTCTCTTTCCCTTCTGTCTCCTCACCAGATTCCCAAAGATTACATGATCCTCTCCTGATCTCCAACCTGGCTTCTGATCTCCTCTTCTTGTATTTTTCTATATTTTCCCCCTTACTACTTTTAAGTTTTCTCCAAAATTCCTGTCACATGGAATATTGTTTCCATCCTTTGACTTAAAGTTTATGAGCTTTAAAAAAAATAAATTTGTTTATTATATGCTGTATATTGTTGCTTCTTGCTCTTTGATTCATTCTGTCAGTCTATTTCTTGTGATTAGTGGATTGAAACCATTAACATTGATACAGTGATGGCTATAAATCATATGTATTGACTTATTCTTGATCATTTCAGAGATGATGCAAATTAAAACACTGAAATTACACTTTAATCGAGAAAGAATGGCTATCATAAAGAAGCCAACCAATAACACTTGCTGGAGAGCCTGAGGAGAAAAAAAGAACACTTCTCCACTCTTGGTGGGAGTGAAGTGCTACAATTACTGTGGAAATCATTATGCATTTTCTCAAAAGGTAAGATTAAAGGTTGCATTAAAAAAACTACAGACAAAACCAGTGAGATAGCTCAGTGGGCTAAAGTGCCTGCTTAGGCAAGTACAGGGGCAGTGGTTCGATCCTTGGCACTACATTCCATGCCAGCCATGTCCATAGGGCAGCCGGAACTGGCCACAGAGTCTGGGAGTAGTGGTACATGCCTGTAATCCCATTGCTAGGGAGACTGAAAACAGGAGGATCACTATAAGTCCAAGCTACATAGCGAGATCCTATAACAACCAAATACATTAAAAAATCCTTACAAAATCAAAATGCACTTGTAACAGTTGAAAGAATCAGCAACTGGGAAATCTTGCTGAGAACTTTTTGCACATCAAAAGAAATTACCAACAGACTGAAAAGAGGACCTAAAAATTTCAAAAGAAATTAATTAATAAGTATTCAGACAATCTAGAATTTATCTAGAATTTATAAAGAACTAAAAAACAAGCCCCAAAATTCAAATTTCCAATCCAGAAATGGGTAAATGAGAGGAACACATACTTCTCAGAGGAAGAAATATGAGAAGCTTATAAATACATTAAGAAATGCTCCACATTGCTATCTTTCCATGAAATATAAATTAAAACAACACTTAGATACCATCTCACCCCAGAAAGAATGGCTATCATAAAGAAATCAACTAATAACAAATGTTGGAGAGGCTGTGGGGAGCGGGAAGGAACCCTTCTCCACTGCTGGTGAGAATGGAGACTGGTGCAACCATTATGGAAATTAGTGTAGAGACTTCTTAAAAAGTAGGACTGGAAATCCCATTCAATCCAGCTATCCCCCTACTGGGAATTTTCCCGGAAGAACTGAAAATATATCCTAGTGATGTGTGTCCACCTATGTTCATAGCAGCACAAATTGTGATAGCCAAATCATAGAAACAACTACAATGCCCACCATGTCCATACTGGTTGGAAAATATGTGGTGTTTCTATGCAATGGAATATTATTCAGCTATAAAGAATGACAAACTAGAAGACTTCATATATAAGTGGACATATCCTGAATATATACTCATAGGTGAAATAAACTAGACTTCCAATTGTAAATATCATATAATCTCATTAGTGTAAGAACACAAAAGAAGAAATAAAAAAGAAAGGCAGAACACATCTGAATGGAAATCAAGAACTTAGGGATTAACACAATGAAGAGACAGCAAGCAGAAAAGGTGGGAAACCTGGCAGGGGAAAAAAACGTGCACTTATGTACACAGGATGAATTAGACAATGGTTCTAAGAATCTCCAACGGGTTTTTGACATTCAGAGTAGCAATGTGTAAGGCTAAAGTCATTCTTGGAATGCCTGTCATTCTAGTCTTCCAGATGTATACTGCTGCTAATGTAATTTCAATTATTGCTATACTCTCTCTCAAGTAAATGATTACTTTGAAAGCAAACAAAAAAGGATAAAGAGAAAATGAGACAAGGAAAAAGAAACCCCTACAATTAGAAAAGATGGCTTTTACCTCAGTCATATAAATGCAATTTAAGGCAAGCCAACATCCAACATCATTCTAAATGGATAATAACTGAAAGCTTCTATTCTCAAGTCAGGTACAAGAAAAGGATGGCCACCACCACCACTTCCTATTCAATAATAGTTCTGAAAACGCGAGCCAGAAATATTAGACATGAGACAGAAATAAAAGGAATAAAAATTAAAATGTAAGAAGTCAAATTATCATTATTCACAGATGACATGATGCTCTCCATGGAAAACCCCCAAAAAACTTCATGAGAGATGCTACGAATTAATAAAAAGTCAGTAGCATAGCAGGATGCAAAGTCAACTCCCCAAAATCAGTAGTATTCCACTACACAAATATCAAACTCACTGAAAGAGAAAGTAGAGAAACAACATACTTCACAATAGCATTCAAGAAAAGAGCAATACTTAGAGATTAAGAAGAAGTAATATATCTTTATGGGGAAAATTATAATATACAGAGAAAACAGACTGAAGAGGATTTCAGAAAATAAAAACACATTTTCTGCTTATTAATCAGAAGAACAAACATTGTAAAAATGGCCATATTCCCAAAACTATTATACAGACTTAATGCAACTCTGAACAAAATACCACCAGAATACCTTACATATCTAGAAAACACACTCCTAAAATTCACGTGGAACCAGAAAAGACATAGAATAGCAAAGACCATCTTTGCTAACAAAGGCAAGGCAGGAGGCACCACAATCTTTGACTTAAAATTATACTACAAAGCTACTGTGATAAAATCATCATGGTACCAGAAAAATACAGACCTGAGAATCAGTGCAACAGATTAGAAGATACAGACACAACCACAAACACATTCAGCCACCTTGCCCTTGACAAAAGGGCAAACATGTACACTGGAAGAAAGCCTTTTAAACAGATGATGCTGGAAAAATTGTCTTTCCACATGTTGAAAAGTAAAACTAGATTCATATCTCTCATCATGCACTAAACTAAATATGGATTAAAGATCTATGGAGAAACATAAAATCTACTGGAATAGCAAGTAGGTAGACCTCTTGGAGACATAGGTCTAGGCAGAGTTCATGATCAAATACCAAATTGCATAGGAAATACTTCAGAGAATTAACTGATATTTCACTTTACTGAAATTTTGTTTTGCACATCAGAATAAATAACTAACAAAGAGAAACAAAAATCTACTAACTGGGAAAAAGCCTTAGCCAACAGCTCCTCTGACGGAGGAATTCTATCCAGAATGCATAAAGATTAAGAAGGATCAAGCCCCTCAAATTTAAAGGCTCAGTCCAAAAATGGGCATCTAAGATGAACACAGACTTCTCAGGTAAAGAAATATAAGTGGTAAATGAATGTATGAAAAAATAGTCAATATTATTAGTCATTCAAGAAATGCGATTGGAAATGACACTGAGGTTCCATCTCACCACAGAAAGAATGGCTGTCATAAATAAGCCAACTAACAAAAAACGCTGGAGAAGCTGTGGGGAAAATAGAACCCTTTTCTATTTTTGTAGGGAGTGTGGACTTGTACAATCACTGTAGAAATGAGTGTGGAGATTTCTCAAAAATTAAGATTAGAAGTTCTATTTGACACAGATATTCCCATTCTAGGTATTTTCCAGAAGAATTTAGACATCATACCACAGTGGTAAAAGTGAGTCTATATTTATTGCAGCACAATTTTTCATACTTAATATGTTAAGTTTTAAAAGACGCAAGTGAACAGCTTCCAATAATGCCAGATGAGCTAATAATCCTCTACTGTTTTGGACTATTGGACTATGCATACAGATAATTTCTCTTTATGCAATGAAAAGAAGATCTGTACTAATGATCATTAGACAAGAAACATGTCTACATCTTATACACTGAACAACTATGATGAAGACAAAAATATAAAATGCAGTTATTATTATAAAAAATTAATAATAAAGAGAAACAACCCAAATGTCCATCAACTGAGCAATGGATAAATGACATGGCATTTGTACTCAGTTATAAAAAAGATAAATTTGAGGCTTTTATAGGTAAGTGGATGCAAATAGAGTCTGTACTCACAAGTGGAATAAATCAGGGCCATACGTGCGAACATAATGTTATCTCCATAGTGTAAGAACATGAGCTGGAGCATTTTCTAAAAGAACAAATAAGATCTGAAAGGTACAATAGATACATTAACAGGGGAAGAACCTGATCAAAAGAGAACTACTGGGATGAGGGAAAAGAGAAAAGAAAGAGAAGAAGGAAGGGGAAAATCATATATTATATACATAAGATAGCTAGATTGATTGTATTACAGATTTTTTTACTAGCTTTATAAAGAGAAAAGTTACTACTTAATTTTTTTTTTTTACCAATTTCACATGGTTATATATGGTAATCTGAGCGACTATTGCGAAGACAATAATGTGCACTATAACAACCATTGTTGTTGGTTTAGCTGACAAATAGTATTTTCCTGGGGGTTATAAATACTTGCAATAAATCCACCCACCATAGGCAATTTACAAGCATCAACCCAGGAATTTAGCTAAAAAAGAGAGAAAATGAGAAGACACTTAAACAAGATGCAACCCCAGATATCCAGCTCACCAAAGGAAAACCCAGGAGCAAATGAGGTGGAGCAACATCATCCTGCACTTCTAACTGTTTGGGGATAGGATATTGCACAAATCTCTAGTACACTGAGTATATGGACAGTGTCCATGATGCTTACTGGTGGCCAGGTATCACTAGTGGGACTGAGCTACTGCTATTTGCTTGATGCCCACCCTGTATGATGGCTATTAATCTTATGTTATTTATTTTTCCATCATCGTGAAGATGTTGAACTTTTTTCCTTAAAAATAGTCCTAATTGTTTTTAAGTGTTCTTTTCTTACATTTTTACTAGCTGCAACAGTGTCATCAAAGTCTGAAATTCTATTTTCACTTTCATTCAAACAGTTTTGCCAGCTTGTGATTGAAGTTTTCATTTCGTGCATATCTCTTTGAATCTGTTTCATGTTCTCTATTTCTTTGCTATATTGTTCATTCAACAATTCCATCATTTTTCTAATCTCCTCTATTTTTTATTAGGGTCTTCACTAGAAGCACTTAATAATTCGTTCATTGTGGTCATCATTTCGTTTTTTACTTTAGAGATTATTTCTGACCTTATTTGCTCTATACTTTTCTGAAGTTGCTTCTTTACTTCAGACACTATTACATCAGAGATTTCAGGTGTGTGATTTCCAATTTTTTCTGTGCTAGTGTCTCCTGCATTTGTTCTGCATGCATTTTCTCCTTCTCTTTGTCACTTTATATAGCACTGTCTCTGACTGTTGCTGTCCAGTTTTGGTGCAGTTATTACCTTTGCTCATACAGATATTATTACCCAAAAGAGATTATGTGGTTAAGGCAGTTACAGTTTCATATCTACAGAAGTATAATTAACAACACTCATAATTGAGTGTTGAGATTTGGAAGTTGACAACCTTTTGTATCTAATGGGTTTGTATTTTGAACTCTAAGAGCAAACATTATAAATGTATAGCTATGTAGATATTACATTGGTAATTTGCAATAAAATTTGTTCCCTTATATTCTGTCTGATCACCTCCCCTTTTGTACCTATAGTCTTCCATGCAGATTAGTTCACTCTGGTTATCTGTTGCCCCATCTCTCAGAGAGAAAGTGAGATGATGCTCTCATATGTCTGGGTCTAGCAAAGTGTCTGTCATCTTACTGGGTCCAGATCTATCAAGTTTGAACTTCTAAACATGGGCCTGGCTTGGGTTTGGATGCTATGCTTAATGTCTTCCTGCTGCAGTCCATGGAAGTGAACCCGCTGTGCCCTGCTGGCAAGATCTGATCCTGGATTACTTGGAAGGGTCTCTCCCCTTGCATCACTGCAGGGTGTTCTGCTTCAGTGTTCTACACCAGGCTTGTCTCATGGAGAAACTTATGTCCAGTGCGTGGAAGGTCCCACACTCACATTCTGGGCCTGGATGCTGGCTGGAGTAGAATCTGGTGGGTGGAAAGTCCCACACCCGGGCCAAGCCTAGGCATCATCTGGAGTAGAATCTGGCGAGCCTGGTGAAAGTCCCTTGAACTTTTAAAATGTGCCTCCCTTTTCTCAGAACCAGGGATTGAACTCAGGCCCTTGCACTTGACAGGCAATTATATTGAGCTATCTCCCTATCTCCCCAGCCCTAAAATATTCCTTTGTAATCCAAATGTATTTGAGAATGATGCAAATCAACTGAATCAGAAACTAGAGGTTATGACGTTCAGTAATTTAAAAATATTTTTCCATAAAACCATCACAAAGTTGCATAATACATGGATTCCTGTGGCTATCCCTGAATATACCGATTAGTAAGTCCAGTATCAGGTTCATAAGTTTGCATTTACAACATTCTGCAGAAATTTTCATGCTGCTGTTTGAAGTTCCTACCATATACTTATTGTTCTTATTCTTCTTTTCCTACAATTTGAATGAAAATTTTAGTAAATGTTTCAGTCTTGCCTCAATTTTGCTGAAGGATATAAGAGAAGTATGCTATGTTGTGACCTAGGCTAGACAAGAGGAAACATTCTCCATGAAGCAGCTAGAGCAATAAAAAGGTAAATTTCTGGATAAAGGAGAGGATATAAATTTAATTACCCTTTGAGCTTATTTCTCTTATCAGTAGAAGGTTGGAGATGTCCAGATTTGATTTTATGTAGACAGGTCATTTTTACCTGATAACAATCAATGATATCTTTAGAATACAAAGAGAAATGACTGCACTTAAAAGAAACCATCTTAGATCTTATACTTCAACGACTTTTTCTGTCTTCAAACTATTCTCTCTAAAATGACAACTATATATTCGAATAGGACCACGAATTATTGAAATCTTTCTCTTCCTCTTCTCTTGTTGCGTTGGGCATTTTCCTCCATCATAAATGATTGCACTTCTGCATGTACCACCCTGCTTTAGAGCTAGCCAATTAAGGATTTAAACCTCTACAAACTGTGAGCTAAGTTAACCTTTCCTCTTTTAACTTTTGGTGCTGAATATCCTCTTTTAGCAATGGGAAAAAATAACTAAGAAAGAATTTGGTACCAGGAGTGGGGTTGTTGATTTGATTATACCTGATTATTTAGCTCAAGAGCTTTCAGAAATGGTTCATGGGAAGAGGTGCATGAGAAGAGTTGGAAAGGTTTGGTGATTCCAGGTGAAAAATGTAGAGCTGGAATGCCTTAGGCTGTTCTGTTTGGGAGATTCTGATGAGAGTTTAGAAGACCAGAAAGATGATACAAATCTTGCTAGTGAAGACAAGACTACAGAAGTTTCTGCTGGGGAAAAACTGCATTGGCTTTTAGAGTCCAGAGCATATGTATTATATAGCTTGGAAATTTTTTTTTCTGTATTTTGCTTATGTTCAGAGACTTTCCCTGGAACTAACATTAAGTGAGACAGACTAATGAATCTGGCAGCAAAATTTCAAGGCAGCCTAGGATGAGGCAGTGGTATGGATACCTTTGGGAACTTTTAGCCGAATTAATTTTCAGAATCAAAAGCAAAGGTCATCTGAATAATTTCAAACATTTCAGGTTTGGCCAGAAAGGAAGCTCTAGTTAAGCTGTGACTGCGTATATAGAGCAGATTAAATCTTATTGTTGAGAAGGAGCAGGAGAACACAAAAGAAGACCTGAGAGCGTCATGAGAAGCATTTGTAGTCCTACAATTGCGACAGTGAGTGACATTGCTTTGAGAAGAAAGCTTTGGAGCACGATGTTCCAGAATGCTAGCAACCATGCTATGTTCCAAATGACTATGAAGTAAATAATTTGTTCCTCAAATTTGATTCAGATTGTGTGGAGACCTAGGCATTTGAACCCTACAGCAAAAGAGAAGGAAGCCTTGTTATTGTTCCTGCTGGCAGTAAACCTTGGCATTATCCATATGACACTGATTTTACGTGCATGAATAACGGGAAAATGTTGCAGTAAAGAAGCCTTTAACTCAGATTTCATAAGGTCTAGTAGGCCAGACAGTGTGCCCTTGAAAAGGAAATATGCAAAGACTTCAGTCTGAACCCAAAGGTGTAGTGGGGACTACAGAAGCTTGGAGAATCCAGAGATATGAATCATCTAAGGAAGTAAGGAGGAAGTAGAAAGATCCAAGAGAGAAGCCATGGGAGCTTCAACCACTGTAAATACCTTAGAGATAGCATCACCTAAGTCTTTGACGTTCTCATCTTGACATAAATTGCCTTGAATATTTCACGTGGAAATACAGTACTTCACGCTTGCCTAATTGGCTTTTAGACTTTCTTCAATTACATTTTTGTCTGTAACTTTTGGAATACATATTCCTATCTATGTCACTGAATGCTGGAAGTATTCATCTTCCTTTTCATTCGCACAGGGGCTCAAGTCCAAGATTTTCTTACATCTCAGAGGAGATTTAAGACTTGGATTTTTCAGCAATGCTAAAACTATTAGGACTGTGGTAACACCTAGAGATGGACTTGCCTTTTACACAGGGAATGAGCAAAGGCACCTCAAAGTTTTTGTCTGTATGTCCTCTAGGTTTTATGGGGTTTTAGGGGCTAGAATTTTCAGAGATATTTGAGTCTACAGTTTGTGTTTAATTCATAATTAATGCTGGGATTAAGTGTGTGAGTACTATGCCTGCCGTAGGATGGCTTGTCGGCATACAGTAGAAGGAGTGAAAAGAAGCTTGATCTCCCTCTCTTGTTGCTTTTGCTATCTTCCACTGCCATGAATGGTTGGCCCTATGCCATGTGCCAGCTGACTAGGCACTGAAAATTCTACAAACTATGTGCTAAATAAACTTTCCTTTGTGAAAGCCCGAGAGAATGTTCTCTCTCTAGGTTAATCTCCTTAGGCACACTAAACATCATCGATCCCTTTCCTATGTGGTCCCATGAACAGAGAATTTGGGAAACCACTGAGTTATAGGATATTATCATATAGGTTTTCTTACATCCAGAGTCCTCACTGACCTTGAAGAGCTAGTGCCAAAATATTGGCTATTCTTGTAGCTCTTCTTTTTCTCTAATTTTTTTGATCTGCAAACTTAAGTTGTTAACTCTCCAGGAGAGAAGCTTAATGATATTATTACTCTATAACATAGGTACTTGAGCTTAATATCACTGTCTTTCTGAATATTAAATGCCTTAGACTTAACATGGAACTGGTATTTTCCATCAATCATTGATATTCTAATAAATCCCTATAGAATGTGATTAAAAAAATATCTCTCAGGCTTTCACAGAGAGCAAAGTGGTCAAGCAATGACCATGACTAATCCAGATGGCTGACACTGACAAAAGTTTGACAAAACACTGCACATGGTTTCAAGGTTAACCCTGAGGGGATTTGACTGACCGTATCAGATACAAAAGTCCTATGTTTTGTTATGCAGCTCTTGCTTTAACTTGGCCTTTTAAGCATCCAGAAGAAAAGTTTTTTTTTTTTTTTTTTTTTTTTTTTTTTTTTTTTTTTTCAGAGACCCAGGTCCAAACTCATGAGCTTGCAGTTGCCAGCCAGACATTTGTGTCACAGAGTTATCTCTCTGGCCCCCACCCACCTAGAAGAAAAGTTTAACCACGAGGCATAAAAACTAAAGCCAGATTAGTATGCTGAGCTATAAAAGGCTCAAATTAACAGCTTCCGACACTGTCAGTTCTGCTGATAATCCACTACTATTATGTATACAACTGGTTTCCAATAGTTCAATGAGAAGAAATATTTGTACCTATAGTGTATAGAAATGTGATTATGTCTGCGTCTTGTACTTGGAACAACTACTATGACGACAACAATGTGCATTATTGTGGGTATCTTACTGACAGATTGTGAAACTGTCTCATTGTTATTTCCTATTAAAAGTAATTTAAAAAAAGAAAAAGAAAAAAGAAATAAATAAGTTTTTCCTCCTATAACTTTGGAAGTTGGATATTTTGTCTCAGATATGAGAAAAGTAACTAAGACACCAAATCAGCTATATTGTAATCTATAATTATATTTCCTAAGAGCTTTTTCATTTGTACTGGATTTAATTTCATTTTTCCTTTTAGGACATTTTGATTCCTTGCAGCATTTGTTCAGTAATTATGGTGTAGAGACTCTGGCCAAAGGGATATTATAAGTGAATATCCAAAAAGATGGGACTTTTAGGACAAGATTTCATTACTCCTGGAATGCAGGCTTTGAGTTTGGAGAAGAATCTAAAGGACAAAAGTCGGTAGAATTGTAAGCAGTTTATTCTTAGAGATGTTTGCTTTGGCCATTGTATTTTTCCTTCCCTGATAAGATTTCTTAGCTGAGGTCAATATGTGCTATGTAGCAAACCATCACCCTATTCCTTGACCCAAATTCCTACATAATATATTGCTAATGCTTTTCCTCTATGCCTTTGTTCTCATGTTCTTGATTTAAAAATAAATAACCTAGGTGTTTCAGCCTGCTGCTCTTTCGCTGAAGCTCCCTTATGATGAAGTTGCAGCCTCTTTGGCTCCTCTTGGTAGCTGAACCAAAGACTTAGATTTGAATAATCTTCTGCTCTTCTATACATTCATGAGCGGAGACTGTGACAACTGTCTACAGTCACTATTAGCAGATAATAACTTTACAATTGTTGATTTGCTTCCTTACAGTGTCACTTCACATATTTTGTGTTTCTAAATTTCTTCAAAATAAATGTTAGTTTTAGATTTTTTATTTCATTTTGGCTCAATATTTTGGCAAGAACACTTTATAGGTGATGAATTCTAAGTACTTCTTGCATGGAGCCAGGAGGAAGAAATGTCTGACTGTGTGCAACCCTGAGATGTTGAAAATTTGATCCTTCTATTGTAGCGTTCCTCACTAAAATATTCTCAAGGTTATATATTCAATTGGTAAATATTATCACAATCAATGATTTCATTTAGTGGCTCCATAATGTGAATTTATAAATCTGTTAACTCCTTCAAGTCTATCTGTGCCCCAATCAATGACTAGTCTGGGAAATGGGCAGAAGTCTGTCTTTTGATCTCTTCTCTCTGTTATTAAATTTTATTTTATACTAAGAACAGTTAATATGAAATCTATCCTCTTAATAAAAACATAAGTGTCCAATACATTATAGTGGACTGTAAGCACAATGTTGTATAGCAGATCATTAGTGCTCATACATCTTCTTTCTTTAAAACATGTCACCCCTTATTAAGGAACTGCTTCCTGCTTCCACATCTTCACAGATCCTGGCAAACACTGGTGAGCTGGATTTGACTACTTCCAACACCCATAGTAAGTGGAATTATATGTTTTTCTTTCTGTGATTGGAGTGTTCTATTTGATATCCTCAAGGTGCACATTTTTGTTACATATTGAGTAATCTCCTTATTTAGGCTGATTAGTATTACATTTTTAAAACTCTTATGCCTAAGGACATTTAACAATTTTTGTGCTTCACAGATGTGCAATTCTAAGTAGTACTATAGTAAGACTGGAGTGAAAGTTTTTTCCCCTTGAAATTATGTCTTCAATTCTTTTGAATAAATTTCCAGAAGTGAGATTGATAGACCATAGGTTAGTCCTATTTTTAATTTTGAGGAATCTCTGATTTCACAGTGGGCATACTGTTTTGACTTCCCTTAAAAGTGTGCAAGAGTTTGAATTTATGCATATCTTTGCCATCACATGTATTTTTTGACTATAGTTATTCTGACAGCTGTGAAATAACATTTCATTGTGATTTTCAATTCTATATTGATTAGTGATGTTGAGTACTTTACCCATACACCTTCTGGTGTTTTTTATGACTTCTGTGGAGAAATAACTGTTCATTTTCTTATTCATTTCCATCTTTCAGTTTGTTTGCTATTGAGTTTTTGGGAATATTTTAAATACAGTTGGGATACTAACTCCTTATCAGATACATGGTTTATAGATGTTTTGTCTCCCTTGGTATGTTGTCGTCTCAAAAAATGATTGTTGCCTTTGCTATACAGAAGCTATTTTACCTTGATGTAGTGAGACATTTGCTTTAGTTGTCTATACTTTTGATATCATATCCATGAACTGATCTCTTAGATTGAAGTCATGGCAACCCTGACATTAGTACTTTGAATTATAGTCTCTATTTCAGATTGATCTCAACTATTTACTTTTCACAGTCCTAAAATAGACTCCTTATATATGCCACCAAGGTTTTACAACTTAATTCAATGGCAGGAACAGTGAAAGATATTTACCTCATTTTCCAAGAATAAGAAACTAATCCTAGAATTTAGGATACATCTTGGCAATTTTTCCATAAAAAAGGCCAACAATGCATATTTTAGGGTTTGTGGTTATATGATTTCTGGTGCAACTACCACATATAGTGTGAATACAGATAAAAGCAATATAGAAGGATACAAATAGTAAGACAAATGGCTAGACTAAAGGTCACAGTGGGGCAATCTCTGTTGTAAATAATGAATAAAATACTTATGCAGACTATTGAGCAGGAGCATGAAGTGATAATAAGAAATATGATAAAGTTTTTTTCTCTTTAACTTGCTGAGGAAATCTAATATTAATAATGTGAACACGCAAAGGTTACTAATCGTTTTATTCTATTTCAGGGAAGCACTGTGTAGCTCCTATCTGCAACACCGTGCTGCATGTTTAAGTACCCAGGGTTTGCCTTTTGAATTATCTTCATGAATTGTGGGAATTTTGTGGTTCTATACTTTTCCTGTCAATCACTACTTCAATTTTGTTTTCGCTGCTTTTTCTTAAACAAGATTTAATCACCCATACCTTCTTAAGGTTGATGTGACAACTGCTTGACACATTATCTGAGCTGGATGCACAGGTATATTTGAAGGTGGTGCTATCTCTTTAGGTTCCAGAAGAGAAGATGGCAAGCAGGGAAAATGCATTAATAATAGAAGATTGACATTTCTAACTAACTCATGTGGGTATATGAGTCCAATTTTTGCTATTTACCGTAGGAAAGTTTGCTGATATTAGTCCTGGACAAATAGAAGCATTCTCGGTCACCATTCCCAAGGTGTACAGATCAATTAGAAGTATGTCTGACCAAAGAATGTTAGACATTCTGGAGAAAGAGAAGCAAATGTACCCAGGTCTACCTGGATGGTTTCATCTCTCAGGCATAGGTAATAATATTCCATTGCTTTAACTTTTACCACTAGAAAATAGTTTCCTTGGACCACAGTCTCATTGCAAAAGAGAAGGACAATTGTCAGACATATATCTTCTTGATTTCAATAGGTGATTTCTCAGGAAAGGTGTCATCATTTTCAGTTCTGTGTTTCACACTGTAGGACAGCCATTTTGTGCAAATCCCTGAGGCTCAGTAACTTCCATTTACCTAAGACTTCATTTCCTCAGCCCTGCCTTCAACAACACTTATGGGAAAAGTGTGCTTTCTCATGATCATCTCTTTGAGAAATTGAGAGAAGGAGAATGGGAAGAAGGAGAGAACAGTAGGAAAGAAATTAAAATCCAACATTTTGTGTAAAATGAACTAGTTTAATATTGTCATATGTATTTTATAATTTATTCTTCTCTATGTTCCACTTAGTAGAACATGAAGGATTTAATCTGCACAAAAATCCATTGATCTGCAAACTGGGGTCAGATTCACCAGCATCGTGGTGAGGAATTTGAGAGCTTGGAGCAAGACTCCTAAGCATAGAGCCTTGGTTTCCTTAGGTACCCTCCCTACATGCTACCTAGTTTGGACAAGATGCTTCTTTATGCCTCCATTTTCTTAAAATATAGAAAAATGGAAAAAGTAATAGTGCTTATCTTAAAGGTTTAAGGGTTAAATTGGTATACAAAATAACAAAGTAGAATGCCTGGTGTATAGTAGATATAAATTTTAGCTACTTAAAATCTTGCTGGTGGAGTGGGGACGCTCAGGTTACCTCAGTGGTTTAAGCGCTTATTCCAGCAATCCTACTCAAGTCAGGCATATGGGTTGGCGGTTTGATCCCCAGTCCCACTGGAAAGGCAGCCTGAACGAGAAGCCCCCTCTCTCCCCAAAAAATCATTTTTAACTTTGGGGGCCAGGGAAATAGCTCAGTAGAATAAGCGTTAATCCCCAGTACCAGAAAAAAAAAAAAAAAAAAAAAAAAAAAAAAAAAAAAAAAAAAAGAAAAAAACAAAAAAAATCTTGTTGGGCCAGTCAAATAGTTCAGTGAATTAAATTACCTGCAGGCAGGCACAGGGGCTGGGGTTCTATCCCTGGATCTGCCTTGCCGGTCCTGCCACCGCAACACACTGAGATGACAATCGTGACTGGGCATAGTGGTGCCTATAATCCCAGCACTTGGGACACTGTAACCAGGAGAATCACTGTGAGTCCAATCTAGTAATGAGGCCCTGAATACCATGTAGACCCTTCCCTAAAATACAGAAAAAAGAAATAAAGAAAGAAATCTTGTCATATGAGCTCCAAAGTAGATGAACTAATTGAGCTTCTGAGAAACACATCTAGAAAAGGTCAAAAGGTCATGAGCATTCTGCATACCTCCTCTCATACCTTGTCCTATGCATATTTTTGTTTGCTTTTTAAAAAACTGTCCTTCATCATAAAAGCATCACAAATGAATTAGTTACTCTAATGCTGTAAGTCATTATGAGACTTACAGGAAATTTCTAGAGCTGCTTGAACCATAGAAAAGGATATGGTTATGTAGGTAAAGAGTTTTTTAAAGGTAGAGTTTCAGGATGATTTAGAGATATTTACTAGGATTGAAATGAGGTATAGAATATGATGTAGGACTTCTTGAATTATTTTGCAAATAAAGTTTTATTTGCTTGTTTTTTTGTGGGGAGGTAAGGTTCCATAGGTGTTGAGGGTTTCACTACTAGATCACACTCGTAGTGAGCCACCTGTTTACAGCATCCTAAGAACTAGGATTACAGGTGTGCACTGCCATGCCCAATCTTGACTGCCATCTCAGTGCGTCCCTGGGTGGGCTGGCACAAGTGGAGCCCTTTGGCCCCAATGCCTGCTTACAGCCTGCTTTAATCCACTGAGCTATTTGGTTGATCCTAAGCAGATAAAATTTTACATAAAAAGATCAGACCAGGCTCCTGGGGCATGACTACACTGTTGTTCTAGTGAAAGATCACAGAGTTCTGTGTAGTGTGATGATTGTGTAGATTTTTGGGAGCATAAGGCTGCCCTATGCTGCAGTTTACTAATGCACTTCAGCCCAAGCATGAGGCAGATTGCATTTTTCTTTCAGATAAGAAGACGAAAAATGACAAGAGAAGTGTCTTACTAATAACAATATATTTGGCATTTGTTATCACAAGTTCTTTTTTTTTTTCTTTGTCTTTTGGAGACAGGGTCTTGCTATGCAGTTGTGGCTGGCCTTGAACTCACTTTTGTAGCCCAGGCTGGTCTCGAACTTGCACCAACCCTTCTGCCTCAGCCTCCCGAGTGCTGGGATTACAGGCATGAGCCACCACGCCCGGCTTATCACAAGTTCTTAAGTCCTTGGAGTTTCCTGTAGAATAAAGATGATAGGGGTGTATTGTTCTTATTAAGCTCCTTTCAAATATAACACACCTTATGCTAATGGTATGATATTTGGCATGCCCTTACATGTGTTCAGAATGAGGGCTTACTGACAGAAAACCAAGCTTTGATCAGAAAGGTGAGGGTGGGTGGGTATTGAGTTTAATTAATAATAACCAATAAATGATGTTTTCTTACAAACCTCTAAACTACAGTTTAGGGAGCTCCAAAGTAGGTGAACTAATTGAACTTTTGAGAGGGTAGCACATCTAAGAAAGGCCATGAGCATTCTGTATAACTCCTGTCATACCTTGCCCTATCCATATTTTGTTTGCTTTTTTTTAAAACTGTCCTTCAGCATAAAGACATCATAAATGAATTAGTTACTCTAATACTGTAGGTCATTATAGCAAATTATTGATGTTGGATAAACATCACAGGACTTCACATTTGTGGTTGGTTGAGACATCTGAGCAGGCCAGCTAACCCCCTTAAGACTGGTATCTTAAAGAGTAATAGATTTGTGTGTGTGTGTGTGTGTGTGTGTGTGTGTGTGTGTGTGTGTGTGAGACTGAACTTTTCACCGGTAGGATCTGTACTTGCTCCAGAATTGCCCACGGAATTAAAATTTGGATAGCGTGCTGGTGTTGAAGATTAGAGAATTGCTTGGTGTAAGGAAAAATTAGAAAATTCATGTGGTATAAAATACTGCATAGTCACTCAAGAAATATCCACAGTTGTGACAAGAACCATGTCTGTAAGAGATTGATTGCCACTGGCAAGACATGGGTCTCTGAGAGCATTACAGGGAACTGAGATTGCTCAAGGGAAGCACTGAGATATTATAATATAAATGACATCTACATAAGAAAGTTCTGATGATTCCAAAACTGAGTCAGGAATGACTTCAAGACCGAATTTTCCCATGTTTTCTGCTGATTATTCATTTTTGTTTCATTTGTCCATTGAAGAAAAACAACCGATTTTCTTGTTACCTATCAAACATTTAAAATATAACACTCTTAGACAAAGACAGCTTCCAGAGAACCTATTTTAAAGGAGAGACATTATGCTTATAATTAAAGGAAGAAAGTAAAAGACTACTTTTAAAAAGTTATGCTGGAAGTTCTCATAAATATATAAGAAACAGATCAAATTTTGGAATAAAGCCTACTTCTCTAGAATCACTTAACTGTCCTATATTTTGTGATACTTTTCCCTGTATGAAATTGTTGCATTTCTTTGCTAACTGCACTTTTACAAAGGGAGAGAAGAGGGGAAAGGAATGGAGTACCAAAGTTTAGAATTCTTGTTAGAGGTACCCAAGACCCTGAGATAGGCCATAATTTGGAAGTCCCTCCACTGGAGTGCAATGGCCTAGAGAAACTCCTATTCAGGATCTTTGAGTTTTATTATTAGAAAGTTCTTCAACTTAAAAAAATGAGATTATGGAGAGTCATAGTGCATAGTCTATTGTAGGATATATACTATGAGGATGATGGTTATTCAATTTTCCAGGGGCAGTAAAACATTTCATCTGTTTTAAAAATTGATCTTTCTTTAGAATCCTTTCCTATATTTCACCTATTCCCAAATTTCTCCAGGTGTTGGTTTCCATCAACTTCCTTTTACATTCTTATGAACTAATGTTTTCTCTGAGTATATATTTATTCCATCATTAATCCTCAATTTTTCTTTTTTTAACCACATCGACAACTCTTGCAGTCTTTATTCATGTCAACAGCTTTATAAAAGTAGTCGCTGTATAGAATGAAAGATTGGTATGGTCTTCTGATGATCATGATTTCTGCAACATTTCAACGACCCATCATCTTTTTCCCTTGAGAGCCAGGGTCACAGGTTAGAAAAGGAAGACCGATTCTTTATGGAGGCAAAACTGAATCTTCAGTGTTATGGTTTATGTCTAGTTGTCCCCCCAAAACCTCATGCAATCATGGGCCAGGACTTCTATAGATTGAGACTTGACTCATGAGTCACTGGGATTATGCGATTTAGTACTGATCTAGAGTTTGAAACTTGATCCATGATCCCTGGGATTATGTGTTTTAAGTACTTCTGGGATTATGAGTGTAGCCTAAGCCAGATAGGCTGAGGTGGAGAGCCTGAATGTAATATAAATAGAGACAGAGAGACAGACTTAAGCTGTTGTTTTCTGCTCCCCTGTTTGGTCAGTTGCCTCTGTCGTGATTGCTGCTGTTCCGTGGCCATGAACTGGATGCTCTCTGCCCTGTTCCACTCAGCCTTGGGCCAGCCGAATATGGACTGAAACCTCCAGTAACTGTGAGCTAAATAAACCTTTCCTTCCTTCATATTGAGTGTTGGGTGTTTATCCCAGCAATGAGTAAAAAGTAACTAAGACATTCAGCAAATGTTCAACTCTTAAAGTATAAAGCAAAACCAACCTATATATCTCTGAAGGGACATCCTAGAGATGGGTCCCTTAATTTGATGTTTTTGTTAAAAGTCAGAGGGACTTTTAACAAAAACCAGTTTCTTGGTTGGGCATGAAAGGTAAATTGATTATTTCCTTTGGTCTGAGTATATTGAAGAGTCTACATTAACATGCTTTCATTGAATGAAATTGATCTCCTTTGCCCTTGAAGACAATTTTCGAGGTGCAGAATTCTGTACCTGTATCAATTTCTGGCAGCTTTTCACAAAAGGCAAAGGACTCACAAATTACAGAGTGACATGCTTTTCCCAAAAGTTAACAATATGGCCTCATGTAGTTTTTACATTAAACACAGCAGAAATGAAAGAAAATGAACATATGTTAAGTAATAATTATTAAAATTTGGTACCTCTCAGTATGTTTGGAAGTATGAATTGTACAGTCATTACATTTATCCAGACCCATTATCTAGGAATTCTTATGAAAATAGCTGAGTTGTTCACAGAATGTTTTTTCTTTTCTTTTTTTCCTTTCAGTGAATACTCAAACTTCTAAGACTTTGTATTTTCTCAAAGAATAGAATAGCATTTCTATTACTGTATTGTAGAAATGGGTTCTTTAATGCTATAGTTAGTAATCATGAAACATTCTTTGTTTCCTAATTCTCTTAAATTTTGGAAATATTTTGGTGCTATGAATTTCGTTCCTAATACTACTTTAACTTTGTTATTATAAACATCCGTTGGCTGTATAAGCAATGAGAAAACTTAAATTTTATTCTCTGTAGTGATATCTTTGTTGAACTTTGGTGATTTTACTATAGGAGAAAAACTCAGTGGCTGACAAAAGTAGCACATTATTTAAAATAGAGCAAATTTGCAGAAAGTCTTAGATTAGCTTGGTTATACTTATAAATACATGTGTAATTGTCTAGTTTAGACATTACTGAAAAAAGAACAAAAATAAAACTTAATATATTATGCCTTTTGTTCACTTTTTTTTTTTTTTTTTTGCTTGGGTATTCTTTCAGTTCTAATTTTCAGATTTGGTTGGAGTTCTAGTTTTGTTCTGTATTAGAAGGATGAAAATTTCACTGGAGTTATTTGATTCTTGCTTAAGGCTATGGACAAAATCACAATGTTTAATTGTGGCTTACATTATTCTGTTGGAAGGCAGTAGTATATTTTCAAAGATATTGGGGCAACAAAATGAGTGTTTCAGTCTGGTTAAGACTGCATCCTATGAGTATCAAATATTCATAGTAATAGAGTTAGAAATTTGTACCCCTAAAAGACCATAAATTGATAACAATGTTCATAGAAAACATAGCTATCATATAAAATAAACTTATATACACTTGCACACTAAATATTTTAGTGATTGTTATAATAGGGATCTTGTTTGCATGCAATTTTCTTACTACTATAAATTAGATACATTTGAATAATGTATAGATATAAATTTTTCTGTCAGTGTAAGCAGGGAAAAAATTCTGCATGAAGTAGGAACTCTACCAAAAATAGGAGGTGCTATCTAGCATTTGCAGTCTTATGAAATGATCATTAATTTGGTTATAAAAGTTAATCAGATCTCTTGTATAAGATAAATATTTGAAAAAAGTATCTCTAGTGAAATCGTAGTAGCCTAATAGCATAAAAAGGTAGCTATTCATGGAGATTAAATCTAGATGTCCAATAACTTAACCAGATAATTTGATAACAAACATATATTTTTAAATGGCAATATACTAGATCCAAATATCACAATGACATGCAGGCAGGAGTGCCTGCAAGAAAAAGAGATCATTTAACTCATAGGAAGCTACAGAATGGGGAGTGGGGAGCATTTTTCTTCTGTAACAACTTTAACAGAACTAGTCAGGGTCCTAAAAGAATGAGATTGATTTCTTCCCAAGGCAGCAAATTTTAGTGACCCAATTTCCCTGTACTAGAACTTTCCTGTAAAGGTCTAGCACCTCCAATTTGGAGCACATGAATCCTTTGGGGACAAATCACTTCCGAACCATAACATACCTGTTTTTGTCTAGTTGTCCTCCCAAAGCTTCATGCAGTCATGGGGCAGGGACTTCTATAGATTGAGACTTGATCCACGACCCACTGGGATTATGCGATTTAGTACTGATCTAGAGTTTGAGACTTGATCCATGATCCCCGAGATTATGTGTCTTAAGTATATCTGGGGTTGTGGGTGTAGTCTAAGCTAGATAGGCTGAGGTGGAGAGCCTGAATGTAATATAAAGAGAGACAGAGAGACAGACTTAAACTATTGCTTTCTGCTCCCCTGTTTGGTCGGTTGCCTCTGTCTCGATTGTTTCTGTTCCGTGGCCATGAACTGGATGCTCTCTGCCCTGTTCCACTCAGCCTTGGGCCAGAAGAATATGGGCTGAAACCTCCAGTAACTGTGAGCTATGTGGGGTATTTGTCCCAAGAAGGAGTAAAGAATAACTAAGACAATACCCTAGATTGGTAGAATGCTAGAGATGGTTTGTATGAGTCCACAATGGCAAACTGTACTTTTCTTATCTCTGTCATCAACAAAATGCTAATCACTTGAAGTTAGTAGTACTGGTTGTTGTTTACACTCTGGAGATGGGCAAATACTAAAAGTTAGTTTTCTTCTCTATTAGATTGGTTACAAAATATATCCCAATACACCACTACTCTGATCTCTTAGATTTCTTATAGTACTAAAACATTATAGAGTTTGCCCATTCATTTTATTTTGCTGTAAATTGATTTATTTTTGCTGCTTTGTCTCAATATTGAAAATGTATACAGAATAATTAAATTATATGAATCTACATGTTGTCTTCATAGAAGAGTCAACTTTTATGAAAATAATGTCAAAGCATCTTCTAGGATACCTACTTTTTCTTCAAGTACTAGCTTATCACAATTATTTGTCATGATTTATTTATAAATTTTACTGACTATATATTGTTTGAATTTTTTATAAACTTCAATATATCTCAATTGCTATTGTGACTTTTTTTCTGAAAAAATGTACGCTAGAATTATATTTACTTTCATTTACTAGTTTTCTATCACATCTCTAAATGTATCATATGTACAGATAGTGCATAATTTTCTACTACCATTAGACTATGTATTGACGTTATAATTATTTGTTTTGTACAGTCGTCTTTTATTGTCATAGAAGAATCCTAAGTTTATAGGGTGAAACTTCTGCAATGATGTAAATGCTGAAAGTAGATGCTGAGTGAGATGCTGAGTTTAGAGCATAACAAATAGTAAAAGGATAAACATGATAGACTTAATTTTTTTTGCTCCAAGTTGCTCAGGCAATAAAGTGAGCAGACTACGTAGCACTTTGTGCCAGAGGAAAGGGGAACACAGGTCAAATGATTCAGAACCTTCTATAGAAAACAGGAAATAAGCCATCCACTTCTTGGGAAGCAAGCCAAAACATGATCATTCTGTGGTTGCCTTGACCTAATTTATTCTCCAATGTGACTGCTAAGGACATTACTTATTGTCCACTAGGGGACAGTGGGCATTGGCAAAGTTAGCAAAGATGTACAGAATCACTTAGGGTTCAGGATAAGCTGCCTCTTTCAATAAGTTACCCACTGGTCCTATATACTCTTAGCCAAACTAGAATTTTTAAGTGAACATATCACCTCGTCAGTAATGCCAGTTGATGACCCTGGCAGAAACTGCCACCATGACATTCAATTCATCCTATACATTTACTGATATTAACAACAGAAACCTACTCATCCTGGTAAACCCAATCTTCCTTAGCCATGTATTCCAGCAGTTCTGACTCAGCCTACTCAGACCCAGAACACTTTCAGATAAACATTTAGCTTTTCTTCCTATAATAAGTGGATTGTTCATCTAAAAGTTACAGTTAATAAAAACATTATACAAGAAGGAGAGTATGTGATCATATAAACTCTTCCATATTCAGGAAGTGCAGCTCAATGTCAGTCTTTCATTTACTATGAGCCATGATGTCTAGGATTTGTGCTGTGTCATTGGCTGTAAGGGCTTGTAAGTACTGTATTTCTAGACTTAGATGCCAAAGAACTGTACTCATACTGTTTTATGGAACTAGAAGTAAGTATATTACTAGTAAAAATCCTTCCTTATCTTGTATCCTTTCAACGGGAATATAGGCAACTGATCACCATAAAGCAACTTCTGTCCCCAGTGATAGATGTTCCTGTCTGCTGTCCTTTACATGACACTGTCTTCAAAGGCCAAGGAGGCTCCAATTCAGGATTTATCATTAAACTCTTCACATTCAAATTACATGGAATTCATTTTGCCATATGGGCAGTGTCATCAAGCAGACATAAATTTAATTGTCCATCATGGTATATCCCACATCACTTAGACTGAAGGAATCATACTGCAATCATACTTAACCACACTGCAAAAAGATTCCGACAATCCATGTCTGTCGTATATGAAATAGAGGAAGTCCACACTGGGTGCTCGTGAAACAGTGTCAAATACAGCGATACAATTCAAGATCATGCTAATGTTCCTGTTCCCATAGCAGGTGGATGAGGATGACAAACCAAGTGGTGAGTCAGGTTGCTAGCAAAGATGCTGCTTGGCTCAGGAAAGTGATTATTTTGCCAAGCTGTGGAGTCAGATTTAGAAACAAGGAAGATTAATTTTTCTTCCTAAGAATCTTCAGAGACTGGAGTAAGCCCTCCTTATGTACTAGAGTTGTATTTCCTCTCTTCATAGTCAAAAAGTTTGTCCTAATCTAATAGTCACTCTCTCCTTTGCCTAACTGGATGGATCAGCTGTCATGGATGTCGTCCATAGTGACAGAACCTGTACTGAACCAGGATGCCCGTATTGCTACCCATGTAGACAACTGTAAGATTACAACGGCCTTTTCAAATTCTACAAGGTGCTCTTTATTCTGATGTTCTGTGATCCATTATATTAAGAAACTAAAACCAGGCACAGTTCAAGTAGCAGGTTGGAGTTCCCTGTGTTCTGTAGTTTAATTGCCAACCTTAGATGAAACCAGTTAGTACTGGTAGACACCAGAGTCAATAGCAGGGAACAATGAAGATAGATTGGATCTTGTTAGATTATCAGAATCACAAATGTGGAAATCTGGCCCTGCCTCCACATCTATCAAGAATTTTCTCAAGCAGTGGTCACAAAAGGCATTCTCTCTTGCTCAGAATGGCTGCATTTATTTCCATTATTATCTCACTAAAGATTTCATGACACTGACAACATAATTCTGTCCAGCAATATCCATCCCATCTTTTGATGATATCAGCAGCCTTAGGATATTAGCTTGTGGCGTATCTGCTGAATGACATTAACATTTGCCTATCCTTTACTTTGTTATTAGTAGGATGGTACTCTATTATTGAAAATAGCCTCAATGTCAAAAAAACAAAGTATACCTTAGTCTCTAATGTTACTATATTGTGGCTCTATTTGGAATAATTGCCATTGGTTTTTATAAAACAGAGGCAATAGTGAGATAGTAACAAGCATCTATGTGGTCTATTTGCCAGGAGTTGGGAGAATGTATTTAGGTTATGTACTTTCTGTGAGGTATAACATTTTTGATCCTACTGGAGACAGACTTTGAACACTGGCTTCTGTTAAGAGATTCCTAATCATAATACAGGGGTACAAGTTCAGGCAGCAAAAATGCTAAAGGAATAGTTGGTTCCAAGGAAGGAACTTCTTACTCAAGTAGAGAAGGAAGCATGTCCATGGTGGAATCAGTTTCTGTGGAGACACTTTTGATTCCATCAGAAGCTTCTGTGATGGACTATAATGTAGCCATTGAAATGGGAATTTGGAGTAGAAAGCTTTATGGAGGAACATGATTGTATCCCATCTGGGCATCCTGCATGGGCTAAAAAGCGTGTGTTCGAGGGTGAACTGGCCAGCTGCTGCCATTTATCTTCTCAGAATGTACCTTTCCTCATTGCCTCATCACACAGATGCATAGCTGGATATAGATGTGTCCAAGAGATCCTTGGTCCATTGACTAAAACAGCACTTGATTTCTCTCTTCTTCACTCTGGCTGGCTCCACAACTTGGTCCTCAGGTTTGGGACTTGGTTTCCTCAGGGACAGTTCCAGTTGTGGATATGAAAACAGTTGTGTTTTCCTCTTTGCTAGAGCTTGGTGTGCTTTCCTGCTTGACTATTACATAGGAGAGCAACAACATCTTCAGCAGTTAATTTTGGTCCTACATTTGATATCACAGACTCTATTCATTAATTTAAGAAAACAACAGGTATGAAATTGAAAGATTATTTGATCCCCATGGTTGAGAGAACTGCTTTTGACTTCCTGGGAGTTTTATTAAACACCTCAACCAGGCCCTCAGGATCTTGCTTTGTGCATAATTTCATTGCCTATCTTGGCACCTGTACTGCTGTTTGTAATGAAAAAACACACAAAATTTCATAACAAATAGAACAACAATAATTAGCACATTGTATTTTGTTATCTTCAAGGTAGTACTTACTGTATAAGGTATGGCCATAAAAATTCTTCACATGATATTAGCATAAGCCTTTCTTTTCAATAAACTAAAAGAATCTAGTAGTATAAATATCTTGTATTTTTTCTTTTGTCTTCCTTCCATTCCAGTCTCTCATATCCTAGTTCCATTTCATTTTGAAACAATTTCTTCTCATTTCACAATATCTATGTTACATTTTGTCTTTATTTACTATTTCATTTTCTTATATTAAGGAGACAATGCAATGTTTATACATTTGAGTCTAGCTTATTTTGTTTATAAGTATGGTCTCAAGTTGCATCTTTTTATCTGTAAATGTCTCCAGTTTATCATCTTCATAACTGAGTAGTACTTGATTGTATAAAAAGGTCACCTTTTAAAATCTATTTCTCAGTTGATGGGCATTCAGGTGTTTCCAATATTTAACTAATACAAATTGTGCTATGGTAAACATGGGTCCATATATGTTACTGTGGTATGATATTTGTATTTGTAATACTAGTTTTTGGGGAATTTTAATATTGATTTCCACAGTGACAGCATCTGTCTACACTCCCACCAACAGTGAGAAGTGTTCCTTCTTTCTCATAGCCCTTCCGTCATTTGATATTGGTTGATTCCTTGATGATAGCCATTCTTTCTGGAATGGAAAAGTTGTTTTAATTGCATCTCTTAATTGATCAATGATGTTGAACATTTTTTTGCACATGTTTATTTGCCACTTGTATTGCTTCATTTGAGAAGTATATATTCATCTCAGATGCCCATTTTTTTAAATTGGAATTTTGAATTTGGGGCTAGGGTATGATTATATTCAATTCCTTATATCTTTTAGATAGAAGTCCTTAGTGTGAGGGCCAGTTGAGTAAAAATTTTTTCCCACTGTGAGCTGTCTTTTCACTCTGCTGATGACTTTTTTGTTCTGAATTTTAACAAGACAAGAACCCAGTTGTTGATTCTTTGTAGTTTTTCCTGTACAATCTACATTTTGTTCATGAAGTCACTCCTAAACCTATGCCTTCAAGATTCCTACCTGTTTTCTGGTAAAATTATTGTTTATGTTTTAATATTTATTTATTATGCCATGATTCATTTTATTTATTATATAATTTGATTACTTTTGTAAGAAATAATAATGAGACAGTTTATGTTTTAATATTTAGTCCTTTGATCTATTTTTCTTTTAGTTTAGTGCATGGAGATAGATGTGGATTTAATTTTAGTCTTTGGCATGTGGTATGTCATTTTTTAAGCTCTATCTATCATGTCTATCTGTCTGTCTGTCTGTCTATCTATCTGCTTATTTGTTTATGGTACTGGAATTGAACTCTAGACCTTGTGCTTGCCAGGTGGGCACTTATGCTTATCTCACCTGCTTCAGCACCATTTATTAAAGAAGTTATCTTTCTTCCAATCAACATGTTTGGCTTCTTTATCAAATATGAAGTGGCTGAATGTGTTTGGAGTAGTTTTAGCATCTTCTAATATGTCTACTGATTCTGTCTATTTTTTGTCAGTATCATGCTGATTTTATCACAGTAGTTTTATAGTATAATTTAAGATGATGTTAGACAAGAATGCATAGGAAATATAGCAGTTCCTGTGCTTCATAAGTACAAAAACAGAGAGCAAAATATTGTTAATTAGAGCAAGACGGTTTATTGCTCACAGTATAGCAAACAGTATAAGCACTGATGTGGTAGTTCAGACACTCAGAATCTAGGTCTCATAGGACATCATGATGGGTCCAGATAGGAGCTGCCAGCACAACAGGCTATGATATAAGAGAAATACAAGATCCAAAGCCTGGAACTTTTTGTAGCAAGTATGAAACAAACTATTCTCCTTTCTCTAAAGATCATGTCACACAGTCATCACACTGTGGTTACTTTGTGGATCTAATTAATTATCTGTGTGACAAGTTTAGAAGTAGCTCTTAAGACAGTTAGGCCTTGCTATTAGGCACATTAAGTAAGTACATTTGTATGGAACACTCATAGTCCATGGCAGATTGCTTCTGCTAGCTTTTGTATGTTCAGGAGTGAAACCCAGGGCCTTGTGCTTGCTAGGCAAGTGCCCTGCATCTAAACTATATCTTCAGCCTTTCTGTCCATGTTTGAAAGTTTCTCATTATTTGCAATTCAAAAATTAGATGCTTACACTTTTTTCCTTTTAATTTTTTAGACCCTTTTTGTTGTTTTGGTTCTTTTTAAAACCAACTTTGCAAGTTTATATCTGGTAACATAAATAACTAATTTGGAAGATAACATCATGTAATACAGCAACCACTATTAAATTCCTACTACTTTATTTAATGAAATTTTGTATCATTTTTTTGTCTTTTTGAGACAGGGTCTCACTGTGCAGTTCAGGCTGGCCTTGAGCTCACTTTGTAGCCCAGGCTGGTCTCGAACTCTGACTGATCCTCCTGCCTCAGTCTCCCAAGTGCTGGGATTACAGGTGTGTGCCACCACGCCCAGCTGTATCATTTCTAATGCTTTTTTCTTTCACTATTTTGTATTTTTTTTAAAAGGAATGCTGATAACTTTGCCTGTACAAGTGGCTGCTTTAAAGGCCCATAATATATTGTTTAATCTGGTTATCAGATTTGATGACAAAGATAATAAATCAATCATTGCTAATCAGCTATTCTTGTTTTGAAAATCTGTAACATATGTGTTGCTCTACAGTACTGTTTCTATGTTTGTTTTTGCTTTTATTTTGTTTTTACTCTTCAAAGTAAAAGAAAATTACAATAAAACCCCAGTAAATGCACTCGTAAAAAATAAAAAAGAAAATTTTACACAGTTTTTGTATGATGGATAAATAGAATAAATCTGTATGTGACAATTTAATAGAATAAATTGTGCCAAGATCCCCAGGTATGCAGCACAGCATGGACATCGATAAATGGGTAGAGTAGGGTAGGTGAGAGACACTCTAATAAATAAATCTGTTACTGTCTCTTCTACTCTTTTAGTATCTTTTCCCCCTGGCTGATGGCAACAATAAAAAGACCACCTGGTTGTTTTGATCTCTAGTAACCTGAAGAACATTGACACAGCCATGCTTTTGGTTGCGTGTATGCTTATTTTATCCAGTTAACATCTCTTTAGACTTGGTAAACACAAGCTGATACTTTTGATGCAGCACCTCTTTCAGGCACTCAGCTAAGTTCTGTATGTTCAAAGGAAGAGCCCGAACTCCTAAACTTAGGTGCGCACCCCCTTTACTAGTTGACCACAAATCTTGTAGCTCCTCATCAAAGCAGGCTAGAGGAACCATTCATTATAATTGAAATATATATATATATATATATATATATATATATATATATATACATATTATTTGTGACATATCTGTCATTGAACAACACTCTCCTTTTCATTTTCTCAAGTGTTCCTAATGTCCATCACATGTTCTGGTTACTTTATGATCAATTACAGAACTAATATAAACTCCCTTTTCTAAGTTGCTCTCTTATAGGGAACTTAGTATAGTTTGTTATGTCTCTACTTTCCAACTAGACAGCAAACTTCCTGGGGGTTACATATTCCAGATATCATATGAATCACCTAAGCATGCATTCACAGATGGATGGGCAGAATATTTTTCCTTTTTCAATAATACTTGAAGCACTTCAGATGAGATGACAATATTTGTTCCTTGATTCTAATCTCATTTAGAATGAAACAATACAAATTCTATGTTTATTGCTTAAAGTTAAGTATACCTTAAGACAATTTTTAAATTTTCATTTAGTGGATTTTAATATGATGATTTCCCATAGGGTACCCTTCTCAGAGCACCTTAAAGTTCTTCCATGTATCCTCTCTGAGGATTAAATCCCGTTTTGAATTGAGTCCACTTGTTCTTATAATGATTTAATTAGTTCTGTCACACTTGCTGCTGCTTTAGGAGTGAATGCAAAAACTAATAGCAACAGCCAAAAGGAAGGTAGACGGTTGGGAAGAATTCCAGAACTGACTTGGATGAACACCAAATTTAGTGCACATTGCAATCACTGCATAAGCAGTGGTGAGCATACCATGCAATAACTCTTTCTGATTGATTTTGGGGAGTAAATACAACTTGAAAACTCATGTTCAGCAAATATTCCTTCCTATATGATTTCTTTTCTCCACTAAGTACAAAGAATGATCTTTTTAAATTTTATCAAGTATAATTGCCTTCTAGTATTTACTCCAGAGAGAGAAAATTTGCTGGCTCATTGAGTTCAGAGGACCTCATCTTTTAATGGTCCTGACAGTATTATTTTGATCCTCTTCCACAGCCCTTGAGACTTTAGGACAGTAGCGAAAAAGTACATCTTGGTTATCATCAACAACTCAAAAAATATTTATAGATACTTGTTTCCTATAGAAGGTAGAAGAAAGATAAACTCTCTGTAGGGGCTTAGTTTCACTACTGTGGAGTGTGGAGTAAAGAGCGAGGTAGTACAGACGAGTGTTCTTGTCAGTTGTCAGGAAAGAAAAAGAGGCACTAACGAACAAATAGGCTAGAGTGAGGGTGTATCTAGAAACTTCTGGAAACATTTTTAGCAGCAGCAGAGGTTAGAATAGCTAAATAGGACGAATTGGATAAAACTATTTTGAATACATTTGGCCCAATCCCAGTACATGAAGGTCAGTTAAATAATTTGCTCATTAGAATTGAGCTAATATATGCACAGCATAACTTACATAAGTACCTTTCACTCTGGGAAGTCATAATATTTAATACAAGGTAAAAGATGGTGATTGACCAATCAGGATCTTGGTCACAAGGCTACAGCATGTTGCAGTACCCTTTTATGCAGTCAGATGTTAATTCCTTATTTTGAGATCCTAAAAATATTAAGGTCATTCCAAAGGAAGAACTGATGATAAGGAAATAGGATTGTTTAGGCAGCAACAGAGAGTGGCAACTTACAAACTTATATGGACGTATTTCAGTTTATTTTAGGATGACTACTGATGTGCAAGCATGGATTATTGTTGTAATTCTAAAATTTATGTCTAGGATTTAGTTCTCTCAGAAGAGTTGAATCCAGATATTGAAAAACTATATGCATCGTAATAGTTATTATTAATTCACAGATCATGAGACAACTAGGAGTAACCTATATATTCTACAATGGATTATTTTTAAATTAATGCATTAATTTACATATTTATTTATTTTTATGTATTTAGTACAGGGTCTACAGGGTCTCACTACACAGATCAGACTCATAGTGACCCTGCTGTTCTGAGCCTCCCAAGTGCTGGGATTACAGGTGCGCACCCCATGCCCAGTCTCACTGTCTCAGTGTACCCCGGGGGGAAGGGCTAGCACAGCATGCTGGGGATCCAACCCTGGTCCCTAAGTCTGCCTAAGCAGATGCTTTAGTTATAATGGATTATTGAAATTTTTTAGGTGTTTAATCAGTAGAATATTACCTATCCATTAAATAGTGGATATGAAAGCTTATAACACAGTATTATTGAGTTAAAACAGCTATACAGTATATATTCATCTGAATATACATTATGTAAAGAAATCCTAGCAAAGAGGATGTAGCTATGTCAGGGTTTAGTATGTCTGTTTTCTTTATTTTACCACTTTTACATATATAATGTTAATTCAATAATTAACTACACCAACAAAAGAGTAGGATTAAAAGAAAATCCAAACATAAACTTCTTTTTGTTCTTAACAGACATGTTCTATAATTTATTCATTTTAGTTATATTACCAGTACTCTGAGCCCCAACCTTGAAATAACACTATATTTTTAAAGTTAGAATTTTCATAGCAACATAGCTAAAGGGATCTATCAACATTATCTCTATAGGAAATTAATTTAAGGAACTGGCTTAAGCAATTGGATGTGGTCAGCAAGTTTGAAATCTGTATGATAGGCTAGCAGACTAGAAACTCAAGCAGAATGATTTCCTCTTGAGCCTGAATTTCTTCTCTAGGATGTCAGTTTTTGCTTGTAGGTCATTAAATTGATGGAGCAAAGCCTATCTACATTATCAAGGATGATCTTTTTTCTTAAAGTTAAGTGATTGTGGATCTTAGTCACATCTTCAAAATACCTTTATAGCAACACTTGAATTTGGTTAAATAACTGGAAACCATAGCCTAGTCAAGTTGACATATACTACTAAACCATTATAAAAACTGACCACTGTGTATATATTAGACTCCTTTACGCACATTTTTATGATCAAGCAAAATTCAACAAATTCTTGAGTTCTACATTTATGCCACCCATTTCTATACATTTAGTTGATAGCACTCTATGTATGTCTATTTCTTTGATTGAAATTCTTGATTCTCATAAGCAGTACTTCAGAAACTTCATACTTATCTTCGTGTTTCATCTTTAAAGACTTTTTCACCTTCATTTTCTCCAGTCTTTCATCCTCTAATAGACTATTTATTAAGTAGTATTTCCCTAGTCCTGATACTAGAAGGTCAGATTTTCTAGATGTGACAGTTGTACCATTAATTACCTTTGTATATACTTTTAAAAATGTATTTAGTTGTTACAGGGTCTCACTACATAGCTTGGACTCGTAGTGATCTTCCTGTTTTGAGTCCCCCAAGTGCTGGGATTACGGGTGTGTGCCATCATCCCAGTCTCTCTTGCTAGCTCAATGTGTCCTGGGGACAGAGCTGGCACAGCATGTGGTGCTGGGAGTCAAACCATGGTCCCTGAGCTTGCCCAAGCTTGTCCGAGCAGGCATTTCAGTCTGCTCAGTTATCTTGCTGGCCCCCAACCTTTGTACATTTTGTTTCATTTGCAGGCATCATGAATTTGGAGTTTTCTTCATTTACTTCAATCAGATTTTCTTATTTAAGGTAGAGAAAATTATGTTATATTATCATTATATTGGACAAAGGACTGCTTTCTCTGTTCCAGATATAGGGCATGTAGGAATCCTTCTAGTGGTATGAGATAACTATCAGCTCACTAAACAGATTGAGTTTGGGACACTATTGCTAGAAAATATTTTTATGGAAAGTCATTTTATTATATTTTTAAATTCTCAACCACCTGCTATTTCCTGTAGTGATCTAGAATACATTTTCCCCCATTTTATGTATTTGGTTCAGGGTCTCACT
Organism: Myocastor coypus; assembly: GCA_004027025.1. NCBI lineage: Eukaryota > Metazoa > Chordata > Mammalia > Rodentia > Myocastoridae > Myocastor > Myocastor coypus. Next base: position 63,541 of record PVJA010000270.1, read on the forward strand.
ACACACCTGAGACTTGGAGTGATCTTTCTGCTTCCAGACTCCCCAGCACTGGGATTGTAGGCATGTGCCACAATCCCAGGACTGAGTTGCAGGCTTGGCATGTCCTGGCAGAGCTGATGGGGCATGCAAGACAGGGATGGAACCCTGGCCTCTAAGCTTGCCAACACAGGCACTTAGTCCGCTGAGTTCTCTTGCTGGCCTAGAATACAATTTTATAACATATCAAGTTAGAACTTTATAAGTGCTATTGCATTTATCTCTAATCTTCCACTCTATGCGAAATGAAGCACATGAACCATTCCTCACATGCCAGCATTTTCACACTTTCATATGCATAGGAAGACCACTGGCTGGTCAGTGTAGTAAATGAGGGAAACAAAAGGAATGAATTCTCCAGAAGGGATCATATCACTAGACTGCTTTTTGTATGCTAAATTCTGTGCTTCTACTACTTAGTCTAATCCTAACAGCTAGCTTCTTTAATAGCTTTGTCACCCTGGATTCTATTAAGCATGGACCTGAGTAAGACTTAAAAATATTTTCCATACAGATTTGTGCTAACTCAAATGTTCTGTAAGTTGTGTGACTTTTCTATTTACTTTAATAATTTATTTATTTAGGGAAGGGTCTACAGGGTGTTCAGGACCTCACTGCTAGATTGGACTTGTAATGATGTACCTATTTACAGCCTCATAATAGCTGGGGTTACATATGTGAGCCATGATGTCCAGTCTCAATTGTTGTCAGTGCACCCTGGGGATGGGGCTGGCAGAGCAGGGCTGGGGACTGAACCCTTGGCCTGTGTGCCTGCTTGCAGGCACTTTAATCTGCCAAGCTATTTGGCTAGCCCTCTGCCCTCTATTTTAAATATATATATCTTTTTTCTTTTTTCTTTTGTGATACTAGGGATTGAACTTAGGACTTTGAACTTTTCAGGCAAGAACTTATTCACTGAACTATCTCCCTGGCTAGTGTGAATTTTTTAAAAAATAATAAGTATAGAGTTCTAAATTGAATGTTATAATATTTTATCTTATAAATTTTAGTCCACTACTGTAGACATCCATCCTCATGTTCCTGACACACTAGTTTTCCTGTTTACAACAGAAGTCTTTTCCACTTATTTAATCTATCAGTAGGTCTTGAGAAGCACTCGCAGTCTTCCCTGTCATAGCTCCTGTTCCTCCTGCCATAGTCTAAGCCATTGTTACTTTCTGCCTGGATGTCTATGCTAGTGTTGTATTTCTACCTCTAGGCCCAGAACCCATAATTCGTGTTCCACAAAACATCTGGATTATCCACTTGACATATTTACCAGAACTAATTTTCCTGCTTACAATTTTCTAATGGCTTAACACTTCCCTGAGAATGAAATGCAGATGTTATTGTGAGATAATATGTGGTCTACCAAAACTGGACCCATCTTTCCTCATAGCTTCTTCCTTTACTGTTCTCCTTTTCCATGGGAGACTCTTCTCTAAAGCATATCTAACTAGTTCTGCCCCCAGCCAAGTGTGCACACTACTGCTTCACAGATGCTTTGTCCTTTGCATCTTTAACCAACAGCTCTTTTACATCAGTGGTGTGTTATGTTAGGAGCAAAATCTAATTCACATTTCTATCTTTATCAAAAGTAGTGTGCATTTGATATATGTAGGATCCTACACCATTTTTTCCAATGTTATCAGGTACTTTTATTCTTGAAATAATGGAAGTCCTATTTTAAAAGTTCTTCATTTACTTAATATGTACTTTTTTTCTGATAAATTATTTCTCTAGCTTCACATTTCAGGAATGCTTGTGGGTTAGGAAACAATTTTCTCTGCCAATATCCTGGTTACATTTGATTGCAGTGCTCATTTGTTGCTGGACTTATTGAGGTGTTTATGTGGATTCAAACTGTGTGTTTAATAGGAGAAATAAATGGGGAATGAAATGTGTGTTGCTGCTTGAAGCTTTACATTGATGAGCTTCCAGGTGGAAAGTCTGAGAAGCTTCCAGGATGGGTGTAGCCTAGAAATTGGACCAAAACTAATGGACACATTTCAAGTTTTCAGATTTCATTGAATTTTTTACATTTAAATATGTTTGTCATTATCATACTGATTTTGTTTTTAAAAGTTAGCACTGTAGGTGGCAGTCCTGGTCGGTCCTGAATTTATCAGAATTTGATAAAACATTTACTTTGGCTTTTGCTCCCTAACATTCCCAGCCAGTCTGTTCAATTTTTTAAAATTAATTTTATTCCTGTAATTTTGAAATACACATTAATCACGTTTTCTTTTCATTTATTTTTATTTTTATAGAATATAAAATGGAGATATTTTAAAAAAGCATTAGAAATGATACAAGAGGGCTGGCCAAATAGCTCAGTGGATTGAAGCGTCTGCAAGGAGTTGCAGAGGCCCAGGGTTCCATCCTCAGAACTGCCTTCCCCTCAACCCCAGGGCACCCATGAGATGGCAACTGAGATTGGACATGGAGGCACATGTCTGTCATACCAGCTCTTGGGAGGCTGTAGACAGGCAGATCTCTAAGAGTCCAATCTAACACTGAGACCCTGAACACCCTGTAGACCCATCCCTAAAATACAAAAAGAAAGAAAGAAGGAAAGAAAGAAAGAAAAGATATAGAAAAGGAAAATAAATAAAAGGTGGTACAAGGTTTGACCAAAGTAATAGGATTTCAACAATGATTGCTATATCACACAATGCTATAACTGCTTCCTTCAAAAGGCCAGCAGAAAAGTGACAATAAAATTATCCAAACTATGCTGCATACATAATTATATCTCTTTCTCTTATATTTGTCCTTTTCCTGATCCCAGTTTTACTTCCCATTGGATAATTTCTTTCTCTTTCACAGTATGTGCTATACCTTTTAGATTTTCATTAGTCTTTCAAATTCTCCCACTAGCAAGATAATAGAATATTTGCACTTGTGGGTTTGATTTATTTCACTTAATGTAGACTTTAGCTGCATTAATTTCTCTAAAAAAGCCTCAAATTTATCTTTTTTATACTTGAATAATACTCCATTTTCAAAAATACCTTATCATTTTTATTCTTTCCTCAGTTGGTTGGACATTTGGCTTGTTTCCAAGATTTAACTATGACAAATCGTTCTGCTATAAACATGGTTGCACATATATCCCTGGGGTATGATGATATCAGTTCTTTTCGAAAACTACTTAGGAGGGAAATAGCTGGCTTGAATGGGCTCTCCAATTCTAGCTCTTTGAGGAATCTTCAAACTGGTTTCTGTAATGGTGTAAAAGCCTGCACTTCCAGTGAAGAATAGTTCCCTTTCCCCCACAGCCTTTCCAGAATTTGTTATTGGATAACTTATTAATAAGAGCCATTCTTTCTGGCATAAGATGGTATCTCAGTGTCATTTCTTGAATGATCAATGATGTTAAACTTTTTTTGTGTATTTATTTGCCATTAGTATTTCTTCATTTGTGAAGTGTATAATCATCTCAGGTGTCCATATTTGTATTGGGTCTCTGAATTCTGGCAGTCTGATTTTTTATTTTAATTCTTTATATGTTCTAGATAGGATTCCTATGACAGATAATCTGCTATAATTGTTTCTTACTTTGTGTGATTTCTTTGTACTCTGTTGATGATTTCTTTTGATGTGCTGAAGCTTTTCAAAGTGTTGAGATCATAATTGTTGATTCTTTGAAGTATTTGCTATGCAGTTTGATTTCTGTTCATGAACTCTTTGCCTTTGTCCTTAAGGGTTTAACCTACTTTCTCTTGCAGTAGATTTAATATATCTGCTTTAATATCTAAATACATGACACATTTTGACTTTACTTTTGTGCGAAGTGATAGGTGTGAGTCTATTTTAAGCTTTCAACATGCAGAAAGTCAGTTTTTCTGACACCATTTGTTAAAGAGGCTATATTTCTTCTAGTGAGCATATTTGGCCCCTTTGCCAAAGGTAAGGTGGTTGACTGTAATTGTTGTTTTAACATCTTCTAGTCAGTTCCATTGGTCTTCATGTATGTTTTTATGCAAGTACCATGCTGATTTTACCACAATAGCTTTATAGTATAATTTCAAGATAGTGATTGTGATGCCTCTTGCCTTACCTTCGTTACCTAAGATTGCTATTCTATGTCTCTTCTGATGAATTTTAGGACTTTTTTTTTTTCCAGATTGGTCAGGTATACTAATGGTATTTTAATTGGGATTGCATTGAATCTGTATAGCAATTTTGGAAGTGTGGCCATTTTCACAGCGTTGGTTCATTCTCATGAAGGTTCATGTAGACTCATGAAATTTCCGCTACGTGGTTTTCAACGTGATGTCCACCTCATTAAATACAGTGGGGAGAGCTGCAGTTAAAGAAGAATCTGACTGCAGGACTCTCTTGGGCAGTCTTCCAGATCAGCAAAATCCGACAGGAAGGAAAGGAGGTGGGATGTAGGGCTGCTGATTCTCAACAGAAGTCTTCAGGGTAGGGGGGCAGCAGGAATGAGCACTCTGGTGGGGAAGGCTGGAGGGGCTGCTGCTTTCTAACCTTCCAGAGCTGAAGCCATTTCTCATAGGGAATTTGTACTTGTATGTCTAGGTTCCTCTCCTCTAGTTTCTGGGACAAATACCCAACATTCAAAATGAATTAAGGAAAGGTTTATTTAGCTCATGGGCAATGGAGATTTCAGTCCATACTTAGCTGGCTCCAAGTCAGGGTAGCACATGTCAGAGTGGCAGTTCATGGTGGCAGAATACAGCAAAACAGTAGGAGAAAAAGGGAGGAATAGCAGCAACAATGGCTGCAAAGAGCAAGCCTGTCTCCCTTAAGTTGCATTCAGGCTGTCCTCCCTAGGTTGGGTGCAGCAGCATTTATACCTATAAACCCAACAGCACTTACACCTATAATTTCAGTGGATTATGAACTCTAGAACTCTAGAAGTCCACCTCATGACTGCATGAGCCTTTGGGAGGACAACTACACACAAATCATGACATTCCACCCATGCATACTCAAAGACTCATGCGCATCCTTTTATGCAAAAGACATTTTAGTCCATTTCTAGGAGTTCCCAAAGTCCCAAAGAACTTTGAGCATTGCTGAAAAGTCCAAGTCACAAGTCTCTTCCAAGATCTAAGGGAAACTTAGCTTTGAGCCACTGTACAAATGAAGTTAACCACTTCCAACATTAAAAGGCACACAATAAACATTACCATTCCAAAAAGGTACAAACAACAGAGGAATACAATGCACTGGGACCAATGCAAGTTGAGAATCCAGTAGGGCAAATGTTAAGTCCTATAGTTCCATGTGGAATATCTGAAGCAATCTATGATGAGATGTGAGCTCCAAAGGCCTTATATGGCTCTGGCCCTAGGACACTTGATCATAGCTTCCATGGTTCCTCCCTTAGGCCTGCTTTGCTCTTTCCTTGCAGTTTTCCTTATATGATCCACAATCCTGGCTTTTTGAAACTTCTGGTGTTTCCACTGAATAGAATTCTCACTCATAGCCTTACATATTGCCCTCTCAGGGGCACACTGCCTTGTTTCCCAGGCCTTCTTCTGAAATTAGGTGGAAGCCTTTTTAACCTCTGAACTACTGCATTCTGCATGTGCTTAAAACGTATTCCATGTGGATGCTGCCATGGTCTGCTGCCAGCTGGAGCAGTATCCAGGCTTTCTTCTCTTTTGGCTGTAGGGGTTTAGTGAGTGGATCACAGAACACTCTTATCCTGACTGTGAGGAACAAATTTTCTATGCCGCCACCATTCTGGAACATGAGGCTCTGAGGCATTTTTCTTAAGGTAAAGTCTCTCTCACTTGCAATTATGATGATGCAAAGGGTGGAGATCTGCCTTCAGTGATGCCTTCATGCTATCCTTTGAATTATTTTGTTCTTTTTACATAATGGAGATCTTCTCAGTTCTGTCTCAGCTCATAGCATCTTAAGTCATTCTACTGGTCTCTTTGCTTTTGGTTCTCAACAAAAATCTGAGTAATTCCCCCAACAATCACCATGCTTCTGCCTCAATATTTGGCTGCTTGGAATTTCTTTTGCCAGATTAATCAGTTCATAGTGCTTAACCTCAGTCTCAGGCAGTCTCTGGACAAAAATAAAATGCAAACTTTCTGCTAGGCCCCAAACACCCATCATCTAGAGTCCAAAAACCAATGCATTCCCTTTTCTCAGCAGAATCCTCCACAGCCTGGTTTTCTTTTCTTTTTTCAACCTCTTATTTATTTATTTATTTATTTTTGAAAGCTGTCTTAAGAGGAAATTTTTATTGGTAAATTTACATGTTAAGAAAACGGAAAGAGTCCAAATAAGCAATCTTATACTGCACCTCAAACTCCTAGATAAAGAAGAGCAAGATATCACCAAGCTAAAAGAAGGAAGAAAAAAAAAAAACAAAAAAAAAAGAAGGAAGAAAATTGTAAGTATTATAGTGGAAATTATTGCAATAGAGATTAAGAAAATAAGGTAAAAAATTAATGACTCAAAGAGTTGGTTCTTTGAGAGAATAAATAAAATTGATAAATCCTGAGCCAACCTTATCAAAAAGAGGAAAGAAAAAATTCAAATTTGTGCAATAAAGGATTAAATTGCCAAAATCACTAGGACCCTATAGAAATGCAGAAGGTCATCAATACCTACTTCCAAAACCTTTACTCTCAGCAGGTGGAAAATTCAGAAGAAATGATCAGCTTCCTGCATAGATATGAATTGTAAAATTTACATCTTGAATTGAGATTTTAAAATTCTGAGGAACCCAATATCAGTGAATTATATATATATATATATATATATATATATATATATATATATATATATATATCTTTTGTCGGAGGACACTATGTTTATTTTTTATTAATAAAATGCATATTGTCTTCATAGTAGTTGTTCTGAATACATGATGCAGACATGATGACTTTTCTAAACACTATTGGTACAAATATTACTTCTCATTGAATTGACAGAAAGTAGTTGTACACATAGTCCAATATTCCCTAATAGTAGTGATTTATCATCAGAACTGGCAATGTTGGAAGCTATTGATTTGAACCTTTTACAGTTCAGCATACTAATCTGGCTTTACATTTTATGCCTCCTGCCTATACTTTTCTGCTGGGTGTTTAGGGCCAAGTTAAAACAATACCTATATAACAAAATATGTAACTTTTGTATCTGACAAGGTCAGTCAAATCCTCTCAGGGTTAACCTTGAAACCATGTATAGGGTTTTGTAGATTCTTCGTGAACGTCAGCTATCTGGATGTCATGGCCATTGCTTGACTAGTTTGGTTTCTGCAAAAGCCTGAGAGAATGTTTTGTCTCTAGGTGACTCTTCTTATACACATTATACATTGTTGATCCCTTTCCTTTGTGGCTTCCTAACCTCCTTGATCAGAAAATTTGAGACACTACTGAATTGTAGGATGTTACAGTACAGGTTCTGTTATGTCCTGAGTCCTCACTGACTTTGGAGGGCTAGAGCCAAAATATCGCACAGCCTGGTTTTTACAGGCAGTATTTCTATCATCCCTGTGTCCTTCTGGGCTCTGGCCAGATTCTCGTATTCAGTACAGCTGAAGATGTTCCAGCATTTCTCTTGTAGGTGATATCTATGAGCTTCTATCTCTTCCCATAAAGCCATTCCTAAAAGTGTTTAATCCACATGGTCAGATTTATCTATAGCAATGACCCTACCTATAGGGTACAAAAATCTGTCTCCATTCCTCTTCTTTCTCTGGTGGGAAAAATACCCAGTACTCTAAGTGAAGGAAGGAAAGGTTTGTTTAGCTCCCAGTTAGTGGAGGTTTCATTCCATACTCAATATTCAGCTGGCTCCAAGTCAGGGTGGCAGTTCATTGGTGGTGGAACACAGCAAGTCTGTCTTCCTTAAGTTGCATGCAGGTTATCCTCCCCAGGTTGGGTGCAGATCTCACACTCACAATCCTAGCAGCACTCACATGTATAATCCCAGTGGATCATGAGTTAATCACTAACTCTAGAAGTCCAATCTATGAATACATGAGGCTTTGTGGGGACAATTAGATGCAAAGCATAATACTGTACATTATGTATTTTGCTTAATTTTTCCTTAGTTCCCTCCCTTTATTTCAACTTTCTTGTACTCCTTATTTTAAAAAGCTTTTATCTATTTTCCTTCTAATAACTTTTCCCCCTTTCCCCTTGTCGCTCTTCTCTCCCTCTTTCTCATTTGAAAATTTTCTCCCTGCTTTCTAATATCTACGTTACATTTTTGTTCTTAGTTTCACTTTTGTTTCTCATGCAAGAGAATAAATGTGATATTTAAACATATGTACACAATTTATTTCACTTTAAAAGATTGGTCTCAGGGCTGGGGAGAGAGTTCAATACAACAAAAGTGCTGCCTTACAAGCACAAGGTCCTCAAGGTCCTGAGTTCAATCTTCAGAACCATAAAAATAGAGAGAGGGAGAAGGAGAGGGAGAGGGAGAGGGAGAGGGAGAGGGAGAGGGAGAGGGAGAGAGAGAGAGAGAGAGAGAGAGAGAGAGAGAGAGAGAGAGAGAGAGAATGGTTTCAAGTTATTGGTATCAAGATCTATCTACTTATCTAAAAATGTCATAAGTGTATCCTTGATGGCAAAGTAGTACTCCATTTATAAAAATCAAATGCTATTTATTCATTCACCTAATGATTAGCATCTGGGCCATTTCCAAGATTTAGCTATTATAAATTGTGTTATAAGTGTGCACATATTTCTAATGAAATGTACTTTTAATTATTTCAGAATATAGCATGAAGGGAAATCACTTCATCAACGAGAACCAATTGCTATTTTTATTTTGTGGAATGAGTACTGTAGATATCTACTAAATTCATTTATTCAAAGATTTGGTTCAGCTTTGATATTTCTTTTTTTTGGTGTTTGTTTCATTGGTCATTTATTTGTGTTAATGGGGTATTGAGGCCCTCCTTTACAATTGTATTTGTACTTATCTACATAAAAAACAAAATCCAGCTTTAGGCTATTATAAAAAGCACATGTTAAATTTTAGGACATATACTTTATATAAAGTGATAGAAAAGATAATCTACTCTATGTTAACCAGAGAAAGAAGAGCATATACTTAAATCAGAAGTAGTCTTTATGTAAAAACTTGTAACAGTACATACCTTTTGTGGCAATAAAAATATCAATTTCCCAAGAAGATAATATCTAATATAAATAGGCACCCACACTGACCAACTGGGCCTTCACTCAAGTGGGACTTCTCTGAAGAGTTGTCCCCAGCAGTCAGCCACCATAAATCTGCCCCCACCTGCCCATGCTGACAAACTCGGCCTGCACCCAGGTAGAAACTCTACACAGTGTGTGCCCCTCAACCCACCAGTCACTGGAGATTTGCCCCCACCTGCCCAAGCTGGCTGATGAGGCCACTGCCCAGGTAGCGCCTCTCTTCTGCAAGTGCCTGGGCACTGCTAGCCACAGGAACTCTGCCCCCACCCACCCACACTGACGGACTGGGCCTGTGCCCAGACTACTTGGTCTGATATAAGTACATTCTCTTCTTTTTCTGGATAACAGAGAGTAAAATTCATTTTCTATCACTTTATGTAAAGCATATATGTCTTAAAATTTAACGTGTGTTTTTATAATAGCCTAAAGTTGGATATTGTTCTTTTGTTTTTTATGCAGATAAGCAGGAAGAAGCTGGGCAAAGCACCCAGGCACACCTGGAGGGGATCAAGATTGGCGGATATAGACCAAAATTTCCATAGGCACTAAGGGCATTGATTCAAGAAAATGCAGAGGTCATACAAAGGTCATATAAAATGGCAAAGAGAAGGAGCAAGATGCAATCTCACAACCAGATGATCCCCGGAATAAATACAGGAGAGACTGCCATGGAAGGAAACGGGAATCATGCCACTGAAATCTCTGAACTGATAGCAAGTGAGGTAAGAAAGACAAGTATAGAAACATACAGAGGAACTCAGATCAGAGATAATATTTGAAGTAAAAAAAGAAATGCATGAATTAATCGAATATAAAGTGGAAAAAAGTGCAGAAAAGGATAGAGGAATTTAGACTGGAAATAACCTCTAAAGTAAAAGAAAACACCTCAAAATCAATAACATCTAAATTAGTGAAACAACTGTAGAAAGGTAGAGAGATCAGGAGAGCAGAAACAATCTCTGAAGCAGAGAAAGAAAAAATAAATATAAGGAAAGGCTTACATGCTACTAAAGAAGACATTGATAAAAATTAGAGGAGAATAGAAAAATGGTGAATTACCAGAAAAAGCAATATATGAAAGAAATAGGTTGCATGAAACAGTTTCAAAGAGATATGCAAGAAAATAAAATATTAATTACAAGCTGTTAACACCATATGAACAAAAGATAGAGTTTCAGATCTTGAAGACATAGCTAGTGAAAATGTAAGAAATGATCATTTAAAAACAATTAGGATGCAGGAAAACATAATTCAACGCCTGCAAGATGATGCAAGCATGAACAATGCAAAATTAATAGGAGTCAATGAGAAAGAAGGAGTCAATACAAAGGATATAAAAAGAATATGGGCAGAAGTAACAGCAGAAAACTTTCCAAATACAAGAAAACAGTCAGACATTCAGGTAAGTGAAGCATACAAAACTCCAAATAACATCAACCAAACTAAAAGCACACCCGGACATATAATAGTCAAGGTCCCAGAAATCTAGCAGCAGAATAATATACTAAAGGCTGCTAGAGGAAAGAAACAGATGACATTTAAAGGAAAACCCATCAGAATAATGGCAGATTTCTCCTCACAAAACATGAAACTAAGAAGAGTGTGGAACAGAGTGTTTCAAGTCCTCTATGAAAACAAATTCCAGCTAAGACTGCTATACCCTGCAAAACTCTCTTTCAAGTATTAGGGAGAAGTGAAGAAGTGAAATACTTCCACAACAAAGAGCAACTAAAGAATTTCATGATGTGAATACAACCCTACACAAACTACTAAAAATATTTCAGAGAGGGACCAAAATGATGTGAACTCCACAAATGAGAACAGAAAGATCCCACCAAATAAGGCAGCCAGTTAAACACAGGATAAAGACATGTCTCACATGAGTCAAAACATTTCAATTATAACCATCAACATAAATGGACTCTATTCTCCAACTAAAAGAATAGACTGGCAGAGTGGATAAGGAAGCAAAATCCAACAATATGCTGTATACAAGAAACACACTTAACTCAAAGAAATTCATAGGCTAAACCATAAAAGATGGAAACAAATACTACATGCCCCAGCAACTAAAAACAAAAAACAAAAACAAAAACAAACAAACAAACAAAAAAAAAACAGGGGTAGTAATCCTATTTGCAGATAGTCTAAACTTCAAACTAAGATTGATCAAGCAAAATAAAGACGGTCACAACATACTGGTAAGGGGAAAAATCAAAGACCCAGAGGTAATGCTGAAAAATACATATGCACCCAACACAGGAGCACCAAGTAATATAAGACAAATCTTAATGGATATGTGAAATTTACTATCCAATACCACTATCCCAACAGGAGACCTTATAACCTTTTTTATCCCCCAAATATAGGTCAAGCAGACAAAAAATTAGCAAAGAAGTCACAAAACTGAGCCAGAATTTGGAACAACTGGACTTGGTGGACAAACACAGAGTGTTCCACCCAACCAGCTCTGAATACACATTTTTGCATCTTCACATGACACATTTTTCAAAATAGACCACATACCAGTGCACAGGTCATTCTTCAGTATATTCAAGAAAATCAAAATTATCCCATGCCTATTATCTGACCACAGTGCAACAAAACTGGAAATAAAAAAGACAAAAGAAACCACATGAACTGCAGAAAGACATGAAAATTAAACAACACCCTTCTCAGCAATCAGTGTTAAAGATGAAATTAACAATATGTACAATTTAATGAAAATTCAAACACAACTTAGTGGAATTTATGGGATGCAATGAAAGCAGTTCTTACAGGGATATTTATAGCTCTTAACTCACATATTAAGAAAGCAGAAAAGGAACAAATAAATACTCTTACACAGCACCTAAACCGACTAGAAAAAGAAGACCGAATGAAACCAAAAGCTCAAAGACAGGAGGAAATTTTAAAGATTACAGCAGCAATTAATTCAATTGAGGCTAAGAAAACAATACCAAGAATTAATGAATCCAAAAGCTGGTTCTTTGAAAGATTAAATAAAATTGATAAGCCCCTTAGCTAACCTCATCCAAAAGAGGAAAGAAAGGACTCAAATTTCAAGCAATAAGGAATGAAAAGGATGAAATTACTACAGACCTAGCAGAGATTCAGAGGAGCATTAGCAGCTACTTTGAGAGTCTTTACTCTTACAGAACTGAAGACACAGATGAAATGGACAGATTCCTAGAAAGGTACAAATTACCAAAACTGAATCAAGAAATATAAAATTCTCAATAACATGATAATGGTCAATGAAATACAAAATGTAATAAAAAGTCTACCAACCTACAAAGAAACATGGAGGACATGATGGATTTACCACTAAATTGTATAAGAAATTGACAGAAGTTATAATCCCAATACCTTCATACTCTTCAGTGAAATTTATTTTTTTTCAATTCTTTTATTGTTTAAATTTAACAATGGTTATATTACATATTTTCATCATCAGATCAGTTTAGATTAATACATATAGGTATATAAGATTGATCAAACAACTAAACATTAACCTTTCTAAATCCACATTACTTTTTTTTTCTTTTGCCCCTTTTTTTCTTTGAAAGTTGACACATTGCATATTGTCCTCACAATCATTCTATAGAGTGCAGTGTGTGGGCATGACCCACCTCCCTATTAATGTTGCATAGAAAAAAGAAAGAAAGAAAAAAAAACATGAAAGAATATACTTCTCTTTGGACTAAGAGGAAGCAGATACATATACAATCAAAGGTTTTGTAATTGCAGTGTGCCACCAGTGAAGCGTGTGATGTTCGAGCCTATTGAATCTAAGCCTCCTAAAGCTCATCTCACCAATCTAGCTCTGCGTTCCATGCATTGTAATTAAGGATTTTTTTTTCTTGCTGGGTGGTCAAGGGCTAGTCGAAGCAAGACCTGCATAACTAAACATTCATTTTTTTTTTTTTTTTGTATCTTCCAGGGTCAAATCCCCTCAGGATTAAATTTGAGACCATAGACAGTACTTTGTAGAACTGTTGTTAGTGTCAGCCTTCGGGATGAGTCACGGCCATTGCTTGGCTATTTTGCTTTCTGTGAAAGCCTGAGAGAATGTTTTTCTCTGGGTGACTCTCCTTAGACGCACCACAGTTCATAAATTTAAAAGGAAGCAATCCTCCCAATATCATTCCTAGAGGCAAGTATTACACTGATACCAAAAACAAAGAGAGAGGCAAGTAAAAAGAGAGCTACAGGCCAATTTCTCTCATGAATTTAGATGCCAAAGTCCTAAATAAAATTCTTACCACTAGAATATAGCAAATCATCAAGAACATTATACACTATGTCCAGGTAGGATGCATCCCAGGGATGCAAGAACGGTTCAATATATGCAAATCTATAAATGTAATACACTATATCAATAGAGCCAAAGCCAAAAATTACAGGATTGTTTCAATTGATTCAGATAAGCCTTTAGACAAAGTGCAACACTCATTCATGTTCGAAGTGCTAAAAATATTGGAATAGAGGGCCTTCTACCTTAATCAGATAGACGCCATCTATAACAATCCAATAGCTAACATAATTCTAAATGGAGAAAACAGAAATCTTTTACTCTCAGATCTGGTACAAGGCAAGCATATCCTCTATCACCACTCTTATTCAATATAGTTCTGGAGTCATTAGCTACAGCCACTAGAAAAGAGAGAGAAATAAAAGGAATAAGGGTAGGTAAAGAAGAAGTTAAACTATCATTATTTGCTGATGATATGATAATCTAGTTGGAAGACCCAAAAAATTCCACCAAGAAGCTGGTAGAATTAATACAAAGATTCAGTAGCATAGCAAGATACAAATTCAACACATAAAAGTCAATAGCATTCCTTAATACAGATAACAAACACACTGGAAGAGTGATTAGAGAAACAATACCGAAGAAAATGAAACACTTAGGAATTAACTCGTGGCCCGGCAGGATGGCTCAGTGGTCTAAAGCACCTGCTTAGGAAAGCTTAGGGGGCTTCAGGGACCACGGTTGGATCCCTGGCACCACATTCTGAGCCAGCCCTGCCCTCAGGGCAGGCTGAGCTGTCCATAAAAATAAACAAATAAATAAATAAACAAACAAAAGTTCTGAAAACAAGAAAAAATAAAATAAATTAAAAAATTCTTTTTTTAAAAAAGGAATTAACCCAACTAAAGAAGTAAAAGTCCTTTTCAATGAAAACTACAGTACTCTGAAAAAGGAGATCCTAGAGGATTTCAGAAAATGGAAAGATATTCCCTGCTCCTGGATAGGAAGATTCTGAAGATGGCCATACTGCCTAAATTGTTATAAAGATTTAATGCAATTCCTATGAAAATGTCATCAATGTACCTGACAGACCTGGAGAAATTATTCATAAAATTTATTTGTAACTAAAAATGACCTAGAATTGCAAAGAAAATCCTGGGCAACAAAGACAAGGTAGGAGCCATTACAATTCCTGACCTAAAGTTATACTACAAAGCTGTAGTGATAAAATCAGCATGATATTGGCCAAAATAGACCTGAGGATCAAGAGAATAGATTAGAAGATGCAGAAACAAATACAAACACATTCAGCCAACTTTTTTTGACAAAGGGGCCAAACGTGTTTACTGGAAGAAAGATAGCCTCTTTAACAAATCGTGCTGGAAAAACTGGCTCTCCATATGCCAAAAACTAAAACTTGACCCAAGTCTATCACCATGCACTAAACTAAAGTCAAAATCAATTAAAGTTCTAAATAATAAAAAAGAACCATTAAATTCCCTGGAAGAAAATGTGGGAGAAAATCTTGAAGAAATGGGTTTAGGCAAAGAGTTCATGCACAAAAATGAAAAGACACTTTTAACACTTGAAAGCATCAACAACTGGGACTAAGTGGCTAAGCAGTATTTATCTTTCAAAAGAAATTACCAGTGGAATGAAAAGACAGCCCACACATTTTGAAAAGAATTTAAGTAATAAGTATTCAGCCAAACATCTTCTATGTAGAATTTATAAAGATCTAATAAACATTAGGTTCCCAAATTTCAAAGACCCAATGCAGACATGGGCATCTCAGATGAAGACATACTTTTTAGAGAAAAAAAATTCAAGAAGCCTAAAAATACTTGAAAAAATGTTCCATATCACTAGCTATTCATGAAATGCAAATCAAAACCATCCTTAGGCTGGGCGTGGTGGCGCATGCCTGTAATCCCAGCACTCAGGAGGCTGAAGCAGGAGGATTGGTGTGAGTTCGAGACCAGCCTGGGCTACAAAAGTGAGCTCAGGACCAGCCTCAACTGCATAGCAAGACCCTGTCTCAAAAAAGACAAAAAAAAAAAAATCCTTAGATACCATCTCACCCAAGAAAGAATGGCTTTCATAAAGAACTCAGTGAATGACAAATGCTGGAGAGGTTGTGGGGAAAAACGAACCCTTTTCCACTGCTGTTGGGAATTCAGATTGTTACAACCATAATGGGTGTGGAGACTCCTTAAAAAACTAGAACTGGTAATCTCATTCAATCCAGCCATTGCCTTACTGGGAATTTTCCCAGAAGAACTGAAGACATCATATCATAGTCATATCTGTGCACCTATGTTTATAGCACCACAACTTGTAATAGCCAAATCTTGGAAACAAGCAAAATACCCATCATCTGAAGATGTGGTATTTTTATACAAGGGAATATTACTCAGATATATGGAATGATAAACTAGAAGATTTCATATATGAGTGGGTATATCTTGAAGATATACTTATAAGTAAAATAAAGCAGACCTGCATGTGTAAATATCATATAGTCTCCCTAATGTTAGAACCCAAAAGAAGAAATAAAAATTCAAAGGCATATCACAGCTCAATGATAATCAGGACTGAAAGGTTAAACAACGAAGTGACTGCAAGCAGAAAATATAGGAAACATGGCAGGAGCATAACCATGCACAGGATGATTTACATAATGGTCTGAAGTGCCTCCAAAATGTTTATTACACTAAGGATAGCTATGTGTAACCCCAAAACTATGCTTCAAGGCCTGTTATTCTCGTATTTTAAATGCGTGCTGTTTTTAATGTAATTTCAGTTACTGCTATACTCTCTCTGTCTGAAGTAAATGATTGGTTTACAAGAAAACAACATAGATACTAAATGACAGTAAAAGACTAGGAAAAATACCGAAGAATTAACAGGCTACAGTTTTGTCTATGCTTAGATTTCTAAATTCCTGTGTCAAAATGTGTAACTTCTTTTATCACATTCTACAGAGATTTATTAGTACATCAATGATTGATAGATAATATGAATTCCAAATTAAGTCTAAGATGTTTAATACTCAGAAATACAGTAATGCCGGGCATGGTGGCTCACGCCTGTAATCCCAGCACTCGGGAGTCTGAAGCAGGAGGATTGGTGTGAGTTTGAGACCAGCCTAGGCTACAAAAGTGAGGTCAAGGCCAGCCTCAACTGCATAGCGAAACTCTGTCTCAAAAAAAAAGACAAAAAAAAAAAAGAAAAAAAAAAAAGAAACACAGTAATGTTAATTTCAAGTACCTACCTTATGGAGTAATAGTATCAGTAAGCTTTTCTTCTGGATGGTTAAGAACATAAGTTTATAGACCAAAAATTGGAGAAAAAGAGGGGCTACAAGGAGAGCCGATATTTTGGCACTAGTCCTTCAAGTTCAGTTAGGACTCTGGACATAAGTGAACCTGTGCTGTAAGATCCTATACTCAGTGGTTTCCAAAATTTTCTGTTCAAAGAGATTATAGGGCTACAGAGGAAAGGGTTTGATGATGTATTGTGTGCCTAAAGAGAGTCACCTAGAGAGAAAATATTCTTTCGTACTTTCACAGAGAGCAAATTGGTCAAGCAATGGCCGTAACTCATCCAGATGGCTGGCATGAACATTAGTTCTACAAAACACTGTACATGGTTTCAAAGTAGATCCTGAGGGCATTTGACTGATCTTGGGAGGTACAAAAGTTCTATGTTTTGTTATATATGTCTTGCTTTAACTTGACCTTAACCACCAAGGAGAAAAGTTTAACCACAAGGCATAAAATGTAAAGCTAGATTAGTATGCTGAGCTGTAAAGGCTTAAATCAATACCTTCCACCTTTGCCCACTGAGATTATGGAACGTTGGATTATGTATACAACTACTTTCTCTCAGTTCAATGAAAAGATTTTTGTACCAATCATGATTAGAGAAATTATCATATCTAAACCTTGTACTTTGCATAACTATTAGGAGGACAACAATATGCATTATATCAAATACTGGAAACATACTACTAACGTGTTTTGAAACTGTCACATTGTCATTTCTTATTAAATGCAATAAAAATGCAAACTAAGTAAGTAAATAAATGTGTAAAATGGCAAAAAGAAATACATAAAGGTGTACTCAGTATCAACATATCTAAGTTCTACAATGGAGTAAAATCTAGAAATAGAGAAATGGAAAATTCAGAAGCATGTGAAAGTTAAGCAACACATATAAAAATTATTTATACTAATAAAGTATGTTGACATATACATTGTTTAATAGTTAAGCTAACTGACATATTCACAACCTCATATACTTTTTTTGTGATATGAAAACACTTAAAATCTACTCTTAGAAAACATCAGGAATACTGTGTATTATTAACATAGCTTTCCAGTAGCAACTTCTACCTCATACTGTATATCCTTTATCAGTATCTCTCTATCCTTGCTCCTTCTCTCAGCTCCCTATAATCACCATTTTACTTCCTGTTACTATAAATTTTTAGAGTCTACATATAAGTGAAATTATACAGCATTTGTTATTCTATTTCATGTTGTTTCATTTGCATAAGATACATCTTTCAAAAATAACTTTCTTCCTTCCTAAAAATGAATTGTATTCTACAATATAAAACACATTTTATTCATTAGTCATTATGAACAAATAGGTTGATACCCCATCTTTGCTTTCTGAATAATGTTACAATTAACGTGAGGCGGCAAATACCTCTGAGCTACTGAATCATAGTCTTAGATTTGGGTTTTATGAAAAGCCTACATACTGTTCTTCACAAAGGCTATATGAGTTTACTTTTCTATGAATAGTGTTTGAAAATATCCTTTCCTCCACATCCTTGCTAACACTTGGTGTCTTTTGTCTTTGTGATGGTTACCTTTCTTAATGAGATAATGCTTTATCTTACTATTATTTTAATTTATATTTTCCTGATGATTAGTGATATTGAGCATTTTCTTATATATCTGTTTGTCATTTGTACATCATCTTTTAAGAAATAACTATATCTTTGCTTATAATACTGCAAGGACATTTGCTCATTTATAAGTAAATTGTTTCATTTCTTAGTGAGTTGTATTTCTTGCCTATGCTACCCATCTGTCTCAGTTACTCTTCTTTCATTGGTGGGACAGAATACCTGACACCCAAAATGAAGGAAGGAAAGGTTTATTTAGCTCACAGTTAACAGAGGCTTCACTCCGTATTCATGCAGTAGGCTCCAAGGCAGAGTGGCACATGGAAGTGGGCAGCAGTTCATGGCAGTCGAAAACAACAACAGCAAAAGGGCAGGACCAGTGGCAACAGTGGCAGCAGAGGCAACAGAGAGTAAGTTTGTCTCTCTGTCTCTCTCATGTTACATTCAGACTATCCACCTCAAATTGGGTGTAGCACTCACCCCGAAAATCCCAGCAGTACTGAGACCCATAATCCCAGCAGTACTCAGGCCCATCATTCTAGTCCTGGATTGTGCATTAATCGCAAACTGTGGAACTGTACCTCAGTGACTGCATGAGGCTTTGGGTGCACAAATGCACGCTAACTATGACACCCTTCTACATTGTCTATATTTATTCATTTCCAGTTTCCACAGAAGCAAAAACTTGAAGGCAAATAGAAATGAAACATGAATTTTGATCTCAAGATCTGATGTATTATCTATGATCTTGTTTACTGAATACCCTCATTCAGAAAAATGTGATTAATTTAATGATTCATAATGTTAGGGATCCTGATGTTGGTGATTAATTTTTCCAAGACTTTATTCTCTTAAAGTATTTTTTAAAATGAATTTAGTACAGGGTCTACAGGATCCACAGGATCTCACTACATAGATTGGGCTTAAGATGATTCTCCTGTTTTAAGCCTCCCAAACACTGGAATTAGCCAACATACTCAGTCTCAATCACTGTCTCAGTGTACCACGGGTTGGCAAGGCAGGCCACGAATTGAATCCATGGTCCCTATGTCTGACTAAGAAGGCACTTTAATGTGCTGAGCTATCTGGCCAATCTTTGTTTTAAGTTTTGAGGACTGTTTGGAGTATAGAAATGGGAACCTCCTATTTTTTAGGTTACACCTTTCAGGTTAAATCTGTTTTGGTGCCCCATGTTACTGAGCCATAGCCATTTCTCTGCCAGAAAGTGTTTATTTACTGAATATATTCTCAGACACTGATGTAAATTTGTAGCGTTGAAACTCTTGAAATAATCTACTTTGTCCAGAAAAAAATATAGTATCAATAACACCAAATAGATGATTTAGAAATCTATCCAGTAATTATTGTCATAGAATACATTATTCTTCCCCCTTGAGACCAAAATAATTACATTTCTACAAACTGTGATAATTTTTCATTAAGTATAAAGTAAATTAAAAGGATACAGATTCAGTTTGTGGGTTGGATTTCATCAGTATGAATGTAATTTTAACTTTTCTGATGGTCTTTTGAGAAAATCTTATTGAACAAATAAGATCATTTAACAAACAAGTAAATGCAGCTCCAATAATTCTATTTTTTCTACAGTTATCAGGATGATGATAATACCTACCACTGATTATGTTGTTTTTAATTGTAATCAAGTGTTTTACAACTACACTCTTATATAAATATGATCTCTTTTCCAAAACTTACACTGAATAATTTGGGGAGAAAGTATAACAGACATAAAGTTATATGTAAACTTAAAATATAAAGCTATACACATATAAATATATAAACAGATATAGTTATAATATATAACTTATAATTGGCATTCTGTGGGAATTTAAACATTATAGGGAAAGGTCAGTGGAAGTTGGACAAATCTCATTAAGTGAGAATCTGTCTATTCTCACTTCTGAGTTTGAAGAAGAAATGTACTAAGCTTTCCTGTAGTAAAGACTACAGAACTCTTGTTTTAGCCAACTGATCTTTGATTTATGAAAATGTTGTGGTTATTTATGGGCTGTCCAGATGCAGAATGTGCCTGTACCTAATTACCTTCGATTGATTAATTCACTTGCACTAACAGAGACATGCAATTATGGGATAAAATCATTATAATAATAAGTTTACCTCTTATTCTTAGCAACGAACAGATAAGTACTTCCACTTGTATTACATTATTCTGTTTCCCTTTAACTCTTCCATGATGAAGA
Organism: Myocastor coypus; assembly: GCA_004027025.1. Taxonomy (NCBI): domain Eukaryota; kingdom Metazoa; phylum Chordata; class Mammalia; order Rodentia; family Myocastoridae; genus Myocastor; species Myocastor coypus. The sequence goes on from PVJA010000270.1 coordinate 84,148, forward strand.
ATTCTCCCCAAGGAATCACATAAAGACCCTGCGATATGTTTTATTTTCCATCCATTACTTGATGGCTGTTATGGTTTGTGTGTATTGTTCCCCAAAGCCTCATGCAACCATTAGGGCATGGTTCTAGAGTTTGTGATTCCTATATGGTCCAAGCCTAGGATTACAGGTCTGAGTACTGCTGGGATTATGGGTGTAAATGCTACACCCTGCCTGAGGCATACAGTTAGTACAACGCAAAGGAAACTGGCTTGCTCTCCTTAGCCATTGTTGCCTCTGCTCCTGCTCTTTTGTTCTTGCTCTTTGCTGCTGCCATGAACTGCTGCCCTCTGCCATGTGCCACTCAGCCTTCGAGCCAGCTGAGTATGGACTGAAACTCCATTAATTGTAATTCAAATAAACCATTCCTTCCTTCATTTTGAGTGTCAGGTATTTGTCCCAGCAATGAGAGAAGAGTAACTGAGACAACAGCAAAGCTTCATTACCTTAGGTTATGCCACTCATTGCCTATGGGAAGTATGGGCAGCACAAGGACAATTAAGACTCAGATTTAGTTCAGTTTTGCATTAGGAAAAAATGAAAATTCATTTCTGATCTCTTTTTGCTTTTTCTTCATATTGTTCCTAAGCTGCTCGGTAGTGTTTATAATACAGCAATCAAACAACTTACTATAGTCTAAGAGCCTATGCGGCCCTAAAGAGAACTCAGATATATAATTCTGAGCATGTATTTGATATACAACCCAATAAAATTTATATAGGTTCATTAAGTGTCTTAAGAAAATGCCATCGTTAAATGAAAATTGTATGCTATGGAGACTCACTCTTTTTAAAAGAGCCTTGGATTAGGGAACACACTTTTAACACATGAGCCTTTGGGGAACATTTCAGATGCAAACTATATCACATGTGTTATATTTTTCCTTCTTTATTATGAGATTTTTACAATGGAGTTACTTATAAATATTCTATTAGTTATGCAGGGATAACTATACTTCAATAATCGTTATGATTTATGTTTAGTTGTTCCCCTGCAAAGCCACACAAAGTCACTGGAGCAGACTTCTAGAGTTTGTAATGAAGTCATGATCCAAAGCTGGGATTATGGGTATGAGTGCTATACCCACGTGGGGCAAATATCCTGAAGGTGATATAAGGAAGTCAGAGAAACTTGACTCTGCCACCACTGCACCTCTCTGCCTTTATTGTTTTTCTGTTTTCTGAAGCCATGAACTGCTGCCCTCTGCCACATGCTACTCTGACTTGGAGCCAGCCGAGTATGGACTGAAACCTGTACAAACTGTGAGTTAAATAAACCTTTCCTTCCTTAATTTTGGGTGTTGATTATTTTGTCCAGCAGTGAGAGAAAAATAAGCAAGACAATAATGAATGACCTTCAAATCTCAATCTCTCTTTTCAGCTAAAATATTGTGATATTACTATTAAATAAAGTCGATAGTTTCTATTAGGCTGTACTCTTTATGTTGTATATCACACGGGCTTTGTTGAATATTTAATTCCTTATATTTACCACTGGAATTCCATGCATAATAATTTCACTGTCCTAAAATCCTCTTGTGCTTTTCTTATTCTTGCTTCTCTTACCCCAACTCTTGGATATCACTAATCTTTTACATGTGCCTCTAACTTTTGCTTTTATCACTGAAATTATATAGGTGTACCTCTTTCATTTTGTCTTCTTTTATTTAGTGATACACATTTAAGATTTATTCCTGTCCTTTTATGGCTTGAGAGTTGTTTTATTTTTAGTTTTGAATGTTATTCAGGTTTCTAGGTGTACCAATTTTCTATCCATTCTCCTCCTGAGCAATATCTTATTGCTTCTAAGCCTTCATGGTTATGATTAAAGTTGCTACAAACATTCACATAAAGATTTTTTATGGAACTGTACATTCTCCACTCCTTTGAGCAAATGCCAAAGAAAGTAACTCCTAGCTCATTTGAAGAATATGGTCCCCCGAGCAAAAATGGTTTCTGTTAAAGCTCTATGTTCATCTTCAGTTGTATATGGGCTCTGCTCTGTGTTATTCTCATTCTGGGACTCAGGCATACAAGGATCTCTCCATTTGACATGACTTCTGTGATCAACACTGCAGAAGAGGTAAGGAAAGAACTCTAGAATGTATGACACCAGAACTTCAGCGCTCCAGTCTGGGGATAACCCCCAGCACTTGCACTTACTGACTTTATGCTGTGCCTCACAAAATGAAAGCAGACAATATAGCTTTCCAACCACTTGGAAGGAATGAATAACTAGATGTGAGTGAGTAGCAGCTGTGATGGTACTTTGGTGAATAATTGTCCCTATGCTTATCAGATATTTAGTTTGCTGTCCTATGAGCATGTAAAACACGCTCATCCCTTCCTGAGAGTCACAGTCAGTCATAGTGCAAAGGATGAATATGTCTGGAGATCTAATGTACAACATGATCAGTACAGGTAACAATTCTAGCATAATCTACAGTTGGTATTTGCAAAGGGAGCAAGTTTTAGGTCTTCTCATTATATATGCACACAAAAGGCATTCAGAGCAGTCATAGAAATATTAATATTAACTAGGTCACTTAATCATAATAACTTTACACATAAAAACATACACACAATCCCATTTAGTCATAGAATTATCCTTAAAATCAAAGATGGAGACCTTTCACATCCCCTCCAGCCCCAGTTCAGGCCCAGATCCTCCATCAGACAGGCATGGTGTGAAACTCTGCCACTGAAATCGCTGCAGAGAGGCTAGGGACAGAACCATCCAGCTAATCCAGGGACAAAACATCCTGACAGAGGGGCATGGCAGGTTGACTTCTATGGAATGTCGCCAGTAGAAGCTGACAACAGCCAGACTAAGCCAGACACATCTGGATGAGTTTAAATTTGATAGATCTGGACCAGGTAAGATGAGACACGTTGCTAGACCCAGATCTTGGAGGGGATCTTCTCTTTCTCTCTCAATTGAGAGAGGGGGCAACAGGTAACGGGTGAAATAGTCTGTGGGGAAGTCCAGAGGTACAACAAGGGGAGGTGATGAGATAGAACTTAAGGGAATTAACTTAAATACAAATTCTCAATTTAATATCTGCTTAGCTACAAGGACATAATGTTCACTCTTACTGTCTAACATATAAACCCATAGTTACAAAGATTTGTCAATTGCTAAATATCACTACCCATTATTAGCACTCCTAATTGTGGTTCTGTGCATATAAAACTATAACTACCTTCTTAACCACATAATTTCTCTTAGGTAAGAAATTTGGCAGATATTAAGGTTACAACTACAACAAAGCTCTCCACCAAATATCAGAGGACAATGCTATATAAAATGCCAAAAAGAAGGAGAAAAATGCAGTCTCAGGCCCTGAGCCCACCCAGAACAAATTCAGAGCACACTATCATAGAAGAGATTGGGAATCACATAGCTGACATCTCTGAATTAATGGTGTCTAAAATTAAGAAATAACTGCAAAAATGCATAGAGGAAATAAGATCAGAAATAATCTGAAGTAAAAGAAAGAAAGGAAAATTATAATGAAAGAAGTACTAAATGCTTATAAAGAAGATACTGATAGTCACTTCAAAAATAAATTTGAAAGTATCACTGAAAATAAAAAAGAAGACACTGATAAAAAGTAGAGAATAAAAAAAATGACAGAATCCTTGAATGAGCAACACAAGAAAGAAATAGAATGCATGAAGCAGATTCAAAGAGATATACAAGTAATTGCAATCTCAATCACAAGCTGGTAAAACCGTTTGAATGAAAGTGAAGTTAGTGCCACATCTTGAAGTCACCATTGCAGCTAGTGCAAAGGTAAGAAAAGAGCTCTTAGAAATAACTAGGATGCAGGAAAAAATAATTAAAGATTTGCAAGACAATGAAAAGATGAACAATTGATGCATAGGGATCAGGAAGAAAGAAGGAGTCAATACAAATGATACAAAGACAGTATGGTCAGAAGTAATAGCAGGCCTAGCTGGCCAAATAGCTCAATGCATTAAAGCACCTTCAAGCAGGCACAGGGGCCTAGGGTTCCATCCCCTGGCCTGCCATGCTGGACTTGCCCCCTTGGCACTCTGAGCCTGGGTGTGGTGGCAAGCACCTGTAATCCCAGGTCTTGGGAGGCTGTAAACAGGTGGATCATTATGAGTCTGATCTAGTAATGAAGCTCTGAACACCTTGAAGACCCTTCCCTAAAATACAAATTAAAAAAAGAAGAAGAAGAAATAATGGCAGAAAACTCCCCAAATATGGGGAAACAATCTGACAGTCCAATAACTGAAGCATAGCGAACACTAAATAATATCAACCCAATTAAAAACACACCCAATATATAATAGTCAAGATCCCAGAAATCCAGTACAAAAACAATATACTAAAAGTCACTATAGAAAAGAAACAGATCACATTTAAAGGAAAACTCATCAGAATAAGCACAGATTTCTCTTCATCAAGTCAAGAAGAGCATGAAGTACAGTACAACTCTACCAAGAAAACATTCCAGCCCAGACTGCTATACTCTGCAAAACTCTTTCAAGTTTGATGTAGAAGTGAAATACTTCTACAACTAAAAAATTTCATGATGACAAAGCTAGCCCTATGCAAACTACTGAAAGATATTCTCAAGATGGACCAAAATGACCACAACTCCACAAATGAGAAAGAGAAGAACCCACTAAATGGGTCAAAGAATTAAAAGCAGAAGAAAAAACTATATATAACAGCAAGTAAATAACATATCAATCATAAATCAATACATCTCAGTTATAACCATCAATGTAAATGGACTCAATTCAGCCATTAAAGGAAATAGACTGACAGGGGCTGGAGAGATAGCTCTGTGGAACAAGTGCCTGCCTAGCAAGTGTGAGGTCCTGAGTTTGAACCCCAGTCCTGCAAAAAAAAAAAAAAAAAAAAAAAAACACTGACAGAGTGGATTAGGCAGCAAAATTCAACAACATGCTGTACACAAGAAACACACTTAACTCACACAAAAAATCATAGGCTAAAAGTCAAAGGAAGGAAAACAATATTATATGCCCCAGCACCTCAGAAAAAGTAGGGGTAGCAATTCTGTTTGTAGACAGTCTCAACTTAAAACCAAGAATGATCAAACGAAATGAGGAAGGCTACTACAGACTGGTTAGGAGAAAAATGAAAGAGGAAGTAAGAACACTCATAAATATGTAAGCACTAAACACAGGAGCACCAAACTATATAAGACAAATCTTTATAGACACGAAAATTCTAATATCCAATACCACAATCTTAACAGGAGACCTTAACACCCCTTTATCCAAAACAGATAGGCCAAGCTGATAAAAAATTAACAAAGAAATAGCAGAACTGAATCAGAAATTGAAACAACCAGACTTAGTGGAGATAGAGTGTACCACTCAGACACTTCTGAATCACATTTTTTTCAGCTTCACATGGGGCATTTTCTAAAATAGACCACATACTAGTCCATGGGTCATGCTTAAGTATATGCAAGAAAACAGAAATTTTTCCATTCATAATATTGAGAAGTACAATTCTTTGCTTCTTCCCTTTTATCTTAAATAAAGTAAATTTTCATACAGGAACATTTGATTTTTCTCTTCAAAATATTGATAGCATACTTCTTTTCAGCCTGCTTCTCTGGCAGTGATGAGCTGAGCTCTTGATACCATCATCTTTATTCTTTTCTAAATCTTTTGATTTAGAAAATCCTCATGCTGAGTTTTACTCCACTTCATGGTGACTACTGATGCTCTGTGGGACTCTTCTCCAGTTATCTTATGCCTTGATTTATCAGCTAGTATTTACTAGAGGAACATTCTGGAGCTCACTGGAGTTCACTGCTGTAAACTACTGGTGGTGTTCCATTCCAGTCCGTATCAGGAAGCCACTGGATCCGCAGTGTAAGGCTCCAGAGCCTACATCAGAAGGCTGAAGGTTCTACGTCAGAAGCTGAAGCATCTGTACTGGAAGTCAGGAAACGACATCAAAGTGAAGGTGACAACTGAAGCTCCTCTGAGGAAGGAGAAGTAGATCTGTCCTTTTTCATTTGCTCTTTATAGCTTCCAGGTAACAAATTGCCCAAGGGTGGATCTTCCATACTCTATGGTACAGAATTATTGATCCAGTTTTAGTGGAGTTTCTTCTACTTAAATTGATGCAATCAATCAACCATAACGCTTGCAATTGTATTTTTTTCTTTTTCTTATGTAGAACTTAATCTTCCCGAAAAGTTATGCAACTTGGATCGATTAGTGTTTTTGTTCTTGAGGTAAGGCAAGTTCTACTTTTTGTCTTGGAGCTATTTACGTTATACTTAATATTGACAAAATGTTTGTGAAATGGTTTTATTTATGTCTATCCTTACTGTTTAGAGAAACCTAACATGAAGTGCATAAAGTGGTTTTTTTTTTTTTTTTAAATTTCAGGTTATAATTGAGAATTACATTAAGACAATTTATTCCAGTCCATCTACTATCCTTAAAAAAAGAATATAGAAATCAGTGATTGAATAAAAGTACTAGAATATCTGTGTATAAATTTGATTTCTTCAACTACTAGTTATCTTGGGCAAATTATTTGAAGATCTAGGCCTCAGGTTCCTTTTTGTAAAATGGGCATGATAATGACATAGCACATGACTGAATTATTCTAGTATTTTATGAGATTGGCCATGTAAAGAGTTTAACATGGCTCCTATTAATAGGTATGCTGTTTGCTTAACATATATCACCTGCAGGGATTGAACCTTACAGATAGTTTTTCCCATTATTAATTTGTAGCTTTACTAAAATGTCCACAGTTGAGCACTGATAAAACTTATCTAAGGCTAGTAGATTTCAGAGTTGGGATTTTCCTTGTTGTCTGTATGAATCTAGAGATTCTATCACTTTTCTCTGTGCCACTTGGCTCATGAGTGCTGGTTATTGGTTATTGTATGATGTTGTACCATGGGTTTTCTCAAAGGTCCCTGAGAAATATGAGTCTTGGCTTGATTTTTACTGGATTCCTTGAGCAGTTGGCTGGTTTCATATGGCTTTTCACATCAATTTCTGCAGGATTATCTTATCTTATGGTGTCATACTCCTTATATTCCAACTTTAGTTTCTTGTCTGCTACTTTTCCTGGTCTATGTATTCCTGAACCCAGAACAATCATTTTGAAGATAACCTATTATGTACATTTATTTTCATCTATGTATCAACCAGTTTTTTACTAGAGAGATTTGTATAACTAAAGATATACATATGTAGAAAAAATACAAGATTGGCTTATGATAGTCACCCACAGAGTTGGATGAGGAAGACTGCAGAGGGTGTGTGCACATTTGAGATGGAATGTTTTCACCAAAGTCTGGAGCTTGCTGCAATGTCCCTTGCAAGCCTGCATCAGGAAGCCAATGGGCCTGCAATGGAAAACTAAGAAGTCTATGACAGAAGAGTCTGTGCTGTAACCCAGCAAATGATGTCCATTCTGAGAGTGAAGGCTGGAGCAGTGCAGACTGCTTCAGAACAGAAGCAGATCCATACTTCCTCATTTCCTCTTTATTCTACTCAGGCAAGTCGCCCCTGTAGGGTGTGGAATTGCTGAGCCAATTTAATTAAACTTATAAACTTCCCAAATTAAGAATGGTTATTATTAAGAGAACAACTAATACGTTGACAATGCTGTGGGAAACAAAGAATCCCTTCTTCACACCTGTTGTGCGTGTGGACTGGTGCAACCACTGTGAAATCAGTGTGGAGATTCCTCACAGAACTAGAATCAGTGGTCTCATTTGACTCAGCTGTTTCCTTTTGTGGTGTCTTCTGGAAGAATTAAAAGCATATACCAGAGTAGCATATGTGCACCCATGTTTGCTTAGCAGCACAATTTGTAACAGCTAAATTTTGGCAGTAACCCAAGTGCTCATAAACCAATGAATGGGTAACAAACATGTGGGTTTTTAAAAATATGCAATGCAGTATTATTTAGCCATAAGCAAAAATAAAATTAATACATTTTTAGCTAAGGAGATGGACCATACTCATAAGTGAAATAAATCAAAATGCAATGTATAAATATCACATTATCTTGCTGGTGTGAGAAACTGAAAATGTAAATAAAAACAAAAATGTACAATAGATATTGTGAAATAGGAAAAATCTGTCCAAAAGGAAATGGGGAGAGCTAAAGAACAAATGGGAAGAGAAGAATAAAATGAAAACCAAAACTTGTGAACAGGGAGGGGAAGAGGGTTTGAAATTGGGATGCAAATCAGAATAAAAAGATGAATCAAGTTATATCTTACACAGATACAAGTTCAGCATAATGAGTGTGGTTATTATGCATACCTAAAATGTAGTAATAAACTTAAATTAAAAAATGAATTTGTCAGGGCCGGCGGTATAGCTCAGTGGATTAAGCCCTTGCTTAGGGAAGCACAGAGGCCAGGGTTCGGTTCCTGGCCCCGCCTGCTGTGCTGGCCCTGCTCTTGAGCATGCTGAGCAGGTGATGGAGTCTGAACGTGGTGGCGTGCACCTATAATCCCAGAACTTGGGAGGTACAAGCAGGAGGATCACTATGAGTCAGTAGTGAGACCCCGTACAAAAAAAAAAAAGACAGAAAAAAATGAATTTCTCAAGTTGACACCATCAACTACTTCAGTATATATCAAACACCCTGTAGGCCAGTGGTGACAAATGTGTGGCACATGTGCTTCAGAGGGCTGTTCACATCATTAAAAACTCTAAAATGTTTACCATCACTGGCTTGGGGTTTTCACATAGTTTTGACTCTTGGTGACACATTGTAGTAGTCCCATCTTATTGGCAAGCAAGTTGTATCAGATTGTATCTCACAAATGGAAAAGCCAATATTTACAACTAAGGATTAGCCGAGCAACTGCAACCAGAATAGAGATTTAAGGCAGTGGGAATGTGAGATGAGTGATCTGACAGGCTTAAAAGCAGTGAGGATTGTTTAGTATTTGGAATGTGAGACACACTGAAATGGTTATTTCTTTATGCATTTAGTACAGGGTGCACAGGGTCTCATTGCACAGATCACACTTGTAGTGATCCTCCTGTTTTCAGCCTCTCAAGCACAGGGTTTACAGGTGTGTGCCACCACGCCCAGTCTCAGTCATTTTCCCAGCGTACCCTGGGGGCAGGACTGCCACAGTACACTATGGATCACACCCTAGTCCCTGATTCTGTCTAAGCAGGCACTTTAGTTTGCTGAGCTATTTGGCTAGCCCAGAAATGGTTATTTACTATCTCCCCAAGTCTTCTGAAAGAAACCCCCTAGGAAGCAAGCATGGGTGGGCCTAGAGGCTCTCCTGCAGTATAGCACGAATGCACAAGGAATGTTCACTGTTAGGCTGGGCTCCAGAGCTCATAGGGAAAGAAAAATAGCTTAGAGTTTTATCACTTTTTGGGCCCAACAGGTAATGACAGTTAGCAATGTCATATCTATCTTGTGTAAGTATACACAATGACTGCAAAATCACCTAACACACCTTTCTTAGAATGTGACCCTGGTATTATGCAACTGTGTATGGTTTCATCACAGTTTACAGCATATTAAAACAAGATTGTACATGAAATAGAATGAGGTTGTGGGTTTACTTTCTACTAGAACTTTTATGAATTCAGGCAGCAATAAAGAGCGTTCATAGCAGTATAGTGAAGGAACAGTGCAGTCAGGGACTGACAGATGGATCATAGAGGAAAGCATTTTGCATTTGAAAGAGGAAACTATAAAATTAATTTGCCTGTCCTCCATGAATGAGACATTAACAGTCATTTTTGGGCCAATTATGTTGGCCATCACATTTAAGTAGTGGCAGTTACAGCCAATTTAATTAGTAAGTTTGTTGAGTAATTTAACATTGTACTGAATTAAAAACCTTTCTGACTGAAAATAGAAATCCTTTCTAAATGATATGCACTGCTCTTCAGAAGCAAATCTGTTAACAAACAGACTGCCAACAATAGAAAAATTGTGATTCTTTATTTTCAGTTGACAATTTAATTAGATATTTAAAATGAGAAAAGAGAAACATTGTTTGCTATCAAGAACAGTGATGAATAACTTGTGTTTCAATGTTGGCTTTATCTTCCGCTTCTCTTTCTCACTGGTTCTTCAGTTCTAATTTCTTATGCAATTTGATATTTTTGCTCATTTTCTTTTCCACTGTCCTCACCCCTCATTTCCTTTCTGTCACTTCATTCAAAGCCCTCATAACCTGTTACCCTCATCTTTGAAATTTTATTTCTTTATCACACTGACACATCCTACACAACCAGTTTAAGCTTTAGGAAGAACTGCTTGTTTTTGTTATTGCTTTATATAAAAAAAATCTTTCATATCTTCCCTGTGACCAATCCATATTTATCAGACTTATCTCCAAGCCTCTGCACCAGTGGTTCTCAACCTGTGGGTCTCGACCCCGGTGGAGGTCAAACAACCAAAACACAGGGGTCACCTAAAGCCATCAGAAAATACATAGTTCTGATGGCTTTTTAAACCTATGCTATGCCATAGTGAAATGTTATTTATTGGAATTAGTAATAAATATTTCTCAACATATAATTAAATATTGTTTTTATGATTAATCACTATGTTTAAATTATGTTTGATTTGTAGCAATGAGAATACATAATGCATATCAGTTATTTACATTCCCAAATCATAACTGTAGCAAAATTGCAGTTTTGAAGTAGCCACCAAAGCTATTTTTTGGTTTGGGGTCACCGCAACATGAGGAATTGTATTGCTGGGTCGGTGCATTAGAAACATTGAGAACCACAAACTTCTGTTTTGGCCTGAGCTGTGTTCTTTCTCTGATTTGTTCTTGTATTTGAACTCTTTGTTCAAAGGTTTATTCTCTCTCTCTCTCTCTCTCTCTCTCTCTCTCTCTCTCTGTCACACACACACATTCTGTGATTTTCACTAGTGAGTCAATCAATTTCTAAAATCTATTTCCATTTTTGTTAACTTCATTGATAAATTTTAGATATGTGTGATTATGTGTACAGGATTATTGCATTTATTGTAAGGAGTTTGAACCTGTACACTAAACACTGATTTTTCTTTTTTCCTCAACCCTCTCTCCTCTAACTTCTCTTTGCTCCTTATTTAAAAATGGTGTTTCCATTTTAATTGTTTTTTCTTTTCACTTCCTTCCTTTCTCCCTCTTCCTCTTTGTTGCCTTCCCATTTGAATGCTCCTCCTTTTTTCCCAGCATACATTATAATTTATCATTTCAGTGTCTCACAACAGAAAACAATGTGATATCTAAATATATGTGTCTGATTTATTTCACTTAGGAATTTGGATTCATTTTTAAAAAAATCTTTTATTTTTCTTTTCCATTTTTTACTTTCTTGCTCTGTCTCCCTAGTTCCCCTTTCTTTTTAACAATTTCTATTTCACAATACCTTTTATACAAATTGGTCTTTATTTATACGTTCCATATTTCACACCAGAGAAACGATAAGATATTTACACATGTTTCTGGTTTATTTGTTTTAAGAATATGGTCTCAAGGTGACTCATTTACCTAGAAATGGCTCCTTTATGTTCTTTATAGCTTAGTAGTAATCTTGTTATGGTTTGTGTCTATTTTTCCCCCAAAGCCTCATGCAGTCGTGATGTGATTAATTCTTGATATACCGCTGAGACTATGGATGTGAGTGCCACACCCAGCCTGGGTTGTAAGGAGGGGAAAGAGGTTTGCCAGGCGCCACAGCTGCTACTCCTCCCTCTGATCTTTCCTATTTTCCTCTGCCATGAGCTGCTCTCCTTTTCCATGTTCTACTCTGCCTTAAAGCTAGCCAAGTACAAACCGAAGCCTTCACTGATGGTGAGCTAAATAAGCCTTTCCTTTTTTATTTTTGGGTTTTGCATGTTTTGACACAGCAACAAGAGAAAAGTAACTAAGACAACTCCAGTGTTTAAAAATATCCCACGTCTATTTTTATCCATTTCTCAGTTGATGAACATTTGAGTTGTTTTCAATATTTAGCCATTATGAACTATGATGGGGCAAACAAAGTTCTGCACATATCACAGTGATGTGATGTTTTAAATTTTTCTGGGAAGATATCCATAAGGAGATTAGCTGGATCAAATGAGACCTCTAAGTCTAGTGTTTTGAAGGATCTCAATGAGTTTCACAGTGATTATACTGGTCTACACATTCACCAACAGTGGGGAAGGTTTTCTTTTTTGCTACAGCCCTGTCAGCATTTGTTATTGGCTGATTTCTTATAATAGGCATTCTTTCTGAGGTAAGATGCAATTTGTGTGTATTTTAATTCAAATCTCTCAAATAAGTAGTGATGCTCTACATTTTTTCATATATTAGCCACTTTTCTCATCTGAAAGGTACATATTTGTCTCTGATGCCCATATTTAGATTGGGTCTTTGAATTTGGGGTGTCTGATTTTTTTCAATTCTTTACATATACTAGATATTAGGCATGTCACTCCAAAATCAAGAACAAGACAATGACATCCCCTATGACCACTCTTATTTAATCTAGCTCTGGAAACACCAGCCAGAGTAATTAGACAAGAAAAAGAAGTAAGAGGGATAAGGACAGGAAAGAAAGAAATTAAACTATAATTATTTGCGATAACATGATACTCTGTATAAGAGACCTCCAAAATTCCAACAAAAGACTTGCAGATTTAATAATGTAATTCCATCATGTATCTCGATACAAAGTCTACACTCAAATATTAATAACATGTCTTACTGACAGAGACGTTAGGGAAATCATACTTTTCACAATACCTTTCAAAAAAAAAAAAAAAAAAAAAGAAAGAAAGAAAAAAGAAAGATTGGCCTGGAGAAATAGCTCAGGCTAAGCACCTACTAAAGCAAGTGAAAGGATCAGAGTTCAGTCCCATGCACCACATACTACACTGGCCTTGCCCCTGGGAACACTGAACAAGTCACCAAGACTGGGCCAGGTGGTTCATGACTATAATCTTTCAGCGCCGTGGAGGCTAAAAACAGGAGGATCACTAGGAGTTCAAGCTGTGTAATGAGACTCTGTACTAAATACATTTAAAAATTTAAATAAATTTTTTATTTAAAAAATAAAAAGGAACTACTTAAGAATCCATCTAACAAAAGAAATAAAAGATCAATATCAGTGCTATGATAAGGAGATCAAAGAGGAAATTAGAAAGTGGAAAGATATCTCTTTTTTAATTTTTGCATTTAATTTTAACGAGAAAGAAACAGCAATGAGACAAACTCAAAACAGGTTAGTAAGAAGATGTGCTGTTTTTATACAATGAAATATTCCCAGCTCTAAAGAATAATAAACTCAAAGTCTTCATATATAAGTGTATACATCTTGAAGATATATTCATAAATGAAACTAGACACACATGTGTAAATATTATATAATCTCCCTAGTGTAAGAATTCAAAAGAAGAAATAAAAATGGTAAGATATAAAACAGTTAAATGAAAAGCAAGAACTTAAGGATTAAACAATGAAGAGAGAGCAAGGAGAAAGTTTAGGAAACATGGCAGGGGCAAAACCATGCATTTATATACACAAGATAGTTAAGACAATGGTCCTAAGAATCTTCCTTAGGTTTGAAACTAGCAGTTAATTGGTAGAATTGTTAGAATTCTCACCCTGACTAATTATGTATGCTGATAGCTGTGAAGTAAGCAACTACACTGAAGATAGCAATGTGTAATACTAAAATCATGCTTGGAATACCTATCATTCTGGTCTTCTAAATGCATACTGCTTCTAATATCATATCAATTATTGCTATACGTTTTCTAAAGCAAATGTTTCTTTTCTTTTTTGAAAAGAAGGTAATAAAAGAGAATAAGAGACAAGGGGAAAAAAAGCCATAGGATTGTCCTGCTACAATTTTGTATATAGTTAGATTCCTAAATTTCAGTGTAAAAATGTGTAATTTTTTTCACGTTCTATAGGGAGTTGAAGTTTAGAATATCAATGACTTTTGGAAAATACCCGTTCCATGTTATGTCTAAGGTGTTCAATATTCAGAGAGATAGCGATGTTAAGTTCAAGTGCCTGTGTTCTGGGTAAATATCATTAAGCTTCTCTTCTGGATGGTTAACAACTTAAGTTTACAGATCAAAAAATTAGAAAAGAAAAGATGAGTTACAAGGACAGCCAATATTTTGGCCCGAGGCCTTCAAGGTTGTGAGGACTCAGGTCATAAGAGAACCTGTACTGTAACATCCTATAACTCAGTGGTGTCCCAAATTTTCTGATCAAGGAGATTATGGAGCTACAGAGGCAACTGACTGAGGATAAATAGTGTGCTTAAGGAGAGTCACCTAAAGAGCAAATTGGTCAAGAAATGGTGATGACTCATCCAGATGGCTGACACTGACAAAAGATCTACAAATTGCTGTACATGGTTTCAGGGTAAATGCTGAGGGGTTTTGACAGACTTGTCAGATATAGAAGTTATGTAATTTTGTTATATAGGCCTTGCTTTTTCTTGATCTTAACCATCCAGCAGAGAAGTCTGACCATAAGATATAAAAAGTAAAGCTGTATTAATATGCTGAGTCGTAAAAGCTCAAGTCAACAACTTCTGATATGGCTAATTCTGCTGATAATGCACTACTATTATGGACTATTGGATTATATTGGGTTATTTTGATGAATTCATGCACTTATAATATTTGAATGGAAATGGAACACTCATCTCTCAAAAAACAAAGCAAACAATGGGGATATAAAGGAAGGACCATTTTGTAGTAAAAAATATAGCTATACAGCTACTTTCTCTTAGTTCAATGAGAAGAAAAATTTGTATTATAGTGCTTAGACAAAATATCATATCTTATCCTCTGAACAACTCTTATGAAGACAACAATATGCTATGTATTAATTGTAATTACTGTCCTATTAACTTGTTTTGAAACTGTCTCATTCCTATTTCTACCTCATTGAAATTAATAACATCTTCTTTTCATATCCCATTTTATATTATTTTCATAATTCTTTTTATATTCTCTTTAATCTCCTCCTTCCTCCATACTAGTTTTAGGTATTAGAGTGTCTTTTAAGTTAAAACTGATATCAAGTAGTGTTGTAATCCTAAAATATGCACATTCTAAATTAAAGGTTTCATTTGATTGTAATTAGACTTCCTTTGAAGAAAGCATATAGCAAGTCT
This sequence comes from Myocastor coypus, assembly GCA_004027025.1. Classification (NCBI taxonomy): domain Eukaryota; kingdom Metazoa; phylum Chordata; class Mammalia; order Rodentia; family Myocastoridae; genus Myocastor; species Myocastor coypus. The sequence goes on from PVJA010000270.1 coordinate 99,345, forward strand.
TTTTATTTTGATTTTGGAAACTAATAATAGCATGAATTTGCAGGAGTAAATAAACCTGATACCAGATGTTTCAGTACATGTGTTTTCTAAATCATTCACTGGTACTTTAAGAATTTAAAAAATTATATTAGTAGTTTCTCAGATTAATGCTCTGTTTAAATAATTTTTCTCATGCAAAGAACTGAAATAATTTCCTTTGAGTGATGGGTCAGGAAATGATTTTCTCCACCTTTAACCTATAGTATGAGAATACACTCATCTAATCTGAATAATTTGTTATACATATGTAGGGAAAGTGAGAAGAAATCGCATAATTAAAGCCACTACAATGCAAATGATCATAGCTCCACTCTAGTCTACATTAAGCCTAATTATCTAGCTGAGTAAATTCAAGAGACAGTTCCCACATGGGAAAGAAACTTCCTAAGAAAATCATGCGTGAGTAATTGTTTTGGCCAGGGCTTGAAAAGGCAAAGGATGCCAGGCTGCAGAAAACAGCTGTGAGAGCAGGTTGAAAGGTGTTTTATGAAATCTGAATTTTTTATAAGATGGCCTCTTATTTCGGTCTTAAAAATGAGAGGAAAAAGGAAAAAAGAGCCAGGGAGTCACCTAACATGGGCTGTTGGTACCCACATGCACATTTGATCCTTTCTCACCTTGATAACCTATGCTTCAAAAATTATATTCTTTACAAAAGTAAGATATAGTCTAACAACTATAGCCTCTCAGAATTTTGAAGCTTTCTTTAACTTGATTTCAATTTGAAGAGGTAATTTTCAAAATAGAATATATGCTAGCCCATAGATCATGCTTAAGAAAGTGGAAAGGAAGGGCTGGCCTGATAGCTCAGTGGACTAAAGTGCCTGCTTTGGCAGAGTGCAGTGGCTGGGGTTCGATCCCTGGGCCTGCTATGCCAGCCCTACCCGCCCCCCTCCCCCAGGTACACAGAGACAGTGATTGAGTGTGGTGGCACATACCTATAATCCAAGAACTTTGGGAGGCTGAAAACAAGAAATCACTAGGAGTCCAGTCTACATAGTGAGACCCTATGGACACTGTATCACCTGTCCTAAATGCATAAAAAAAGTAAGAAAGTGGAAAAGAATTAAAATTATCCCATGTATATTATCTAACAATAGTGCAATGAAAATGGAAATTGATGTCAAAAGAAACCTAACAATACTATAAACACACAGAAATTAAATAACATCTTTCTGAACAATCAGTGGTTTACATGAAAATACATGAGATTAAATGCTGTCTATAATTAAAAAAAATACAGATACAAATACCAGAACCTGTGGGCTGAAATGAAAGCTGTCCTAAGAGAGAAATTTATAGCAGTGAAGCCTCGAATCAGGAAAACAGAATTTGCATGAATAAATAACCTAATGCTTCACCTCAATTTTCTAGAAAAGCAGAGCAAGTCAAACACAAAGTACATACAAAGGAGGAAATTTTAAACATCAGCACAGAATAGG
>PVJA010000270.1:100925-144767 GCA_004027025.1 Myocastor coypus
AAAAAAAAAAAAAAAAAAAAAAAAAAAAAAAAAAAAAAAAAAAAAAAAAAAAAAAAAAAAAAAAAAAAAAACCAGCTAAAAGAAAAAACAAACAAAAAAAAACTGAACAGAAAATAATTCAATGGATACTAAAACTACAATACAAAGAAATAATGAATTGAAGACTTTTCTTTGAAGGAATAAGTAAAACAAAATTGCTAAATCCTTAGCTGACCTTATCCAAAAAAAAAAAAAAAAAAAAGGAAATAAAAAATTGAAATGTATACAGTGAGGAATGAACAGAGTGAAATGGCTACAGATTTAGTGGAAATTCAGAAAATCATCAATACTCACTTCAAAAACTTTTAGTGGGATTTGACTGACCTCATCAGAGGCAAAAGTTACATTCTTAGTTATATAGCTCTTGCTTTAACTTGATCTTAATCATCCAGCAGAACAGTATAACCACAAGTTATAAAAAGTAATACCATATTTTTTAAAAATTTCATTTTATTTTATGGCTAGCTCAGCCTGCCCCGGGGATGGGACTGGCACAGCATGTGGTGCTGGGGACTGAACCATGGTCCCTGCGGTTGCTCAAGCTTGTGTAAGCAGATACTTTATGCCGCTGAGCCATCTTGCTGGCCCCAGTAATGACATATTAATATGCTGAGCTGTAAATGGTTTAAGCCAACAACTTCTGACAATTGCCAGTTCTGTTGCTAATCCACTACTATTATGGACTATTGGACTAAATTGGATTATTTTGTTGAATTCAAGTATCTACAATCTTTAGACTGGCTTCAGGTATGAAAAGGTCCTTTAAAGCCTTCTCCAAAACAGCTTCTCTAACTGGAGCGGAACACCCATTTCTGATAAAACAAAGGAAAAAGGGGGATATGTTGGGAGCCACGAAGCTAGGAAATTGGTCAAATATGTGTAGGTGGGACTTCGCCCAGTGCTTAAAGCAAACAAGCTACCTCACCCCTGAGATGAGCATCCTGTCTGGTTAAGGTTATCTAGCAGTTGCTAGGCAACCTAGCATTATGCGTTATTAACTTCACAAAAGTTTAAATAAAGGACAATTTTATTGTGAAAACAAAAAGAGAAAAAAGTGTATAAATACAGAAGAGAGGATATATTTAAAGCTAGTTTCTCTTAGTTCATCAAGATTAAAAGTTTGTACTAGTATTGCTTAGATAAGATATCATGTGTGAATCTTACCCTTTGAATAACTACTATGAAGACCATATGACATGTATTAATTATTGTAACCATCCTACTAACCTGTTTTGAAACTTTCATTGCTATTTTATCTTTTTTTCTCATTAAAATGAAGACTAAAAGTCTTTAGTCTGATAGGACAGTAAACAGAAGAAACAGATAGATTCCTAGATATATGTAAATTACCAATGCTGAATCATAAGAATATAAAAATTCTGAATAACCCAAAATCATTCAATGACATTGAATATGGAATTAAACATTTCCAACAAAGAAAACTCATGTCCTGATGGATTCTTTGCTTAGTTTTATAAGAAATTTAGAGAATATTCAATGATCATAATTCTCAACTTTTTAATGAGATTAAAAGGGAAGCAATACTCCCCCAAAATTCCTAAGGGCAAATATTATCCTGATACTAAAAGCAGAGAATGATCCTACCAAGAATGAGTGGATTAGGCTTCACTTTTTCCCATATCCCCTTCAGCATGTGTTAGGGGTGGATTTCTTGATGATTGTTATTCTTTCTAGGGTGAGATAGAATCTCATTTGTATTTTAATTTACCTTGCTCCAGCGACCAATGATGCTGACCATTTTATTATATATTTATTTGTCATTTGTATTTCTTCATCTAAGAAGTGTGTATCATCTCACTTGCCCATCTCACCGCAGAAAGAATGTCTAATCAATCCCCCAAAATGCTGAAGGATATATAAGGAAAAGGAATCTTTATGCATTGTTTATGGGAGGGTAGACTGGTAGAATTACTGTGGAGGTAAGTTAGAAATTCCTCAAAAAACTACAGTTAGAGGTTCCTTTCAACCTAGCTATTCCTCTTTTACATATCTTCCCAGAACAAATGAAATTATACCACAGCAGTATTTGTACATCCATGCATATGGCAGCACAATTTGTCATAGTTAAATCTTGGAAACAATCCAAATGCCAGTCAACTGAGGAATGGATAAAAGAGATCTATTTTTATGCAAGGGAATACTACTCATTCATAAAGAAGAATGAGCTTGAGACTTTTATAGGTAAATATAAAGAGGAAAAGGAAACAGGAACTAGGGTGGGTGAAATGGGAAAGGACAGTATATAAAGGGAAAAGCGTAAGTCAGTTATACTATTAGTGTGTTTTACTTCATTAAAAGTGAAGTTTTGTGCTAATAGTGATTGAAGAAATTTTTATGCCTATATCTCATATCCTGAGTAAATATTTTAAAGATAAAAACATGTAATATTTCAAATGTTGGAATTTGCCTAGTATTTTGTTAAGAAGTTTTGCTTTACTTTTTTCCCATAGAATAAAAAAATGGGCATTTTAATTATTTTGAATCAGTCTGAATTCAGTCTCTCTATCTCTGTCTCTCTTATGTCTTTTTCTCTTTCTGTTTTTTTAATAGTTTTGCACAACTCATTCATTATTGGAAGGCAAGAGAAACTCTTAGAAGCTGGAGTTACCCTGTGCCGCACCCCTGGGGCAGAAATCCCTCTATAGTGGCCTAAGTGTTACCGTATTAAATTGAATCCACATTAATGCTCAAAAGTTTAAATTGTAACCATTTGTTGCCCCCACACATGCCAAGGGCATGGGTTTTCAGATAGAGCTCTGCTTTCTTTTTGTGCTGCCCAGCTAATAACTAGTGAGCGCTAAGAAGTTATTCAAACTTGCAAGTGAGAAAAGAGGAAGTTACAGCCTTCCGGTCACAGCCTTAGGGGCCCACCTAGCAGCCAGGCTTGGCCTTGCAACATCATCTTTAGCTGTAAGTTCACCAGTGGCTGAGTCGACAGATGAATATCACACCTCCAGACTCAGTCATTTCCCCAGAGCCCCACCCATGGGCACCTAAGGCTTTGCTAAGAAGTCAGATATAAACCATAGTGCTCCTTCCTCAGTGTGAAACTCCATCTTTGTACTATGTTATTCCTCTTAAGTAACAGTTTTGGATTTGTCACCTCAGACTCTCCATGAGTTTATTGTAAACATGAGGCTTCATGGGGACATTTGTAGGAATATCAGCATTAGGCTATTTACAACAAAGATCTGTTCTAGTACATCTGGCTGGTTGATCACTTATCACTCTCAGCTTGACTTACCCTTTTCTCTTTGTCAATAGTTTATGTTTCCAAAACTGAAGAAAAATAGCAATATGGATTTGTTCATTTTGGTAAGAGCTACTATTCTCTTTTTGGCTATTATAAAATTCTTTTCAATTTTTTTCTTATTTTTAGTGAGGTTGATTGGTCATTTTTTGACCACTTGTAAGCTGTTTACTTTGCTCCAAGGGTAACTTTGGAACAAAGGTAACTCCAAGGGTAACTTAACTTTCTTCAAATTAAGCCACCCTTAAATAATACTATTTCTGTATTAATGGAGTTGATAGTTGGTTTTGCTAAATTTTAGCCTTAAACTATGAATTCTGCTTGAGATGGTATTTTTAAGACTTCTTTGCATGCTCCCATGTCAGCAATCAATGACTTGAAACTTGAAACATTTTTTTAGTAAGCTGATTCATCATGTGTTTGTTGTAACAATGGAAAGTAGACTGACACTGTTAAAAGGGAATTGTTTTTAACAATATTGATGTTTCACTATATCGGCACAACATATGCTTCATTTTTTCTATTTTATTTCTTTTGGTGTCTTAATTTTTATGTCTTGCAGGAGATCTTTCGCTGCTGTTATAAATAAGAATGCTTTCTTGATTTCCAACTCAGATAATTTGCTATTGGTACTTAAAAGCATTGCTAATTTTTGTGTTGAGTTTTGCATCCTGCAACCTTTATAAAATTTATTTAGTACAGGATCTAGAGGGTCTCACTACATAGGCTGGGCTCATAATGACTCTCCTGTTTTCAGATTCCCAAGAGCTGGTATTACAGGCATACACCACCATGTCCAGTCTCCATTGCTCCATTGCTGTCTCAGTGTGCCCTGGGGGCAGGGTGGGCATGCAGGCCACGGATGGAACCCTGGCCTCTGTACACTGCCTAAGCAGGCACTTTAGTCTGCTGAGCTGTTTGACTGGGCTCCTGAAACCTTTTTAAAATGTTTCTGCTAGGGTTTTTTTTTTTTTTTTTTCTGGAGTCTTTGGGGTTTTCTGTATATAAGAACATGCCGTCTGCAACAGTCACAATTTACCTTCTTTCTAATTTGGATGCCTTTACTTTCTCTTTCTTTCTTTCTTTCTTTCTTTCTTTCTTTCTTTCTTTCTTTCTTTCTTTCTTTCTTTCTTTTTTCCTTCCTTCCTTCCTTCCTTCCTTTCTCCCCCCCCTTCTCTCTCTCTCTTTCTTTCTTCTTTCCTTCTTTCTCTTTCTTTCTAATGTGGTCTTGCTATGGTCAGAACTTTCAGCGCTATACTGAAAATGGATTAAAGTGGACAACTTTGTTTTATTTTGTTCCAAATCTTAGGACATTGGGAATAAATGTCCCTAACAAAAGTGGTCAAGGAATTATGTAGCTCCTAGAATTGACATAACTGTCAAAAATAGTTACAATGAATGGAATTATATAAGTGAGTAAGACTTTACTCAGTAATACTGCAATAGGTGAGAGAGATGGAGTAGATCAATCCTAAAGTATAACATGGGGCAGGTTTTAAGCACTGGTGAATACTTATTTAAGCACTAGAGAACATGTCGCCTAAAAGTAACAACGACACTTAAGGATTTTGCAGAAAATTGGCAAATGTGTCTGTGTTTGTTATCTGGTGCCATAGGGATTAGGTTGTCTTGCCATACTGAGCAGATGGAGATCCTATCTTCCCTGATTACCTCATTTCCAAAGAAATAGAACTTAATGGTTAAACAAGAAGATGAGAGAATGGAGAAAAGCTAGGAAAAAAGACAGGGGAAAAACATGCAAGTATATATACAGGGTAGCTGAGGTTATTGTACTAAAAACCTCCTTCAGTTTTTTTTTTTTTTTTTTTTTGCCTGAGTCTGTTGTGATTTTATTTTATTTTAGTTTTATTTCTTTAATTTAATATTTTTATTGTTTAAATTTAACAATGGTTATATTACATATTTTCATCATCAGATCAGTTTAGATTAATACATATAGGTATATAAGATTGATCAAACAATTAAACATTAATCCTTCAGTTTTTTGAAAATAGAAGTTAGCGTGTAGAATTTTCACCTTGACTAACTCTGTATATTGATATCTACAATTCAAGCAACTACATCAAGGATAGCAATGCGTAATACAAAATCCATGCTTGAATACCTGTCATCTTGGTCTTCTAAATATGTACTATTTCTAATGTTATATCAATTATTACTATATTCTCTTTAAAACTTTTTTTTAAAAAGGTAAGAAAAAGACAAGAACAAAAATTTAAGATTTCTTGAAAGCAAACGGTGATATTCAATCATATGTTCAATCTTATATAACCATATCAGTCAATCTGAGCAACAGATTTGATAATAAAAATAGATAATATATCAACCATTGTTAATCAGCTTGAAATTGTTAATCAGTTTGAAAATCTATAATACATTTATTGTCGTATGTTACCCTGTTTCGGTCTTTCTTTCTGATGTTTGCTCTTATTTTTGTTTTTACTTTTCAAAATTAAATTAAATTAAATTAAAACTGAAAAAATATAAATTCACCAGGAAAGTAAGAGCATCAGTCTTTAGTTCAGAAAAAATATTCTAAAGTTTAGTTAGCTTGAGGGTAGCATTAAAGGGGTCTTGGCCACCATTCTTTCATTCCCATCCATTTGACAGGGTAAGAAACTCATAGGGAAGAGGAACTGTGACCACGCAGTAAAGAATTCTTTAGAACTTTGCCCTAGAAGTGTTCAGTGTTGAATCCTACACTTGGAAAATTTCACTAGGTTTAGGAGAGGTCAACATTCAGGACTATTAACTGGGTAATAGAACATTAGACATTTCTTTTTATCATTACAGGGTTGTAAAAGATCTGTACAGTAATTAATGTCTGCAAATCTAAAAAAATATAGTATGATGGCAATTTACACCTGTATACACCTATGTAACCATTAATAAGTCATGACATAGAACTGACTGTTTTCTTGTTTAATTCTTAAGTTCTGTTTCTTTATGTTTTACTATATCTGTTTTATTGCTTCTTTCAGGTTCTTACAGTAGAAACAATACAGTGTTTACTAAAGTGGGTCTGATTTATTTAACTTATGAGTATGGCCTCTAATTGTATCCACTTACTTATATAGGCTTCAAGTTTGTCTTTTTTATAGCTGAGTAATACTCCATTGTATAAAAACACCATATCTTTTTCATCCCTATTTTGTGTGATTGCATTTTAATTGCTTCCAAAATTTGACTATGACAAATTGTGCTTCTCTAAACATGGGTGCACACATATTATAATGGTATTATGTTTTCAGTTATTTTGGGAAAATTCCTGGAAGGGGAATAGCTGGATTGAATGGGATTTCCAGTCCTAGGTTTTTGAGGAGTCAATGCACTGATTTGCATAATGGTAGTACAGTCTACATTCCCGCCACTACTAAAGAAGCATTCCTTTTTCCTCTGCAACCTCACCAGACTTTTAATAAATATGCCTAGTGGGGCAGGGAGATAGCTCAGTAGAATAAGCACTTGCCTTGGCAAGTACAAGGTCCTGAGTTCAATCCTTAGTACAGAAAAATAAAAAAAGAATATGTCTAAAGCATGGTATAAAACACGCAGATGTCTTTTATTCTGCCTCTTATAAAGTTGGCCACTTAAAACCTAGGTACTTGTGGATTTTAATTCTTCAATTTATATTTTCTTTAACAAGCTGTAGAAAGAGGAACATCATGAAGTAGATTCTGTCATTATGTTACATGCGTGACCATTGATTTCTGGCTCTAGTCTCCTGCAAGGCATGATCTTCTAGAGGGGGACAATGGACTCTGCATTAGAGAATCCTATAGCCTGTGGACTAGTGAGGACAGTGGCCTGAGCCTTTTGGACAGATATCACGTGTTAGCTTCCTCAGAAAACAACATGCTGAGCATGGTGGCTCTTGCGTATAATCTTAGCACTCTGGGAGTCTGAGACAGGGAGATACTAAGTTTAAAGCCAGCCAAGTCAATGTACTGACATAGTGAGATCCAGTCTCAGAATAAAAAAAAATTAAAAGAGGGTGGGGACATAGCTCAATGTGAAGGCACTGGGTTCATTTACCATACAGAAAACAAACAACACCACACCCCGAAAGCTCAAACTAATAAAGTAGTCAAAAGCCTCTGCTTTTGTGCTGTGTGAATAAGAGGTCAGTGAGAAGGCAAGTAAAAGTTATTTTCACTCTCACACTTCTCTGGGACCTTTAGACTGAGTCTGTTGTTGAGATGGACCAGTGAGTAGGGAACGGAGTGTTCCCGCCTGTTAGACCATCAGCTGAGGCAAGAGCTTAATGGAACTCAGGCTTTTGGAGCCTCTTAACCCTGTACACATTCAGTTGTTCATTCAAGTTTTATGCACTTCTACAACTAGAAACATATTCTGAATGCTGTCCTGATTCAAGTAGCCTATGCTTTTTTTCTAACTTATGCTTTTGAGGCGATGACATACACATAAAACAGCTACACTTTAAGGAATAAAATAATAGAATTTTACTATTTATTTGCATGCACTAATCTCTTAGGATGTATTCCTTCAAGATAGCAACATAAATTATTTTAGAACCAATGAAGTTTTTTTTCTCAGCAGAAAGTTACCTATTTATGCTCACCCATTTAATTTAAAAAAAATTTGAATGCATTTAGGACTACTGTGTACCAAGAACTTTTAAGACTCTGAGGATATAAGCTACAAACAAAGAGATAGTGTCCCTTGGCTCACAACAGCAGTTTATCTAGAAGGAGAAGGGATTGGTTTGGACTTGAAGGATGAAAAACATATTTGAAAAATAGCAACTGAACAGAATATTATAGAGAGAGGCAACAATGGAAACAAAGACATGAAAAGAGGACATTAAGGAGTATTATTGAGGAGAATTAATAGCAAGTGCAGTGGATAAAGAGGAACATGAAGTGTTGGAGCTGTGATACATAGATCTCGATTATTGACATAGGCTCTAAAAGAACAATGGGTAAAGATGGAATTATGCTAGCAGACTGACATCAGCAGCAGAGTCAGGCCGAAGCTCACCCCAGAAGCAGCCAAATTTCCCCACTCTGTCATGGACAGAGCTGGACAACAGCAATTTAGTCTAGGAAAGAATAAAGCTCAGCACCATTTCACTGTAGAAAAGTTTGTGAGCAAGCTCTCTTCCGAGGAGAAAATGTTGAATTGGATTTAACTACTCTGACTATTTTGATTAAACTTATCAGTCAGATGTCACTCCACTTATTTATACATTATGGGCTGCAGTGCAAGAAAAATCCCAGGGTACAGTGGGTCAGAATTGCATTCACTAAAGCTCTTTGCAGAAAAAGAAAACAAGAAAGAGTGTTTCTTGTTAATATTATTTAGCTTCTTTCTGTTTTTAAATTACTTTTAATAAGAAATAACAATTTGACAGTTTCAGAATAGGTTAGTAGTACATTCGCAATATTTGATAGAATGCATATGTTGTCCTGTTTTTTAAACTCATTGAGCTTAATTATTACACATATGATCAAAACGGGGAAGACCCTTAAACCTAGAAAGAAAACCAGCTTCACAGGACATCCTTGCTTGTACTTTCCTGAAACTCTTACCTTATATCCATATCTGTTCCTTTGAGTATATTCCTAAACTGCTAGTGAGGAGATTACATTTTATTACCAGAATCTGGAATGAGTCAGAATATTAATTGATTTAGGCTAATACTTATCCAAGCTTAATACATACACAAACCTAGGCTCATATGTATCCAAACAGGTGGTTTATGGTATTTCTCTTCCAAATTAATTTGGTCATCCTATTCAATGTGTATTAAAAAGTTTTATAATAAGACCTGATGATGATATTAAGATGTTCCTATATCAAAATTCATAGAGACTGTTGAGTAATAAAGTACCAATAACATGGAATTTCTCAAAATCAAAATGTTAAAGGTACACATAAACTTCTTGAGTGATTTTGAACTAAAAGTTTCTCTATGGTTTTAGTGAAAAATCACACACTACTGATACTGGAATTCCTGATTTTTTTTTTTACAGTATCCATCCTAAAAATGTCACTGCTTGAATTTGACATGTCTCCTCATGGTCTCAAATTATGCTGCTTATTGGGTGTTAAGTATCTCAGAATTATTATCTTTCAAGACACTATTCATGAGGTATTTATGGTTAGTCCAGAACTCACTACAAATATGAAATTTAGAAAAAAGTCTCTAGTTCCTAAACCAATTGTCCCAGGTAGAGCTAAGACCTGAGAACTTAACATTGAATCTTAACACAAAAGCATCAGAATGGATCAATAGTGCCTAAAAAGGGAGGAAATTCTTCAAAAGTTGTGTAAGTTTTTCCTGGTTTTCTGGAATCTAAGACTAAATATGAACTAAATTTACAGCATTCTCCATTCTTTCAAATTGGCTATTTGCTTGAAATCATAATGGATGATGATAGCAATTCATAGACAGTTTCTAATAAATTATCATGATCATTTTTAGTGTTTTAAAAATTACCCAGGCTCTTTCACTTTTCCTGAATATTTCCTACACAGAAAGTTATATATTACTGGTAATAAAATAATTCCGTCTATTTGTTAGGCTGATTTTACTGAGCAAGTTGGTTAGAAGGTAAGTTTAGAATTTTGATGTCAAAAAGCCCAATTTATGCCAAACTGTATGTATAAAACTGTTAAACTTTAGTTTTGAATCACTGTATTTAATTAACTCCAAAAAGTGATCAAGAGATCATTGATAGTTACAAGTACATACCTTAAATTTTGGAAAAAAGAAATGGGATGATCGCTCCCCACATGTGGCACATCTCCCTTCCTTTCTGGCCAGTCACTTTAGGGTTGCTTGTTGGTGGGGACCTGCAAGAAGTAGAATAATGCAAAGCTGACTAGAGGGGCATGGAAATTAAGTAACCTGGCAGTGTGGGACTGAGAAGTCCAGGACTCTCCACACCAGAAGACAGACAGTCACTGCACAGCACCCTACCCCACCTCACACAACGAGTTTACAAATTATAACAAGGGTGGCTATACTAGTGAAAGCATAGAGTGGCATAGCAGGATCGCTCTCCTGCCCTGGAAGTAGCTTGAGGGACTTAAATAGCACTGTGTCTCACAAAGCAATGAATGGGCCACCACTTCACCCTGGGGAGAAGAGCGACAATTGGTACTGAGCAGCCTTGGATAGCACTACAGGAGCAGAGGGTTAGGCCCTGTGGTGGTCGATACACTGTATCAACTTGAGGAGTTGGCAGCTTAGCTGGATTGCTTCAGCAACTCTACACCCTTGGGCGTGGAGGCCCCTGCTTAGGGCCTGGAGGACTCCTCCCTAGAGTGATTCAGCACAAGGAGGATAGAAAAGGGAACTGAGGAATGTTGGTGTGTGGCGCCTCCTCCAAGGAGCTCCTCTCTTGGCAATCTGCAGGGAAGGAAGAGAGGTTTGCTAGATGCTGCAGCTGCTGCTTCTCCCATTGCTCTTTGGTGGGTTCTGCCATCACAAACTACTTTCCTCTACCATGTTCCAGTCTGCCTTGTAGGGAGCTGAGTATGGACTGAAACCTCCATCAACTGTGTGCTAAATAAACTTTTCCTTTCTTAATTTTCAGTGTCAGGTATTTTGTCCCAACATTAAATGAAACGTAACTGAGACAGACTATATCACTGCCTACCCCTTTCCCTGCAACAAGTAACCTGAAAAGAGATAGACTTGAGAGTGGAAGAGAAACGAAGAGGAATACAGAAGGCTATTAAAGGGCCAGAAGGAGCCAAATATGCACGGGACTAAGGAGCAGGCTCTTATCTCTGTCTGAGGGTAGCACAGCAAATGGAAGAGAGGCCCAGAGAGAAAACAAGGTAAAACAGCTCAGTATCAAAGAAACTGGGACTGAGTCAAATATATGCCAACATCTCACCTTTAATTAATTGAGAAAATAAAATTATAGGACAGATATAAAAGCCAAGAATCTCCTTCATGTAGAATCCTTTCTTGAAAAACAGATATTCCTAGGGATGCCATGATATTGATGATAACATTATCTGCTACAAAAACCATACAAGGATCAACATAGAAAACAAGCTAAAAATTAAAATGACTAGATTCACAAGCAAAAATGCAACTTGAGACCTACTTCCCATCCAGAACAAGTTCAGGAGGCAATGAGATAGAGAAAAAATGGAAGACACACACCTGAAATTTATGAAACAGTACAAACCCAAGTAAAGGAACAAATCTGTGAGGCCATAGAGGAAACTGGATCACAAATAATCCTGTGGAAAAAAATAAAATGAAGACCATAATGAAAAAGTTGCTCAAGAAATCTAGAATCAACATAGATTTTTAAAAAAGCACAGAAAAACAATGGAAATCATGAATACACAATAGAGGAAAGAAATAGAATGCACAAAACATATTTGTACAGATATAAAAAATTAAGAATCCCATCAAATGTTTGCAAAGTCATGTGAACAGAACTGATGATAGACTATCAGATCTTAAAGACAGAATCATGGCCAGTGATCAGAAAATATCTCTTAAAATAACAAGAGATAAGGAAAGAACAGTTCAGTAGCAGTAAGAAAATGCAAAGAAGAACAATTTGAGATTGATTAGCATCAATAAAAAAGCAGAAGTCAGCATAGATAACATAAAAGCTATTTGCGGAAGTAAATGTAGAGAATTTCCCAAGCATGGAAAAAGAATCAGACATACAGAAAAGTGAGGCCTATAGAAGCTCAATTACTTATGCCCAAAACAAATTTACAACAAAACATACAATAATTAAGATCCTGGAAATTGAGCACAAGAACATAATACTAAAAGCTGTTACAGAAATGAGATAGATAAAGGGACAGAATTATTGCAGACTCCTCAATGGAAACCCTCACATCAATGAGTTTAGAATGAAGAGAAAGTCCTAAAAAAAAAAAGCAACTTCCAACCTAGATTGATGAACCCTACCACACTATCTTTCAAAATTAATCACCACAAATCCATTTCCATAAAAGATACTGAAAGATGTCCTAGACAGAAATAAAAATGACCACAATTTCAAGAGCAGCAACAGAAAGAAACTACCAAACAGGGCAAGCAATTAAACAGAGGGAAAAAACAGGAAAACAAAAGCAGGAAAATAGTATGAAAATTATCAATCAATACTATCAATGTAAATGGTCCAAATTACCAATCAAAAGAAACAGACTGTCAGAGTGAATCAAGAAATAAGACGCAAGAGTATGCAGCACACAAGAAACACATTTAACTCAAAAAGAAATTCGTAGACTGAAAGTCAAAGGATGGAAAAAAATACTCCATGCAACAAGAACCCAGAAAAAAAAGCAAGCGTAGCTATTCTATTTGCACATGATGTGAACTTCAACCCAAGAATGATCTAAAGCAATAAAGTCACTACATGCATGTTAAGGGAAAACATCAGGGACAAGAGATAACAATCATAAATATGGATGCATTACATACAACAACCCTCAGTACAAAAGACAAATATTAATGGACATGAAAAATTCAATAAGTACTGACACAATTATAATGAGCGATCTTAATAACCTAATATAACAAATCAATTGGGCCAAAAAAGTCAGAAAAAAAAAAAAACCAGCAAAAAAATCAAACCTGTGAAAAATGAACTTTTTCACTTAAATAGACCCTATGCTATCCCATAGAACAGGTTTATGTAAATGTAAAGGAAATGCTATCATCTCATGTATGTTAAATGATCATAGTTCACAAACTTCTGTGAAATAAGTTGTTTTTCCAAGGTGAGAATGAAAATACATCTGTGCTATTGCAGATGCAGTTGACTTCATTCATTGACTTATTCAGCGAATATCTACTTGTCTTCTATGAATCAAATGCTATTCTTTTACACATATCAAAGAATATCAGTGATCAAAACATAAATTTTCACTAGAAAGCCCGTGTTCTATAGAGAGAAGTAGACAAATAAGCAACCTTAGAGTATGTAATATATGATTCATAATTTCCAGAGACTTGGGTAGGGAAAATGTGATACCATTGCCTGAAAGACCCTTGAGAATAATATCTGGTAGGTGAGGAGAAATGACTTGTGTGTCGTGATCCTCATTAGATGAGGGAAATAAAGGTAAAGTGATGAAATAAAATTATTCCTGAGGATCCTCAGGCTTTCAGTTGACAAAACATAAGTACTGATCCTTTTATTAGGATCAAAGGTTTCTCTCCTATTGCTTGAGGCTCAACTATTTAGAAGCTGCCCTTTGTTTCTGGTTCTTTTTCTTTTCTTTCTTTTTTTTTTTTTTCCTGTATTTAGGATGGTGTCTACAGGGTCTGCAGGGTCTCACTATGTAGATCAGACTCATAATGATTTTCCTGTTTCCAGCCTCCCAAGTGCTGGGATTATAGGCATGAGCCACCATGCCCAGACTTCTTTGATTCTTTATGAAAAAGTAAGTTGTTAAGAATCAATTAATTGCTGCAAAAACTACTCTGAGTGAACCTTATCTTAAATCGCTTTTAGGGCCCTCAAAATCACAACAAAGTGCAACAATAATATTGAGAACACTATTCTTGCTTAGATTAACACTTTTCAAATTCCACGTGATATTGTCTTCTTTTGTTAATCTGTTTGAGACAGGAATTTACTTTGCAGTTCAGGCTGACCTTGAACTTGCTTTGTAGCCCAGGCTGGCCTAAAACTCAAAGTGATCCTCCTGCCTCAATCTCCCAAGTGCTGGGATTACAGGCATGGACCACAAGGTCTGACTCAAAGTGATTATTGTATTGTAGGCACTAAGGAGATGCATCTTTTTAGTAGATTCTTCATGTGTTCTACAATCAATTTATCCATAATAGTAGTTTTAGAGTGAAGATACAGTAAATAAATGTTTTTGCCTTTTTACACTAGGGGTTTTGTTTCTGCTTAGGAGATAAAATTGAATAGTAAATCCCAGATAGTGAATTCAATTCCAATGGCTTTGGTACCTTTGACCTTGTACCAAGTTACAGAAGATAACATCTAATTTCTAGCGTCTAGATTTTTGTAATGCACGAGCTCTGTGATCTCATACTATAAGGAAACATTTTAGTCCTGCTTCTTGGGTATAAACTTACATACGATAGGTTGGCATGTGTAGATAGGACATCTCGGAAATTCTTGCTTTGTTGTTCTCTCCTACATCTGGTGAAAAATAGTTAAACTAGTTTTCATAACTGCCACTTGAGAGAGTGGAATTACTTTTACAAAATGTAATAACACTCATCATGGGCTGGTTAAGCCTTTCAGGGTGAACTGGTTTTTTTTTTTAATTTTTAAGTCAAAATAATTTTTTATTGCATTTAATAAGAAATAACAATGTTGAACTGTTTTCATCTCCACCCTGTGTCATCTTTTTTTCAGTTTGTGTTCTACTTCCAAACTTCCTTTTTGCATGAAGATAATGAAAATTGATGATGGTTTTTCTGATAAGGATCTTGATGAACCAACATAATGGATCATATTTTTGATTACTTATCATGTACCAGAAACTTTCTAAGAATACTGTGTTTATAAACTTTAGTTAAAGAACAATGATCACCACTACTTTCAACATGAGAAAACAGAAGCAGAGGTAAGAAAATTGCCAAAGTCTACCTAGTTAAAATGTAAAACATCCAGGATGTTTAGACAGATGGTACAGTGAGAGTTCATTCTCTTAACTTCCATAATACATGACTTTGCAATGAAAATATAAACCAGAATTAGAAGCTGTGATATTTTTCTATAAAAATGGTAATACAGTAATGACACAACTTGTTCATACATCATTCAAATCTATGACAGATTAATTGCTAAATTGATAAAGGAACTGCCCTTTGCAGTAAAGAATATTTTTGTTTGATGTGATAGCCTTAGAAAGATCCAATAAATTACTTATTCTGTTTTCATTTATTAACAGTTTAATAAAATGCTAATATTCTTAGTTTTATTCCTTTTTTGCTTCTTTCAAAGTTCCTGGGACATGGGAGAGGGATATACTTAAGAAACCCTATGAAGAACTTATTGAAATAAAGAAAATTGATAAAGACTTTTGCCTTCACCTGAAACTTTCATCTACCCTAATCTGGATAAAGTGCTTTATTAAAATTTGAAATAAGCCAGATAGAGAAGCATCATGGATAACATACTGTTTTTCTTATGCAGAAAAAAGAAGACATAGGCAATTTAAGAAGAAAAATAAAAGAGAGATGGTAGGAGGCAGAGATAGTGGAGTGGGGCAGGTATCTAGGGAAGGAGAGGTGAAGTGGAAGTGATTGAAATACAGTGTGTATGTGCATCACTTCCTAATAGAATTTTACATTTAGCAAAGACACACAAACAATAAGAAGAAACAGAACTTATTTGAGAATCAAAGACCATTGAAATCAAATAAGTTAAACTTGAGAAAGAGACCATTTTAGAAGAGTGGTGACAAATGGTGTCTCTCAATCCTTTTGAAACAGAGTGAAGAGGAGGAAGAGGAGGAAGGGGTGGCTCTGACAGACCTAGGATAAGAGAAACTGAACTAATTTTAACAAAATTCAACAGCTGTGTGTGGGCTGGTGTAACAGACTAGAATTCAGAAAAGCCCCAGATTCAGAAAGAGACTAAACTACCACCCCCACTACCCACACTCTTCCCCCGGTCTTCACTGAGTACAGTGGGTAGCTGGCTCCCTAGGAGGGTGGCCAGGAAAGTTGAACGAAGTACCTGAAGTACTACTGGATTCCAGAGATTGTGCAGAATGAGTACAGAAAAGTAACACTGAAACTCACTGTGGACACACTGCTGGACTGTTGTCATGTTCTGTGTGGGGGCTGAAAGAAGCCACGAGAAGACCCGATGAAGTTAGCTCAGAGGACTCACTGAGATCCCCTCCTCAGTGAGCAAAGAACCTCCAAAACAACCCAGCTTTATTCAGGATAGTCAGCGTGATCTCATGCACAATCACCCAGCAAAGGGGGAACCATATGTTCAGGCACCAACACGGCCACGGTCTTATCAAAGTAAAGGAGGGCCACATGCTTAGTCACAAGCGTAACCAAGCCCTCCATCTGATTCCATCCTAGGGTTCACTCGGGGGTCAACCAATAGCATTTCAGGAAAGGGAGAAAACAACAATTACGGACCCCACAGGTGAAGCTGCCTTACCGCAGCTGCCTCTGGGCCCCGTCCATCACTCTCTGCCTTTCCAAATGCCCATCAGACTACACTGAACACCAGAGATACACCACATATCTGAAAAACAATTAAGGAGGACAGTATGCTTTATATATCAGGGAATTATTTTGACTGACTTCCTGCCAAAAACAATGGAGACCAGAAGATAAAGAAATTGTGCCTTTATGTACTGAAAAGGAAAACTTCCCTGTGCCCTAGAATGTTCCATTCAGTGAAAAGAACATTCAAATATGAGAAATACAGAATTTAGGCAGGTCAGTGTTGAAAGAGTTCATTTCCAGGAGACTTACACTTGACATAAAAGAGGACTTTGAGATTGTTATATTATACAGACAAGATGAATCCCAGATCTGCAAGGAGGAAGAAAGTGTAGCAAAATGGTAAATATCTGGTAATATAAAGAAACTGTATTTCAGTAACATTACTCATACACCAATTTATTTTCAAAAATATTTCTAGGTGGGGGTAGGCTGAGCTCACCCTGAGGGTGTGGAGTGGTATGTAGTGTGGGGGATCAAACCACGATTCCCTACACCCCGTAGCTAGCCTTGCAGGTGCTTTAGATCACTGAGTTATCTTGCTAGCCCCTCAAAATTATTAATATTTTAAAGCAAAATCAATAATATAAAAATAAGATTTATAACAAGTGTAAAAGTTAAACGATACAAGATAGGTACTATAAGAAAAATAGTAAATGGAATTTTATACATAAGATCTTACATGATACGTGAAATTATATGATATTATTTAAAGGAAAACAGTATAAATTAAATACATGTACTATGCAGAATTAACTTGTGGCAAGCAATGAATTTATATGTATGTACTAGAACATAAATACCTATACTCTGTAATTTAAATTTCTATTTTAAGATACTAAAAATAGAGTGAAAACTATATACCAAATTTAGTTGAAGAAATTAAACAATTAAAAAGAATAGAAATAAATGAAATAGAAAAACAATCTACAAGTTTGAAAGTTAAAGTTTTACCAGGGATTGAACTCAGGACCTTCTGCTTGCCAGCCAAGTGCTTATTCTACTGAGCTATCTCCCCAGCCCCTTGAAGTTAAAGTTTTGAGGATGAATAAAATGATAGACATCTCAAAATATTTATAAGCAATAGGGAAAAAATACAAATTACCAACATCAAGGATGGAAAAAGATAGCGCTAGAGAGCCTATAGACATCCAAAACAGGGATTATTTTGAATATGTGTGTACCAACACGACCAACAACTTAAACAAAACAGACAGATGCTTGAAAAAGTACTTACCAGAACTGTCAAAATAAGAAAGAAAAAAATCAAATGTTACTGTATAAATAAAGAAATTAAATATGTAATTACCATTTTACAAAGAAAAACCACAGGCCCAGATGGCACTGTATCAAACTCAAATATGATAATGAGAAGACAGAATAGAAAGAAGTAACTTTCAATCTATTTTTAAAAGCAAGTACAGTGTGGATACTAAAATTTGTCTAAATTAAAAAAAAAAAAGAAATCAGTATTCTTTATAAATAGACACATAAACTTGAATATATTAGCAAATTAAATCTATTAGTACATATATAAAAGGGATAATATGTCATAATGAAGCGGGATTCATGCTAGGAAAGAAGTTTGTTTTCACATTAAAATATAAATCAATATAAATGATACATTTTTAAAAAAATTATTTTATTTTATTTATTATTTTTTTCTTGTTTCAGAACTTTTGTTTATTTATTTATTTTTATGGCCAGCTCAGCCTGCGCTCAGGGCAGGCCTGGTGCAGCATGTAGTGCCAGGGATCGAACCGCAGTCCCTGAAGCTGCCCAAGCTTCCCCAAGCAGGTGCTTTAGACCACTGAGCCATCCTGCCGGGCCCCGATACATTTATTTATTTATTTATTTTTAAATTTTTTTTTTTAAGAATTTATTTATTTTATTTATTTTCTTGTTTCAGAACCTTTATTTGTTTATTCACTCACTTTTATGGCCAGCTCAGCCCGCCCCAAGGGCAGGACTGGTGCAGCATGTGGTGCCGGGGATCAAACCACGGTCCCTGAAGCTGCCCAAGCTTTCCCAAGCAGGCACTTCAGACCACTGAGCCATCCGGCCGGGCCCCAAGGCCCCGATACATTTAAATAAAAGTAATAAAAATCATCTCAATCAATGCAGTAAAAACTTTCTATGAAACTTGCTGATGGAGGGCAAGGGTGATAGTGTGTGTGTGTGTGTGTGTGTGTGTGTGTGTGTGTGTGTGTGTTGGGGGACAGTCCTGCCCACAAACATGCAGCTGCTGGCCTTCTGTGGTTGACTCTGGATGGGTCAGCTTCTATCCAGCCCACCTTCTGTTTGTGTTTATTGCTTTTTATGTTTTTTTCCTTTGTTTAACATTTATTTGTTTTTTTATTTTTTATCATTTTTAATAAGAAATAACAATAAGATAGTTTCAAAACACATTAGTAGTACATTCGCAATAGTTGGCACATTGTATAATGTTGTCTTCATAATAGTTACACAGAGCATAGGGTGTAGACATGAAGAATTTTTTGATAGGTATTGATAAGGAAAGAGAAAAGAAAGAAAAAGATAAAGAGAGAAAAAAGAAAGAAAGAAGAAAATGTTCTTTGAACTGAGAGGAAGTAGCTATATACACAGTCCAATGTTCCTTATTTGCATTGGGTTATCAGTGAAACTGGCAGTGTTGGAGGTTGATGATTTAATGTTTTTGTTTATTTTAAGACAAAACCACCAGGAAAAAGTGCAGAGCAAAGTGACCAAACTGTCCCTTGTTCAACACCCTACCACCGACCCGTAAACCTCTGGAATGATGTATATATCGTTAGGCTGCCACATGGGCTGTCAGCGCAGGCTGGCAGGGAAAATTCAACCATAAATTAACAGAGACCCCAGACAGTAATAAGCTAGGGTTTATCTCTACTTATTTTACAAAAATGAGAATTGAAAGAGATTTTGATAAAATATGCAATTGTAAAATGTGAAACTATGAGTGATGACCAAGACAAAACAAGAGTTAAGAAAATAAGTGAAGCAATAAAAAAACAGAAAGCAGAAGATAATTAGCGGAAAGTAGAGGCAGGAATTGACTCACAAAGGGCACAAGACAACCCTTTGGACTATTGCAAAAGTTTAATACCATATTTTAAGAGATTAAAATAGAGTTATATACAACAATTGAAATTTACCAAATAGAATGTGCAAGACTGTACATTTGAATTTAATTATACTTCAGTTAGAGAAAAGTATATGAAAAGGAAAAAAATATTTCAATAGATGATCTGATAGGATATGAGTAAGAAAGACAAATTTATTAAGCAAAGTTGGTGATATGGGGAAAAGTATAGGAAGAAAGATGTAAACTGAATTCTTTAAATTTATTTCATTTGCTAAATTTTAATGTTAATACATTTTCTGAACATTTTATTCCACAATTTAATCATTTTTTCTTGTTTTCCCCTCATTACTATGATTAATGTATCTCATAGTTCAGTAACAGTGATGCCAGCTATTGGAGTCAGATTCATAACCAGTATTAAACACAGATAATATTTATGCATTAAGACAGTTTTATGACCAATTCAAATCCAGTTTTGCCAGTTCTATTAAGTTAAATATCAGTCCACTCAGGATGTAGAATTGTGTTCCATTGTCCACGAATTTACTTATAGAATAAATATACCTTGCTCCTTACTTTGTCTCTGTTTAGTTTAGTACACAGCGTAACATTATAGTTCAGAAATTGAGGTCATTAGAGCTGGGCGTGGTGGCACACATCTGTAATCCCAGCACTCGGGAGGCTGAGGCAGGAGGATCAGTGCAAGTTCGAGACCAGCGTGGGCTACAAAAGTGAGCTCAAGGCCAGCCTGAACTGCGCAGTGAGACCCTGTTTCAAAAAGACAAAAAAAAAAAAAAAAAATAAATAAATAAATAAAAAAATAAAAATTGATGTAATAGCTGAAAATTATGTAGGTAAATTAAACCTTAGGAGGCAGTAGGATGATTAGCTAAAATGTAAAGGGGGGTGGGAAAGAAGGAAGAAAAGCTAAGGAAATGAAGTCTCATGATAGTACATGATGCTGATAAAGTCCTTGTGAACATTTAGTCTCATCATTTTACTTGAAAAACATGTAGAGATGCTGGAAAATATAAGAATAGGTGACTGAAAAAGGCAGCATTGGAACTTTTATAAATGAAGTCTAACCATTTTTTTTTCTTAAACCAGATGGTGGGATATGGAGCAATTTCTTGGGAAGTTACTCCTGGATGATTTTGTCAGTTTTTTTTAAGATGGAGCAGTAGTTCTGTGGGCTACTGAGGCATGATTGAACTTTATTCTGTCCTCCATGCAGTAAAAAATTTCAGGCAATGCATCACTATTATTGAGTCAGAATCAGATTTAGTGAGCTCAGAGGAAAGAGAGAGGAGGATGAGACCTGCATTTATTTTGGAATTTAATAATGAGAAAGAAGGCATTGGAGAAAGTCTATGACTAGAGGAAATGTTTTCTGGAGGATAAACCAAAAATATCTGAGGCAGTTAATTAAAGAACATAGAAAACATAATTCTTTCGTACCATGTGCTTTCGTGCTCTTCACATAGCATGTTTCCACAACATGAGCACTGACTACAAAGAACCATGAAATTTCCCCCAGGCAAGCAGCAAGTGAAAAGGTTGTCATTATTCTGTTAATTATTTGTTTGTTTATTTATTTATTTATTTATTTTATTATTTTAAATACTTGTGCTAACTTAGATGAATATCTCACTGTCATTAACAAATGCCCTAGTATTTACATTGGTTTCTTAATTCTGTCCCATCAGTTAAATTTTTTCAAAGGCTGGAATCCTGGAAGAGAGATGAGCAGTAATGCATTGAAAATAACTATTGTTCTTTTCACTCCAAACTCTTGGTTCTTCTGGGGAATATTAAAAAAGAAAAGGCTTTTTTTTTCTTTCAAATTAAGTATCAGTAGGTATGGCAGATACATCCTAAGGTGTCCCCTATGAATCATGCCGTTGTATAATTCCTTCCCCTTGAGGACAGGAGGAATCTGCAACTTGTTTTGTAACTGCTAGAATACGGCAAAGGTCATGAGAAGTCACTCAATTATGTGACATTATATATGACTCAAGAGACTGGAGAGCACTTCTCTGGACAGCTAGGCCATACCTCAGTCATGACTCTAGAAACAAGAAGTGATAAACGTCTAATGTTTTGACTGTTAAATTTCTGGTTCTTTGATTTGCTGCAATTGATGGCTGATGTAGCAAAGAGAGTGCTGATTAGTGGTCAAAACCCTCAGATAAAGACTTCCGATGTGTAACCAGCTGAAGAATGAATCTGAAATCATTCTATTGAAAAAACTGAAACAGTACATTCAAATCCCAGAACTTGTCAGTTCAAACAGTGTTACTTGGAAGGCAACAGTTTTGTTCTGGTTGTACCTGGCCAGCTGTGAGAGATTGGGGAATCCACTGGAAGAGGATGAAGACAGTTGGCTCCTCTTATTCTGTGCATCCAGTAGTGTTCCTGTTAGCCTCAGGCTTAAATTCCATACCTCCAGGCCTTCTCACTGTTTGAGATGATGGACTTTCTTTCTTTGCTGCCTGAAGATGGATTAGCATTAAATAAGGAAGGGGGTCCTATTGTGTTCTGAACCCCTTTCACCCTTTGCTCAATTTCCATGTGTTTCTTAATAGTTTGATATGGATGTTCTTTGTATACTAGGAATATTCAGGATTAATGGATGAAATGAACATTATTTTAGCAGCAGAACAGATGTTCTTTACTTATGAATAATCATTTCATTCTATTTCAGTGCCAGGCATAATGCTATGAGCCAGAACAAAAGTGGGTCACATCTGATACCACTCTCATGATGCTGGTGCAGTGGTCAATACATTACGTCAATTTGGCTGGATTGGCTTGGGCTCCACAACCTGGGCCATGCGGGCACTGCCCCCTGGGGTTGAGAGAGTCAGCTCTAGGGCATGGAGTAGCCCTGCCTCAGAGTAACTCAGAGCAAAAAGGATACATAAAGGGGTTCAGGAAAGATTCAGTACCCCACTTCCTTGGAAGAGTTCCTGTCTTTGCCCTGCTACTTTGCATCTGTGACACACTGGCAGAGCTCCAGTGTTCACAGTCAGCATGAAAAGAAGGGAGAGAGGCTTGACAGATACTGTAACTGCTGCTCCTTTCTCTGCTCTGTGCTGTTCTCCTCTGCCATGAACTGCTGCCTTCTGCCCTGGAACCAGCCAAGTATGGACTGAGACTTCCACTAACTGTGAACTAAATAAACCTTTCCTTTCTTAATTTTTAGTGTTAGTATTTTGTCCCAGCAACAAATAAAAAGTAACTGAGCCAATTGGTTACATGAGTTTGGTCATGATGTATTTGAGGTAGACGACAGTATGGACTAATGTTATTATGGCTTAATTAGTCTTTTGGATTTTAACCTCTTAGGAGGTAGAGAGCATTGGGAATTATTACCTTAACACCTAGGTGAAGTCCTGATGATGAGCAAGGCTGTTTTTTTTTTTTTCTCTCTCTCTCTGTTGGTAGGAAATCCAAACCCTTCTTCTTCCAGACTGTGCCTCCTTTGAACAAACACGGACTCCTGCTGGGTTCCACTTACTTAGTGAACACAAGTAATCTTCCCTATGTGTGAGATAAGAACATTTATTTAGAAAGTATGCTGGGACTTTTAAAGTCATGTGATCTACTATTCTCAGCTGGGGACTGCTGTAGCTTCTCCAGTGGCTTAATACCTCTAAGGAGCACCTAAAAGGGGATCATATCCATATAAAATTCTCAAAGCCCAAGATCCCATCTATCTATCTATCTATCTATCTATCTATCTATCTATCTATCTATCTATCTATAGACAGATATAGATATTTATATAATGATATATGAAAACTAGAGTCCAATTTATTTATTTATTTATTTATTTACTTACTTACTTACTTACTTATTGCAGAACCAGAGATTGAACTCAAGCCCTTGCACTTACCAGGCAAATGCTTACTCTACTGAGCGATCTCCCCAGCCCCTAGATTCCAAATTAAAAAGTGAGCAAAAACACAAGCAAACATTTCACTGAACACTATATACACATGGAAACTAACCACATAAAAAGATCTTCAACTTTATTGACTACTGCGGCCACAAGTGCAAACCAAAATGAAATACCACTATATAAACATCAAACTGATTAAAATAAAAAATAGTACCAGTATCAAATTCTGGTAATGATGTGGATTAACTGGATTACTCAAAGATTATTCAGAGGCACATACAGTGGTATAGTCATTTTGGAGAACATTTTGATGATTTCTTATAAAATGAAACATTTAATCAGCATAGAAATCATACTATAGTTGCATTTTAGAGCATATAACCCAGTGAAATTCTACTTAGCAATAAAATGGAAGGCAGTTATTGATTTATACAACCTGCATTAAGATGATCATGCTGAGTGAGTTAAAGAGCCAATCCCTAAAGGTACATAAAATATTCCATTTATATAAAAGTCCTGAAGTGATAAAGTTACAGAAGTGGAGAAGAGGTAAGTGGTGAAAAGAGATCAGAACAGGCAGTGTGGATATCCAAGGGCAATATAAGTAATTCCTCTGGTGATAAAACTGATCTGCATCTTGACTGCGATGGTGGACACATGAGCCTACATTAACGGTAAAATGGGGCAGAAAAGAATACACACACCTTTAAGCCAAACTGAGTAAAATGAAGATTGGAAAAATCTGAATAGGACTAATGGATCACGTTAATTTCAATATGATAACTATGATGCTGTACTATAGGTTTTGCAATATGGAAGCTGGGTAAAGGATACTTGAAATTACTCTGTATTATTTATTGTAGTTGCATGTGAAACTCCACAAAGAGGTTTAATTTAAAAGACTGAAAGTTGTACAAACTCTTTGAGAAATAAAGAAGTTAATTAATCTGCAGGCATTTCTTAAGCGCTCTTTGTATGCATCCGTAATAATCAAAACTCTCTCCTTAGAGATATTTTTAGTTTGGAAATATAACCATGGACCCATCATAGGATTATATGTGAACATATATACATATCTATATATGATTAATGTATATGTAAATATATGATTATATATAAATGTAAGTAAAACAAAATGTAAATAGAACAAAAGGTGTCTTTGGTATTTCTGTTTCAATGTTTAAATATTTGATCCATTTTGACAGTAGGGCATGGTGCATAGATGTGAGTCAAGCTTTAGACTTCAGCATGTGGAAAGCCAGGTTTTCCAGCATCATTTATTAAAGAGGCTATCTTTCTTCCAGTGAGCATGCTTAGCCCATTTGTCAAAGATAAGGTGGCTGAGTGTAAATGAAATGATTCAGAAGGAAAAAGTTACTGAGTTTAGGAGAAGGACCGAAGAGGGAGGGGAAGGAAGAGATACATCTATATATGTAAGCAGGATGGTCTGGACAACTACACTGTGGATTTGTGCTGATTGTGGAAAGGAATAGATAATAATTAATCAAATGATAACGTGATAGATTAAAAACACTTTAGCAGTACATTTATAATATTTGATATAATGATTGTCCTCCTATTATTTATACAGAGCACAGGGTGTAGATGTTATAATTTTTCTATTGGTTTTTGGTACGAAAAAATTTGTACTCATTGAACTAAGAGAAGGCAGTTGTATATATAATCCAATGTTAGATAATCACAGTGGGTTTGGTAAAATTGGTAATGTTGGAAACTCTTGATTTAAGCCTTTTACAGTTCAGCATTCTGAACTAGATTTAAGTTTTATGCCTTGTGGTTAAAGTTTTCTCCTGGTTGGTTAAGGGAAAGTTTAAACTAGACCTATATTACTTAGATATAAAGAATGATAAACTAGAAGACTTCATATATAAATGGATGTATCGTGAGTACATACTCATAAGTGAAATAAACCAGACCCACATGTGTGAATGTCGTATAGTTTCCCCTAGTGTAAGAACTCAAAAGAAGAAATAAAAATGGAGATGCATAACACAGCTGAATGGAAATCAAGCGCTTGAGGGTTAAACAATGAAGTGACTGCAAGCGGAAAAGATAAGAAGCATGGCAGGGACAAAGCCATATACTTATATACGCAAGATGAATTAGATAATGGTCCAAGGCACCTCCAAAATGTTTTTGACGCTGAGGATAGCAATGTGTAACAGTAAAAGTATGTTTAGAATACCTGTCATTTTGGTGTTTCATATGTGTGCTGCTTCTTTTTTTTTTTTATAATTTTTTTTTATTCTATTTTTTTTCTTGTTTCAGAACCTTTGTTTGTTTATTCACTCATTTTTATGGCTGGCTCAGCCTGCCCTGAGGGCAGGGCTGGCGCAGCATGTGGTGCCGGGGATTGAACCATGGTCTCTGAAGCTGCCCAAGCTTTCCCAAGCAGGCACTTTAGACCACTGAGCTATCCTGACGGGCCCTGTGCTGTTTCTAATGTAATTTCAGTTACTGTTATGCTCTCTCTCAAGTAAATGGTTGGTTTACAAGAAAACAAAAAAGGGTATTAAAGGAGAGTAAGTCACTAGGAAAAATGCCATAGGATTGGCAGGTTACAATTTTGTATAAACTTAGATTTATAAATGTTTGTGTGAAAATGTGTAACTGCTTTTATCACATTATATAGAGATTTATTAGAATATCAATGATTGATAGACAATACCAATTCCAAGTTAAGTCTAAGATGTTTGATACTCAGAAAGACAGTGAACCTATGTTGTAGAGTAATAGTATCACTAAGCTTTTCTTCTGGAGGGTTAAGCATATAATTTTACAGACCAAAAATTAGAGAAAAAGAAGGTCTACCTTTTCCAGGCCAGTGAGAATTCAGAACATAAGAGAACCTGTGCTGTAACATCCTATAACTCAGTGGTTTTCCAAATTTTCTGTCCAAGAAGATTATGGGGCTACAGAGGAAAGGGATTGAAGATATATAGTGTGCCTAAGGAGAGTCACCTAGACAGAAAATATTCTCTCAGGCTTTCATAGAGGGCAAACTGGTCAAGCAATTGCCTTGACTCATTGAGATGGCTGACACTGACAACAGTTCTACAAAGCACTGTGCATAGTTCCAAATTAAATCCTGAGGGCGACTTGACTTACTTTGGAAGATACAAAAATTACAAACTTGTTTTTCAAAAAAATTGATATTTTATTAACATTATTTTTATCATTTAGATGTCACAATTAAAGCAGATATTTTATTGTAGAGTGTGTAGTTATTTTCATTGTAGTTCATAAAGGAATTTATGTATGATGTTATCACTTTTTAATTGCATTTAAAAGTAATAATGTGGCAATTTCAAAACACATTAGCAGTACATTTCCATTATTTGATACAGTTCATATTGTTGTCCTCCTAGTAGTTATACAGAGCACAGGGTGTAGACATGATAATTTTTCTAATCAATATTGGTACAAAAGAATCTCTTCTCATTGAACTAAGAGAAAGTAGTTGTATACATGATCCAATGTTACGTAATTGAAGTGGGTTATTGGCAAAACTGACAATGATGGAAGCTGTTGATTTAACCCTTTTGTAGCTGAGCATACTAGCCTAGCTTTATGCTTTATGCCTCATCGTTATACTTTTCTGCTTGGTAATTAAGAGCAAGTTAAAGCAAGACTTATAGAATGAAACATGTAACTTTTGTATCTCCCAAAGTCAGTCAAATCCCCTTAGGATTTACTTTGAAACCATGTACAGTGCTCTGTAGAACTGTTGTCATTGTTAGTCATCTGAATGAGTCAAGGCTATTGCTTGACCAATTTGCTCTCTGTGAAAGCCTCAGAGAATGTTTTCTCTCTAGGTGACTGCAATTAGGTACACTGTACATATTCAGTCCATTTCCTCTGTAGCCCCATAATCGCCTTGAACAGAAAATTTGGGAAACCACTGAGTTATAGGATGTTACAGCACAGGTTCACTTATATCCTGAGTACTCACTGACTTGGAAGGTCTATGGCCAAAATATTGGCTACTGTTGTAGACCTTCTTTATCTCTAATTTTTGACCTGTAAAATTATACTGTTATCCCCCCAGAAAAAAAGTTTAGTGACACCATTACTCTATAACATGGGTATTGAGTATAACATCAGTCTTTCTGAGTATCAAACACCTTAGACTTGACTTGGAATTGGTATTTTCTATCAACCACTGATATTCTAAAAATTCTCTATAGATTGTGATAAAAGCAGCTACACATTTTTACACAGGAATTTAGAAATCTAAGCATATACAAAATTGTAACCTATCAATCCTTTGGTTTGTTTCCTAGTCTCTTATTCTCATTATTCTCATTTAATACGTTTTCTGCTTTCTTGTAAACTAACCATTTACTTGAGAGAGAGCATAGCAGTAATTACATTAGAAGGAGCACACATTTAGAAGACCAGAATGACAGGCATTCAAGCACAGTTTTAGTGTTACACATTGTTATCCTCAGTATGATAAACCTTTTGGAGGTTCTTAGGATCATTACGTAATTTATCCTATGCATGTTTTTGCTTTTGCCATGTTTCTTATGCTTTCTACTTGCAGTCACTTCATTGTTTAACCTTAAAGTCCTTGATTTCCATTCAGCTATATTATGCCTCTCCGTCATTATTTCTTCTTTTGGGCTCCAACACTAGGTCGACTATATGATATTTACATATGTAGGTCTGGTTTATTTTGCTTATGAGTATGTGTTCAACATATATTCACATATGCATAAAGTCTTGAAGTTTTGGTTTATTTTGCTTATGAGTATGTGTTCAACATATATTCACATATGCATGAAGTCTTGAAGTTTATCATTCTTTGTAGCTAAGTAATATTCCATTGTGTAAAAATACCATATCTTTTTAAACCATTCTTTCAGACGATGGGCATTTTGGTTGTTTCCAAGATTTGGCTATTACATATTGTGCCACCATAAACATATATGTCACTATGATATGATGTTTTCTGTTCTTCTGAGAAAATTCCCAGTAGAAGGATAGCTGAAATGAATAGCATTCCACTTCTAGTTTTTTAAGGAATCTCCACATTGCTTTCCATAATGATTGCACCAATCTGCATTCCCACCAGCAGTGGAGAAGAGTTCCTTTTTCCCCACAGCCTCTCCAGCATTTGTTGCTGGTTGATTTCTTTTTGATAGCCATTCTATCTGGGGTGAGATGGTATCTAAGGGTGGTTTTAGTTTGGATTTCATGAACAGTTAGCGATGTGAAGCATTTCTTCATGTATTTATAGCCTTGTTGAATTTCTTTTGCTGAGAAGTGTGTGTTTATCTCAAATACCCATATTTGTATTGCGTCCTTGAATTTTGGGACCCTAATGATTTTTTAGATCTTTATAAATTCTAGATAGAAGATGTTTGTGTGAATACTTATTAGTTAAATTCTTTTCAAAATTTGTGGGTGGTCTTTTCATTTTGTTCATAATTTCTTTTGAAGTGCAAGAACTTCTAGGCCATAGGAGGTCGCAGTTGTTGATTCTTTCAAGCGTTAAACGTGCATTTTGATTTTTGTACATGAACTCTTTCCTTCCCCCCATGTCTTCAAGATTTTCTCCCACTTTTTCTTCCAGGAGATTTAATGTTTCTCTTTTAATATTTAGATCTTTAATCCATTTTGACTTTAGTTTAGTGCATGATGATAGACCCTGTTCAAGTTTTCATTTTTGGCATGTGAAGGGCTAGTATTTCCAGCACCATTTGTTAAAGAGGCTATCTTTCTTCCAGTAAACATGTTTGGTCCCTTTGTAATAAAAAATTGGTTGTGTGTGTTTGTATTTGGTTCTGCATCTTCTAATCTATTCCCTTGGTCCGCAGGTCTAGTTTTTTTTTACAATACCGTGCTGATTTTATTACTGTAGCCTTGTAATATAACTTTTGATCAGGAATTGTAATGCCTTCTGCCTTGTCTTTATTGCTCAGGATTGTCTTTGCAATTCTAGGTCATTTTTGGTTTCACATAAATTTTAAGAATGATTTGTCCAGGTCTTTGAGGTATGTTGATGGCATTTTCATGGGAATTGCATTAAATCTATATAGCAATTTATGGAGTATGGACATTTTCACAATGTTGGTTCTTCCTATCCAGGAGCAGGGAATAATTTTCTGTTTTGTGAAATCCTCTAGGATTCAAAACAGAAAACTACAGGGTACTGTAGTTTTCATTGAAACGTTCTTTTACTTCTTTAGTTAGTTAATTCCCAAGTATTTCCTTTTCTTTGATATTGTTTCTCTAATTTCTCAGTGTGTTTGTTATCTGTGTAGAGGAATGCTATTGACTTTTGTGTATTGACTTTGTATCCTGCTACACTATTGAATTTGTGTATTAATTTTAGCAGCTTCGTGGTGCAGTTTTTTGAGTCTTCAACTAGGTTATCATGTCATCTACAAATAATGATAGTTTAACTTTTTCTTTACCTATTCTTATACATTTTATTTCTCTTTCTTGTCTAAAGGCTGTACCTAAAGATTGCAGAATTATATTGAATAATAGTGGTGATAGAGATTATTTTTGCCTTTACCAGATCAGAGAGTAAAATATTTCAGTTTTTCCCCACTTAGAATTATGTTACCTGTTTGATTATCATAGATTGTTTTTATCAGATTGAGGTAGAGGCCCTCTATTCCAATTTTCTGCAGGACTCTAAACATGAATGAGTGCTGGACTTTGTCAAAAGCCTTTTCTGCATCAATTCAGTTGATCACATGGTTTTTTGGCTTTGGATGTATTGATACCATGTATTATATTTATAGATCTGCATATGTTGAACCATCCTTGCATCCCTGTGATGAATTGCACCTGATCATGGTACATAATCTGCGTGATGGTTTGCTGTGTTCAAAAATGTGAGGATTTTTATTGAGGATTTTCGCATTTATGTTCACAAGAGAAATTGGCCTACCGTTCTCTTTTGTAGTTGCATCTCTCTCTGGTTTTGGTATCAATGTAATACTTGCCTCTAGGAATGATTTCGAGAGGACTGGTTCCTTTTCAAATCTATTAAAGAGTTTCAGGAGTACTGGGATTATGTGTTCTATAAATTTCTTGTAGAATTCAGTGGTGAATCCATTAGGTCCTGAACTTGTCTTTGCCGGTAGGCTTTTTGTTACACTTTGTATTTCATTGACTGTTATTGGGTTATTGAGATTTCTTATTTCTTCCTGATTCAGTTTTGGTAATTTGTACCTTTCTAGGAATCTGTCCATTTCATCTGTGTCTTCAATTCTGTGAGAGTAAAGATTTTCAAAGTAGCTATTTATTAACCTCTAAATCGCTGCTGGGTGTATAGTAATTTCATCCTTTTCATTCCTTATTGCTTGAATTTGAGTTATTTCTTTCCTCGTTTTGATGAGGTTAGCGAGGAGCTTATCAATTTTATTTAATCTTTCAAAGAACCAGCTTTTTGATTTATTAATTCATTGTATTGTTCTCTTTGTCTCAACTGAATTAATTTCTGCTCTAATCTTTATAATTTCCTCTTGTCTTTGGGCTTTGGATTTCATTTGCTTTTCCATTTCTAGCCAGTTTAGGTATTCATGGGAGTATTTATTTCTTCCCATTCTGTTTCCTTAATGTGTGAGTTCAGAGCTATAAGTTGCCCTCTAAGAACTGCTTTCATTGCATCCCATAAATTCTGGTAAGTTGCGTTTGAATTTTCATTGAATTGTATATAATGTTTAATTTCTTCTGTAACCCACTGGTTTTGAGAAGAGAGTTGTTTCATTTTCATATACTTCTGGGGCTCTTGGGGTTTCTGTTGTCATTTATTTCCAATTTCATTGCACCACAGTCAGATAATATGCATGGGATAATTTCTGTTTTCTTGCATAGCATGTGCTATGTACTTATTTGTGGCCTATCTTAGAAAATGTCCCATGTGCACCTGAAGAAAATGTATATTCTGAAGTGGTTGGTTGGAACACTCTGTATGTCCACTAAGTCCAGTTGTTCTAAGTTCTGGTTCAGTTCTGCTACTTTGCTAATTTTTTGTCTGCTTGACCTATCTTTTTTGGGATAAAGGGGTGTTTTTTTGTCTCCTGTTGAGATTGTGGTACTGGATGTGAGATTTTTCTTATCCATTGTGGTTTGCCTTATATAACTTGGTGCTCTTATGTTTGGTGAATACATATTTATGAGTGTTACCACTTCGTCTTGAATTTTTCTCCTAACCATTATGTAGTGGCCTTCTTTATTTCATTTGACCAGTCTTGGTTTGAAGTTTAGAGTGTTTGCGAACAAGATTGCTACTTCTGCTTTTTTTTTTTGAGGTGCTGGGCCATGTAGTTTTGCTTTTCATCCTTTAACTTTCAGTCTATCAGTTTCTTTATGAGTTAAGTGTGTTTCTTGTATACAGCATGTGGCTGAATTTTGCTTCCTTATCCACTCTGTCCGTCTATTTCTTTTAACTGGAGAATTGAGTCTATTTACATTGATGGTTATAATTGAAATGTATTGGCTTATGATTGATAGGAGTTTTACTTACTACTGTTTACCCCATTTTCTCCTGTGTTTAATTGGTTGTCCTATTTGGTGTGTTCTTTCTGTTCTCATTTGTTGAGTTCAGGTAGTTTTGGTTCCTCTCTAAAATTTTTTTGTAGTATATTTTTAGGGTTGGCTTTGATGTCATGAAATTCTTTAATTGTTCCTTGTCATGGAAGTATTTCATTTCTCCCTCATACTTGAAGGATAATTTTACCGGTTATAGCAATCTGGGGTAGAATTTGTTTTGATGGAGGACTTGAAACACTGCTCCATGCTCTTCTTGACTTCATGGTTTATAAAGAGAAATGTGCAAATTATTCTGATGGGTTCTCCTTTAAATGTTATCTGTTCCTTTTCTCTAGTAGCTTTATTATATTGTTGTGCTGGATTTTTGGGATCTTGACTATTATATGTCTGGGTGTGTTTTTAGTCAGGTTGATGTTATTTGGAGTTCTGTATGCTTCAGTTAGCTTAATGAGCAACTGCTATCTCATATTTGAGAAGTTTTGTGCTATTACTTCTGTCCATATTCTTTTTATATCCTTTGTATTGACTCCTTCTTTCTTGTTGGTCCCTGTTAATCTCACATTGTTCATTTTTGCATCTTCTTGCAGGTGTTAAATTATGTTTTCCTGCAGTCTAGTTGTTTTTAAGAGATCCTTTCTTACCTTTTCACTAGCTGCAACTGTGTCTTCAAGATCTCAAACTCTATCTTCACTTCCATTCTTATTGTGTTGCCAGCTTGTGATTGAGATTTTACTTTCTTGTATATCTCTTTGAAACTGTTTTATGCAATCTGTTTCTTTTCTATATCAGTCATTCAGGGAATCCATCATTTTTGTATTTTCTTCTAGATTTTTGTCAATATCTTCTTTAGTAGCATATAAGTCTTTCCTAATAGTTATCCTTTCTTTCTCTACTTCAGAGATTGTTCTGCTCTGATCTCTTGTATACCTTTCTCCAGTTCGTCTGTTATTTTTGATCTTTCTAATTTTGAGATGTCTATTTTTCTTCAAATGTTATCTCTGTTCTGAGTTCCTCTATATGTTTCTGCACTTGCCTGTCTACCTCAGATGCTACCAATTCAGAGATTTCAGCTGCATGATTCCTGTTTTCTTCCATAGTAGCGTTTCCTGTATTTGCTCTGGGTGAGCTGGAGACCTGAGATGGCATCTTGCTCCTTCTCTTTGTCATTTTCTATGACATCTGCACTTTGATGAAGCTATGCCCTTAGTGCCTATTGAAATATGGATCTGGATCTGCCAATTTTGATCCTGTCCAGATGTGCTTGACTGGATCTGGCTGTTTTGCTCAGTTTCTTTTTCTGCAGCTTGGTTCATGCCCGATGGGTCATTGTGGGTGGACAAGGGCATAGTTTTGGCGGCTGCTGGTGGAGGAGTGCACACTGAGGAGTGGTCCTACCTGGGCATGTGCCTGGGCTACAAAAGTGAGCTCAAGGCCGGCCTGAACTGCATAGAGAGACCTTGTCTCAAAAAGACAAAAAAAAAAAAAAATCCCATTAGGATGGGTAGCAAAAGTAGAAGTTCTTCCTTTATGATGTAATATGCCAAAATTCTCACAGAGTGGCACCTTGTGGCTATCAGAAGATACATCCTGTGATAGAGGATGAGGGGCCATATCTCAAGAGTCAGAGACAGGAATCTTCATTTTCCTCTCAGCTGGGAATAAAAACTTCTAGTTCTGGGAAGTCATCTGACATATGCGGATTTATGGGACCTTGAAAAGTAACACCTACTTCTATATTCAGAAATAGTAGCCAATGAACATTTCATTTTGGATCACCAATGATCCTGAACTCTACACTTTCTTAATGAGATGCTAATGAATGTTCTAATGTGACATCTAAACTGATCATTCCAATCTAATGATTGAAAGAAGCATCCTTGTATACTAATATGTTATTCTCTGTTTATAGAATTATGCTATTTTGAACTCCATCTAATACAATTTAGAGTCAACATTTTTTGAGAACAAAAATAATTGTCATGTACTTCCTCTAATTTGTGTCTTCCATAATAGCTGTCAAAATGGCAGCATCTTTCTCCTGTGGGAAAAGTGGCAGTGAGCTTCATTTCGTCAGGGACTGAACTGTCATGATTTTTAAAGATGGTTAGCCGGAGAAGCTGCAGGTGCATAAGGCTTTTGGCTTATTCACAGTCTCTACCATAGTACAGTATGTGGTAGGTGATTTAAGAAGCATTTTATTTCCTAAAGTGAGTGGGAGAAATGAGTCTGAGAGATTATATACACTGTGTAGCGATGGTGTTTGGACACAGTGGGTGTCCTGTTTACATTGTTTCATTCTTCTCTGGCAGAAGCAAGAATAATGTCATTTTTGAAATTCGTGGAGTATATTGCACTCAGAAAATGCCCCTCAGTTCCTTTCTCATCTTCCATAAACACAAAATGCAGCTTTTCTGTGGAGTCTACTTTTAGACTCTGGTACCTTCCATCACTTATTTTTATTTCATTATTTGTTGTGTGTTTACTTGCACTCCTACAGGTTAATATCTCTGAGAATTTTATCTCCATTTAAAGCCCAGGGAATAGGAATTCTGAAGTGATGTTTTTGTGATGTTTTTATTTGGTTAATTATAGTATAGGATGTTGAGTGTCAAACACAGTCTACAGCTCCAGGAGTGCTTGAAATTTGTCTATTACTCAGACTTTCTTACCTCTTTCTGGGCCAATGTAAGGCTGCATTCTGGGACACAATGGCTTTGAGTCAGTTTTCTAGTAATTTCTACACTCTCATTATTCTTTTCCCTCTTCCACTTTGGGTTAAATTATTAAAAATGATAGCACTTATTTTCCTGGCTAGATGATTAAAGTTTTTCTCTGAGAGAGGAATTATCTTTTTTTCCAGTCCTTTTTGCTTTCTCTCAGGGATGTTGAAAGGCAGCAATCCAGAGCTTTTTGATCGTTGTTAACTGATTAAAAAAAAAAGACAGTATTTAGGGAGGAGGTCTGTGCATCATTCCCGATGCTCTTCTGTGTCCTACTTTTAAATGAGTGTCTGTGGAGTATTGAACAGCACTATAAAAATACACTCCCTGACAAAGGAATTGTGAAGTCAATTTGGGAATATCCAGCTTTTCTTGGTGATTCATATGAACAAGAAAACATCAAAAGTCTCCAACAAAAGAACACATAGGTCAGAGCTTGAGTAGGTAAATTGCTTTTACTTCACTGAAGAGGAATGAAAGAGACCTGAAGCACCACCACTGGTGTTGACAAGCCAAGAACTGAACCAATAGAATACAGAGGAAATTAGACAAGATAGGTGCAGGACAAAACGATACAGGTTGTAGGTTTACGGTGTGCAGAGAGAAGATAAGGAGAAGACTAGAATAAACTGTGACTCACCAAAGAGTGAGAGCAACCTAAGAATGGAATCTATATTTATCAAGTTTCCAGGGAAAAGAGCTGCTGAGAAGAGACACTTACAAATGAGATGCATGATGACCAATGGGGTTTAGGTAGCAAATTAATTTTAAAAGTGTGACTGTAAGTCAGGAAAGCGGAAGACCTAATCAAACATGTATTAAAAGAAAGTAAAAAGGGATTATTTTGAAGCCTCTGTTCTAAAAGATTAGAGGAAAATGATATAAATCCCAGGGTACTGAATGACAGAAGCACAATCTTCTCATTCAAATTGACACAATCATTTCCTAACTAGCCTGGCTGTGTGGACAAGTTCAAAGTGAGAGGAAACAGAAAGTAAGGCTATCATGGCAGCTCTGAGGACGTGTCACTTAGGGTGCCTAAGTATGGTTCATAAGTCAAAGCTGCCAATTACAAGAAGACATTCAGTATCTATGAGGTAGTCAGGGAAATCTAAGTCATAAATATAGCATCTTACCAAGCACAAAGGAACTATGCTTTACTTTATCTCTGTGGTAAAATCATAAAATCTCTTTAAAATACTGATTGTTAGAGCAGGCACACCTGACTTTATTGTGAAATTGTGTAAACTTACTCAGCAAATTAGTGTTGTAAGTGTTCCTTGCCTTGACCAAGCACTGAGACAAGGAGCTAAGCCTAAGTGTGAGGTGAAGGTGTGTGCCTGCCTATCTTGTGGGAGGAAGCCATTGTCAAATTGATGAATTTTAAGTCTGTTCTTTAGAAATTTCATTAATAATCTAGACAAAATAGAGCATGTGTTTTGGACAGATCTGAACTTCTCGTACAAGAGCAGGCTTTGGTTAACCTTGGGAAAGTTATATAACATCTCGAAGCAGTTTCCTCATTGTACAATGGAGATAATAGCTAGTTGGTAACATTTTCAACTATGAGAAGTTACAAGTGTGACAGGCACTCTGTGCACCTAGCGCCTCTTTTAGTTATGTCCGTTTTTCAAGTATAGCCTACCTTGCTGAATGTGTCACTTTATTTCATTATTGTATATGTGCCCTTGTTTCTCTTTTACCCAGGTTATTATGCCTTTGTTCACTTTCATTCCCAGCCACTGTTTGGGTCTTTCCACATAACTTACAGTATTTGCACCTCCATATTCCTTCTTGTATACTGTTCTTGTAGCTAGCTTTATACCACTGTCATTGAGCACTCCTGAAATGTATCAGTGAGTTTAAATTTGAACTTCTAAAGTAGTGAATTCTCAACAATGGCCACTTATTAGAATGACCTGAGGAATTCTGAAAGCATCCTCATGCCAATATTTTAGGACTAGCCACTGGAAGTGAACTCTCAGGGAGCTTGGCCCACATAGCAGTATAATATTCTTAAAAGATTTTTCCAGGTGATTCTAGTGTTTAGTTACAGTTGTGAATCACTGTTGTAATTTACTGTAAAGTGCTTCAGCTTGACACCTTCTGGAAAGTGAATGAGATTGACTTTCATTTCCACTTTGGATACTGTGATAATATTTAAGCCCATGGTATTCTTAGGCTCAACTTTTCACCCCACACTGGTTGTATTTCATTTTTATCCCCCTTACTATTCTGAGATTACTTTTACAATACAAAAATAAGAGGTCCTGGCATCACTTTCTCATCTTAGATCAGAGGTATAGAAAAGAGAAGCAAAGACTTACCTTAAGTCCTACGGTGGTTTTGGAGCAGATACACGTATGATAATGCTAATGTTTAGTATCAAAGGATAAACTGCAAATTCTCTGAGCTTATTCTGATTTTTAACACATAGAGTAAAATCTTTCATTTTAATTTACTTTTTTAAGAACAGTAATTATAAAGTTTCCGATTGAATGCTTGGTTGCATGTATAAATGTAAAATAAGCATGTTAATTAATGGAAACATTGTGAATTTAAGCCCATCCCTAAATTGATGGCTTTAAAATCCCAAGGACAATGAAGTCTTTAACTTGGCTCTTGGGATCTGCTGTTGGCAACAGAAAAGGGAACCCTGATGATTTATTGCTTCCGTTTCTGAAACTTTTTGAAAATAAGAGATAAGCTGGGTGTGGTGCACATATCTATAATCCCCACACCATAGGAATCTGTGGCAGGTGGATCCCAAGTTCAATTCCAGGATCAGGCAACTTGCCGTAAAACCAGTTGACATATGAGTGATTTATGGAGAATCTATCTTAAAAATTGAAAAAGGATTATGTAGGCAGAGTTGTAGCTTAGTGCAAAGGGCCTGGACTCAATGCACAAAAATAAATAAAATAAATGATTCTACTAGGTTCATATACATTGAGGAACACCACTCAAAACTTCTACCTTCTTCTAAAGAATGCCTATGTCAGAAGTAAACAGGAATGGGGACTGGGGAGATAGCTCCCTGGTCTAAACAACTTCCTGGCAAGCACAAGGACCCAGGTTTGATTCCTGGTACCACATTCCATGCTGGCCCCAGAACCCCAGGTGCATTATGGTAGCCACCACAACCAGGAATGGTGCTGCACCACTGTAATCCTAGCACTAGCAAGGCTGATACAGGAGGATCTCTGTGAGTCTGAGCTATGTAGTAAGACCCTGCACTGAAGAGGTAAGGAAATAAATAAATAAATGATTTCAACAATTTAAAATGAAGAAACGAACAGGAATGGAAGAATTTGCTCAATATTCTGAAACAGAAAACAAAATTTTGAAACAGAGAAGAAAGATTTAACTCAAATCTACTAATGCCAAAGGAGAAAATTCTTCAGCACTGATGTGAACAAGTAAAATAGACCGGAGTGTACTAGTAGGGCTGTTGGCTTTGTGGCACAGTGCATCTGTGTTTTCTAATTGGTGCCTATGGAAGTTTTGCTCGCGCCCTTGCATCTGGACGAGCGGTAAGGGCACCAGCTTCCTTGATGACTCCATTTCAGAGGAAAGGCAGTCAGGTTCTTAAGAAAGATAGTTGCAGATTATAAAACTAACAAGAGATCATGAAACGATTTATATTTCAAAGGGATATAAAACATAGTATAATTGCCAGCCTTTTAAAGTAAATGAAAGGGAAGAAGGTCAGTTGCTTTGAATAAAAAAGAAACCTATCTTCAGGACAGGGTCTCCATGTATAGCTCAGTCTGGCCTTGAACTTGGTATGTGCCTCAGGCTGGTTTCTACTCCTGATCCTCCTGGCTCAGCCTCTCTTCCTGGCTTAGCCTCCTCCTGCATGCTGGGGTTGGAAGCCTGTGCTGTGATGCCAAGCTGAGCCATCCTTTCTTGCTTACCTAAGTGCAGGTGGGAAAAATGAACATAGTTCTCAGAGTAAGAGCCCAATGACAGCATCAGCAAAGGCATCATAAACTTCTAACATAGAGCTCAATGCTGGGCCTAAAGATAGTCCCTTGCAATATGTTGGAATCCTCTCGGGCAGGTTTTAATCATCATCACGTCTGGGCTTTACTCCGAGGGTTTGATTTGGGTTGTCTTGGGTTGGCTCAGAACCTAGGTTGTTTGAAAATTACTGAAGATAGTACAACATACAGATGGAGATGAAATGAGGGTGGGGATAGGCAGGTGGGTCCACTATCCAT
Organism: Myocastor coypus; assembly: GCA_004027025.1. Lineage (NCBI taxonomy): Eukaryota > Metazoa > Chordata > Mammalia > Rodentia > Myocastoridae > Myocastor > Myocastor coypus. The sequence goes on from PVJA010000270.1 coordinate 139,910, forward strand.
CTCCTACTACCCCACCATCAGTTAGAGACCGATCCAGATGTGCTTCCTAGATCCAACCCCCAGCTAAGTATATTTTGTTTGTATTTTTCTCCACATTCACTACACTCATATTTGCAGTAAATAGATAAAGTTTATTCTTTTCATTTATGCTAAATTAGTAGCCTGGAGTAGGATGAAAGAGAAGCAGAAAGAAGACAAAAAGATCTTAACTTTAAAATGGTAATTTTAAGAAAACTACAACTTTAGAACACAAAATTACCCAAAGTTATTCATATATGTATTTCATATTCCTACGCTCCAAATTTGTTTTTTCTCTATAGTCTTTTTCGTTTGCCCCTCCATCAGGCCCATCAAAACCAAAAATTAACCTAGTTATAATAACCTAACATTAAAATGAATAAATAGATTCTAAGGTAGCGGTTCTCAATCTGTGGGTCATGACCCCGGCAGGTGTCAAACGACCAAAACACAGGGATCCCCTAAAGCCATTCCAAATCATAACTGTAGCAAAATTACAGTTTTGAAGTAGCCACCAAAATTATTTTTTGGTTTGGGGTCACCGCAACATGAGGAACTGTATTGTGGGGTCATGGCATTAGAAAGGTTGAGACTAAGGGTTCAAGGACTGTTTTTAGACAAAACACCTTAGATCACTCATTTTAAAGGATATTTCCAAGGGCACAGTTGCAGACCAGTGTATCATACCTCAGGCAGCAGCACTCCCTGTGGAGTGTGTGGATCCTTAGGACTATTTATGAAATCAGTGTGTGCATCTTACTGAGAGCCTAGCAGTTCTTTATCATGACTAGTTAAGTACCTACACCATGTAGGGTGCGCTAAGGTTCTTACCTCCTCTTTCCAGGCACATCAGTGACTCAGTGATAGTTTAGCACAGTGGAGCACACATGCATGCCAGGGACTGTGAGTATCAGGCAGGTGACAAGGTGCTTCATTTCTGTGCCCTGGTTTCTAATAAGTTTTCATACAGTCACTAGTTGACTGACATTTTTGAAGAGAAGCGTTGTCCCAGCCCTGGTCATGCTTATATCCATTTAATAGCGTGGTTTGGAAACAATTTCTTGGATGTTTGCCTGAATGATCTAGTTAAGATGGATCATTGTGGGAGAGCAACACAGTGGGGAGGAACACAGGAAAGGTGTTTGCCCTTGAGAAGGGGTCATAGCTTTTCCTTTCAGGAGAACACAAGTGATACAGTAGGGCTGGTTTATAAGATCTTTTCTGGAAAGTCCAAAGAGAATGATTAAAATATGGTGATGTTTAAAGTTGTAAAAGTGCTTCAGCAAAAGGCACATTGCATTGATCCTCCTGAAAGAATTTCTCAGTTTGCATACGTGTATCCCATCATTGTTTCTGCTTTCTGAAGCAGCTCTCAGTCTTTCCTGTCTTTATGAGGCACGATCAAAATACAGTGAACACTATTGTTGGGTGTCGTGCAATGCAAACTAGGCCCGTCAAAATGTTACAGTCCATCCTCCTGTACCTTCCTCTCCGGATTGGCATTGTATGGCTTCTGGGCCTTCCCTAAAGGCAAAATGGCCACAAACGATGAAATATATGGAATCGGCTCAGGACTTTAAGGCAGCCATGACAATGCAACTGAAGACATGAATGAAAGAGTAGTCCCAGAACTGCCTCAGAAAATGACAAGAATGATGTCAAACATGTGTTCTAAGTGAGGGTAATAATGGCAATGGCAAAAATCATCTATTGCAATGATTTTTAAAAACTTCATCACCATTCATCGTGTTTTGATAATGGCTCATATATGTAAATATCAGTTTCTAATTGCCATTTGTCTTTATCTTTTTATATTCTCTGATAGACAGTTTAAATTTTGGTAATGTCAAGTTGGTGTCCTCTTTATGATTTTTAGGTTTTGTGCCTCAAATATTCTAATCCACCATTAAGAATTTTTGTGAGAAAAACTATATTTTCCTCTTTTGCTCAACATATTCATATTCAAAATATAAGCAGTAGTTTAATTTCATACTTTCCAAATGGATAATAAATTATCAATTTTCACATTTATATAATCATCTGTCTCCTTTAGTACCACTTTTGTCCTGAACTAAGTTTGCATCTGTACATGGTCTGTTTGATGCTTTTGAATGCTTTTCAATTTGTTATTTCTCTCTCTCTCTCTCTCTCTCTCTCTCTCTCTCTCTCTCTCTCTCCCCCTCCTCTCTTGCACCCATATGGCATTACTTTATTTGGGACAAGATTATAGGATTTTTTTTTTTTTGTATTTAATAAAAGATCACTTATGTCACATATAGAGTTCTTTGAAATCTTCTGAGTCTTTCTGGTCTACATTTCATTCCTATTTCAATTTCAGATCAGCCTTCCAGGTCCCAGAAATAATTGAGATATGATTTTTATTGAAAGTTGCTTGAATTTATTAAGTGGAAATAATTTATAATTTAAAATATCAGTGCTTGTTAAACAGAATCACAGCAAGTTTTTCTATTCAATTGACTTTAGAAATCCTTCTTTGCTGTTTAATTCTTTCATAAGGATATTACAGATTTATTTACATGTGTTTTGATTTTGGAAGATTTTGCTTCATTATCTTCTAGCATTCAATGTTTCTAATGAGAAATTATGTGTCATTTGGAGTATGAAATCTTTGTAGCCATTCTCCTCTTTTTTGTAAAAACATCTATGCTCTTGTTTTACCTTTTTTCTTTTTTAATATTATATGACCAGCTTAGACTGCCCTGGGGGGGCGGTAGGGTTGGTACAGCATGTGGTGCCAGGGACTGAATCGCCGACCCTGTGGTTGGCTAAGCTTGCCTAAGCAGGCACTTTAGACCATTGAGTCATCTCTCTGGTCCTGTTTTACCATTCATTCTCAATAAACTGTGGGAGATTAGAGGTGACTGAACACTCTGCACTCTTCAAACCAATAATGATGATGGTTGATCCAAGTTTCTTCCTACTCGCCTCATTTGTCTGGCTCTTTGTCAGATCTACTATATCACTAATTTTTATCCCTTCATTTTGAATCTTTCAGTTTGTCTCTGTTTTTATTTCCTTCTTTTTCTTCTTCTCCTCCTCCTCGTCCTTCTTCTTCTTCTTCTTCTTCTTCTTCTTCTTCTTCTTCTTCTTCTTCTTCTTCTTCCTCTTCCTCTTCCTCTTCCTCTTCCTCTTCCTCTTCCTCTTCCTCTTCCTCTTCTCCTTCTTCTTCTTCTTCTTCTTCTTCTTCTTCTTCTTCTTCTTCTTCTTCTTCTTCTTCTTCTTGTTTTGTTTTGGTAAAATATCTTTAAGCTAGACAAGCATATAACAATTGGTTGGACTTTTTAAGCCAAAAAGTCAAATATAAGTAACTGTACACTAATGTCTTTCCACAAAGAAAGTGTAGTATTCTCCTTCACAGTTGCTGGAATATTGTGATCGATCAAATAGTTTTTCATAGAGTACTAAATAAATTTGATGTTATAGTTAAAAAGAAGGAAAAATTTTGTCATTTGACCCATCTCTAAAACTCATCCATAGTCTTTTAACATATAATGAGCTTAGATATTTGATTGCTAAGGGACCTTACTAGCTATCTCCATGGCTGTAAGCCATCCAGGCCTTGTTTCTGTTCATTTTTATAGAGGAATATCCTAAAGTCTTCTGTGGTAATACTTAATGTGTCTGGTCTTTGTACCTATGCATTCTGAGTTTCAGTTTTGAGATTTGTTCTCATTGCCCCAGAATATTGTATGTCCAGCTTTTATAGATGCATGGGTTAGAACACTCCAATAGGATATAACTGAGATGTATTGACTTATGATTAACATGTTATTTACCTGCTGTTGTACACCTCTTTTTCTCCTGTGTTTAACTTTTTGCCCTATTTGGTGAATAGATCCAATTCACCAATTAAAAGAAATAAACTGACAGAGTGGATCTGGAAGCAAAATCCAACAATATAGTACTATAAGAAACACACTTAACTCATAAAGAAACTCATAGGCTGAAAGTCAAAGGATGAAAAATAATACTACATGCCCCAACATCTCAGAAAAAATCAGGGGTATCAATCCTGTTCGCAGACAGTCTGAACTTCAAACCTAGAATGAGCAAATGAAATAATGAAGGCCACTATATACTGGTTAAGGGAAAAATACAAGAGGAAAAGATAACAGTCATAAATATGTATGAAGACAATATATAATGCATTAATTATTGTAACTGTCCTACTAACCTGTTTTTGAAACTGTTTCATTGCTGTTTTACCATTTTCTCATTAAAATGAATAAAAATAAATCAATGTATAAAAAATAAAAAGAGAACATTTCAATAGGAATCTTCATATATTTGTAGTTGTTCTAGAATATTCATTCTGAAATGGCTAGGTATGAGCCTATAGTCAGGGAGATAATAATGGAGACAAGTTACTAACTTAGATATGCCTCAAACACAGCTTTGAAATGTACTGTACTTTATGTTTATTATGCAATATTTTGAAAATTATTTCACTAAGTACATTTCTTTGCTATTTTCATGAAGTTAAGAGAAATTGTAGGCGATGAGAGCAAGGTAAATCAATATTTCATAAGGATAGGTGTTCCATTAATGGATCAGTGATTTTATTTTACTTTACTATTATTATTATTATTATTATTATTATTATTATTATTTTCTTTTTGCTTTAAACAATTTATTTAACTGAAATGGACTTACATTTCTTTCTGAAGTGACTTCCATTTATTTGGATACATCTTTTCCCAATGGTGATTTACAAGATCTTCAAGCTAATATAAATATTTTATAAATATTTGGGTATACACCTGCACAATACCTCGGCAATACTTTTCAGCAAGAAAACACTGAAGACTAAAGACCAGAT
>PVJA010000270.1:144867-196126 GCA_004027025.1 Myocastor coypus
CCTTACAACACAGGGCAATTTTATTTTTATACAGGACCTAGAACACTTAAGCTGTCAATTAGGTGGTGAATGGCAGAACTACATCCCAGTTTATGCCATGAATTCATAGGGAATAGGTTCCAACAACTCAGGTTCCTTCCCATTGGTCCTCACAAAGTGTGCTTCTCTGGGAGGGGCAGGCTGGCGCTTCAGTTGAACCTTTCTCTTTGGCTTCTTTCTTTTTCTGATCATTTTTCTTGACACGTTTCAGGAAGCTATCACGACTTTTTGAATGTTTAATGTGCTCGATACGTACATTAATCCTCTTGACAAGTATCTTGCCTTTAACTTGCTTGTTTACAACAGTGCCAACAGCATGCTGGGTAACATTGTAGACTCTTCCTGTTTTGCCATGGTAACATTTGTGAGGCATTCCTTTTTGCACAGTACCCATTCCCTTGATGTCTATAATGTCACCCTTTTTGTAGATTCGCATGTATGTGGCCAAAGGAACCACCCCATGTTTTCTAAAGGGCTTGGAGAACATATAACGGGTTTCCCTCCTCTTGCCCTTTGTGTTAGTCATTTTGACAAATTACTGGAAGATGGCGGTTCCGGCCGAAAGGGAGTGATTTTATTCTGTAGCAAATATGTAGTAATTTTCTATATATTTTATATCATAGATTGTTATTATTATTAGTAGTAGTAGTCCTTCTGAAATAGAGTATAGCTATGTAATTCCCTTGAGCTTACTTCGTAGGCCAGGCGACTTGTCTTGAATTTGTAATAATCCTCCTGCCTCAGCTTTCTGGGATTATAGGTGTATGGCACCACAGCCAGATTCTTAGCATAGATTATTTTTTGAAGACCTACATTGGACAGTAATTCCGTGATCTTAGTGGCTTGTCACAGGAAGAATGAAAGCAAATCTTCACTGAGCCCTTGCTATATGCCAGATACTATACTAGTGTTCTTACATACGCAAGACTCTTGTTCTATGTCCAAAGCGATGTTTTGAGCATTCTCAAGTAGCATCTATTGCTCTAAAGGTACTTCTAACCTAGTTTACATTTCTGGTTCTCTTTTTTCTGCAATATTTCTCCAGTGTTTAAGCAGTGTTTATTAATACATATTTTAAAGGAAGGGACAAATTTAGCACACATTTCAACAAATTATAGATATTAATAAGTTAACATGGAACTTTAAATGAATGTACCTCTTAAAATGTTTAGTACTAAAGTATTTTTTTTTGTAACTATGAAGCTGCATTAAGCCATATTCTGAGACAGAATCATAGACAGAAATGAATTTTGGGCTTGCAGCTTTTCATTTCAAGCTCTTTGGTAGCTTCAGTGGTTTTAACTGAGTTGCCTTTCAGCACATCATCTTTCTCCTTATAAAGACATTTAATAATTAGTATATCAAGTTATGAAAATTAAGGCTAGCAAGGTATATAAACTACTAATACACATAGCTTGTCCTGCTTTGACATGTTGAAAATGGTTACTGTTAAATGCTCTGTGAAGCTCCTTAAATTTCTAAGCTTGAAGCTATGGCCTTGAGCTTAAATAATTGCAATGGTTGATTAGATAGTACTTCTGCCACAGAATGAAATGAAATATTTTCAAATTTACAAATTTAGACCATCTTTTAATAACGTCCAGAGGCACTTTCCGCAGTTTAGCATTAGAGTTAGATCTCCCTCTGCCCCTAAAATCTGCATCTTCTTCTAAAATTAGCTACTTAAGCTGGGCGTGGTGGCTCATGCCTGTAATCCCAGCACTCAGGAGGCTGAGGCAGGAGGATTGGTGCAAGTTCGAGACCAGCCTGGGCTACAAAAGTGAGCTCAAGGCCAGCCTCAACTGCATAGCGAGACCCTGTCTCAAAAAGACAAAAAAATAAAATAAAATTAACTACTTAGGGTGTCTCTGTCAGCCAAATACAACTCAATTTTATTCTAGTTTGAAAAAATTTCTCCTCTTTCACTGACAGGAAATACTACACATTTGACAGAAAATAGAAACAATCAAGTGGGAGTTACTCTTTTATTGGAGCATCAATCTTACCTACCCATCTTCCTCTGCTCTCACACAATGTCCCTCCTTCTCTTTACAAGACAAATGTCTGTTCTCTCTGCTAGGATCTTTTTTTTTTTTATTTTTTTTATTTTTTTATTTTTTATTATTATTTTTTTTTTGGTGGGACTGGGGTTCAAACTCAAGACCTTGCACTTGCCCAGCAGGCACTTGTGCCTCGGAGCCATCTCCCCAGCTCCTCTGCTAGGATCTTTTGCTCCCCAAACGTTTCCTATTTTATCAAGGGATTGTTTTCACTAACTCTACCTCTTGCTCTCATGGTTGCTGTCTCTCAGCACTAAGTCCTATAAAAGTACAGATCTTGTGTTTCCAATTGTATTGTGGCATAAATCCACCCAGTGAAGCTTTTCCATTCATTGCTCTGAGGAAATGGCTATTGGCAAGGCACCATCTATCTTGGCCTGCCAAGCCTGTCCTCTTCCAACTTGTCCTCTCAGCAGCATGGACATTCACCTGCTTCGTGCAATGTTTTCTAACTGCCTGTTCTGTAACTCAACTCATTGTCTCCTTTTTCTTATTCCTTTCTACTAGATTCTCTTCCTACACAGAACTACTAAATTTTGGAAAGATTCCAGCTGCTATTGTCCCCCCCCCCCCCCCCCCCCCCCCCCCGAGCAGGATCAAATGGCTAGATCACTTATAAGTAACTTCTTCTACTCCTATTATACCATTATATTATTCCCTTTTCTTCTTTTTTTTATCTTCAACCCTCTCTCATCCTCTCCTATTCTTCTCTTTCTTCCATCCTTTGTTGCTCCTTGTGTTTCTCTTCAAGTTTATGAACTTATGATAAATGCCCTGTAGATTTTATGCTGGGGTCTGGGCCTGGCACTGGATGGACACAATAAATAAAGTATACCTTTTGTCTTCAAGCTTTCAATGTTCAGTTGATGAGCATTCAGGTTGTTTCTAATATTTAGCTATGACAAACTGTGCTGCTATAAATATAGGTGCACATATATCACTGTGGTATGATGCTTCTAGTGCTTCTGGAAAAGTCTTCAGGAAGGGCATAACTGGATTGAATGGGACCTCCAGCCCCAGCTTTTTGAGGAATTTCCACACTGATCTCCACAGTGGTCATATCTGCCTACATTCCCACCAACAGTGGCAAGGGATCCCTTCCCCGCCCTGCCCACTGTGTCTCTCCAACATTTGTTATTGGTTAACTTCTTGATGATAGCCATTCTTTCTAGGATGAGATTAGATCTCAGTTGACTCTATCTAAATAGGAGTAAGAAAGAAGATATTTTATAAAATAATTAAAACTTCTTTACTGTTTTTATTTTTTTTTTCTCAGGCTAGTACATACTCATAAATTTAAAGAAAGTTGAAGATGTTTATGGATTACCAAGGTCATCTCCACTATTGTAAATGGTCTATGTTTTTAGGTTATTTCTACAAATGATCAAGGCATGCTTGTCTGAAGGATCTTTTTGAAAATGAGTCTAGAAAACAATGGAAGGTTGGTATGCCTGTTTGATTTTGTTTACTTATATTTTTTGCTTGTTATAAAGCTAAATTTATTCTCATGACTGTAGGGAGTTGATATCAAGAGAGTATTGTTTAAAAATATAAAGCATTGACATTCTTAGAATATTTAAACAATAATTTCTTATGTTACAGATTCTTAGCCTATGTCTCTGCATTGGCATCCAATCAGACTGTACCCTATTTAATCCCATATAAACAACTTGGACTGGAGAGGTAGCTCAGCAATCCAAGTACCTGCCTCGTATGTGCAAGGACTCAGGTTCAATCCCCAGTACCATATGCTGTGCCTCCATGCCAGCCATCAAAATTTGGCATAATGGTGCAGGCCTATGATCCCAGAGCTGGAGAGGCTGAGACAGGAGGATCACTAAGAGTATGAACTGCATAGTGAGGCCCTATGTTAAATAAATAAATAAATAAATAAATAAATAAATAAATAAATAAATAAATGGACTTTGAAAAAAGAACGCGCGCACACACACACCCCACACACAGTGTATTGCTGGATTTTAAGGGCAAGGATCTGCTTCCAGTAATTTTATAAAAGACATAGTTAAGGAATTGTTACTGATGCTCAAAATATTTATCTAGTCTCAGATAATGAATTAATTACTACCATATGCTAATATCAGTTGTTATAAACTTTTGAGGTTGTGATTTGCAAATGAATATATCCTACTGCTGGTGAATTTGGCTTATATTTCCACTAGTTAAAGTAATTAATGTTCATGCCGATTTCTAGTTGATTGCCCATCAAATGACTAAGAAAATCACTGTGTCACATTCAGTGATCTCTGAATAAATGAGATGGCTCAAGCTAAGTTAATAGTTATAACTTTTAGCCAACACGTGCTTCCAAAGAATCTCTGATTAACCCTTAGTCTCAAAAGAGCAACTAGAATTCTTCTGTTCTTTGGTAGTTTCTATACAGAATCATGCTAATCTGAATTTGAAATGTAAGTTAATTGCCTATTTGATGCATAAAGACTGTGTGTGAAGCAGGCTTATTGATGACAGCTTTCTACACTGGAGTCATGATGGTTTTCAATACTCTTTCATCAAAATCTGTCACTCTTGTATACACTAATCGGTGTGCATTTAAAGTACTTGTCTTGGGCTCACAGAGGTTAAGAAGCCTCACAGGAGGATTTTCATTTCTAAACACTGTGAGTAAGCTATCCTAATTTATGAGCTGTGCTTAAGTAGTCTAATTACTAGCTCATCCCCAAAAGGATTTGAGGTTTTGGATGCACACTGCACTGAAACCTCAATAATGTTGCTTTCTCAGACTACATGGATTTGTAGACCTCATCTCCACTAGCTCTGTGACCTTAACACCGTATCAGTCATTCAAGGCTTCACTTCTATTATCTGGCAAGTGCAGACAGTGTGCCGATCTTTTAGGATTATGTGAGAATTAAGGCAAATTGTATTAAAGTAAGTGAAACATAGTTGAACCATTAATCATTCAGGAAACTTTAGTTAATATTAGCACTAATGAAAAATGACTATTTTCAACTCATGTGTTCATTTTTTATATGACTATACACAAATCTCTTCTTTAATATTTACCATAAAGTGCGTTTTGAATGCTTATCCTGTGCTCCCACAGCAAGTCTCTGCAGTAGGAGGCAGACATCCAAGGTAACAAACCAGACGCTGGTGGGTCTGTGGAATGCAATACTTACAAGTGAAATTGCATTTTCATAGCTTCAGAGGAAGCAAAAGTAGACAGTCCATGAAAACACTCCTCTACTGAGCTGAACTCTTGGGAAATGATTTCCTCTTATAGAATCTCCCCACATGCAGTGCTAGCGCTTGTTCTTATTCGTCCTAAACATATCCATGTCACACAGCCTTGCTGAGTGCCAGATGTTGCAAGCATTCTGAAAACTCAGTGCAGGCATAGCAGAATTAAACTGTAAAATGAAATATTAAATTTTAATGGAAAGAGTTTAGATTTTGTGAAATCAACAAAATAACTAGTCAAATGAAGACTTTTCTGTATTAGGTAAAGCTGACACCTAGTAGAAGCTTCTTCTACATTTCTTCAAAGTTCAGCTTAAAGTCAGGAATTACGTACTTAACAATTACTAAAAGTATGAAAATCAGGAAAATGAAACCAGATTTTCTTTATGTTTCTGAGTTCTTAAGCACTACCTTTCAGTACTTTTAATTTACATTATTCTCAAATAATGTCCTTTCTACCCCTGCCTCAACACGCCAATTAATATTCTAGCTATTATATCACTCTCCTCAGGAGAGAACTTCAGTCAAGCTCAAATTAAATTACTAAAAATATGAGGTTAACCACATAAAACAATGGCTTAAAAATAAATATTTAATGAAAAGCATAATTCCTGCTGAGAAGAAGGAAGAATGTCAGTTTGGCAAGAATGTTAATTTCCACCTCAGCTCTAATCAAGGATATGGAATAAAACATTTCAGAGTTGAGTGTTGATCTTCCTGTACTAAGACAAAGGCAAAAAACAACTTGTCACAAAATTTCTGTTTAAACTATTCCATGGAAAGGCAAAGAAGATGCAGATGCCTATGTGCTGCATTGCTTTTTGGAAGTTGGAAATGTCTGTGTGTGAAAGGCTGAAGTAATGCATTGGGTCCTTAATCAAAGAAATGGTGTGTCACTCTGTATCTAAAATTAACTACTCCATGTGTGTGCTCAGTGCCATTCTGCCTTGTCCCTCCTAGACTCTGACTCATCCAACTTCCCAACTCATTTCCCTTTTCTCAGCCTCTGATCAGGCCTCTTGTTTTAGTCCTAGGTTCTTGCGGTTACCATTTCAGCACCCCTCAAAGCTGAATTCGCATATCAACGCAGATGACTCTCAAATCGGTATTTATAGCCCCATCTTCTCATCCAAGTTCCATTTCACATTTGCAACTATCTGCTAGACATGTGCACCTCAATGTACTACTAGCATCTCAAGTTCAAAATGTCTAAAACTTATCTTCTAACTTCAAACTCTTCCTTCTGATGTTATCTATTCTTTAAAGAAATGGTAGCCGCATTCTTCCTTTCTGCTAAGCTATTTCAAAATACACTTTGTATTATCTTTTCTTACATTTACTGTTGTCACAAAAGTCTCATCAATCTTTCCTTTAAGTCAATTCATCTCTCTACACCTCACTGACTTATTGTATAACTTTGTGAAGCCTCCGTTCTGGACTAGAACCTGAGAGATAAATAATACACAGATCAATGAGCTACTAGCGCTGCACTCAGAAACCTGACCTAGTAATTCAGATAGAGGACAGATGTGACTTTTGTTTTCAGGACCATCAGATTGATATCCTTGCATTTCATATTTTTCTTTTCATAAACCATCAATACTTGCTTGCTTCTGGTTTTCAAAGGAACTTATAATAATTGAGCTTTCTCATACTTAACGGTAATGGCTCAGATTACTCGATTCATTTCCTGTGTACTGATACTGTTTGTTCCAAACACAGTCACCCAGTATTTTGCTCAGTCTTTACCGGGTGGATCTTGCTGCTGTTTCCCTTGTAGATGAGAAAGGGTAGGCACAGAGGGGATATCTCGCTTGAAGTCATCTACTTTGCAGACGAAAGATAAAACATTGAGGCCTGGTGTTGAGGAGTCTCTGAACTGCTGCTCCTGGCTGCCTGACCCACACCTCTGACCCTGTCCTTCCCCAGCTACAGGGGACAGGGAGAACTCTGACCCCCAAAAGGAAATCTGTTGGCTGGATATTCACTTATGATTTGTGTGACTTGGCCTGGACAGATGATCTCGACTTCCAAGGTTTTTCTGTTGAGAACTGGAAATAAGATACAGCAGCTACTATCATGTACACTAAAGCCTGAATTAGGGGCCTGTCTCTTTCTCATTTTGTATACTTTCGAAACTGTTAAATTGAAGATTAAAACAGATTTTGATCTATATTATTTAATACAAAATGATTTTGGAAGTTTTTAAAATTTTATTTTATAGAGGAAAGAAAGAAAAACAAACAACAAGAACAAAGACAAAAACAAAGCAATAAAAGTAGTACAGAATTTCAAAATTAGAAAATTAGGAAATTAACAGTGGTTGCTATGCTGCATATTGTTATCATCAGATTTGTTGCTCCAACTACCACATATAGATGCATAAGAATGATTAAATAGTTACCATTACCATAGAATTTTTTGTCCTTTTTTGTTTTTAAATTTATTTTAAAGAAAATTTAAAAATAACTGGTAAAACATACAAATGACACATCTTTTCTTTTAAAGAAAGAAGAAACAAAAACAAGATGAAAGTCACTGAATGGTGGTTGTTATATTGCACGTTTCTGTTTTCCATGTAGTTACAGGTATCAGTATATAAAATTGGTCAAAGTAATAATCTTAAGCAGTAATTGCTACCTTCAAAAAACTGGTAGAAATTAGTAGTATAATCATCTTGTCTATCCTACAAGATTTTTCCCTCTCTTTTTTCCTATCTTTTCTCCTTTCCCATATCTAACTTATTTATTCCTTATGTTCAGTTTCTTTTTCACTATATTACTGTACCTTTTTGATTTCATTTATTACTTTAGGTTCTTATACTAGGAAGATAATACAACCATCACACATGTAAGTGTAATTTATTTCACTTGTAAGTGTAGTCTCCAGTTTCATCCATTTACCTACAAGAACTTCAAATTTATTTTTCTTTGTAGCTGAGTAATACTACATTGTATAAAAATATACCACATCTTTTTTATATATTGCTCAGTTGATGGACATTTGAGTTGTTTCCAAGACATAGATATAACAAACTGTGCTGTTATAAAAATGAGTGCACATATATTACTGTGGCATGATGTTTCCAGCCCTTCTGGAAAAATACCCAGAATGGGAATAGCTGGGTTGAATGGGGCTGATTTTAGAAACTTTTGAATAAAATTTTACTATAGATATGTGCGCTAATACCTATTTTTTCTTCCATATTTATTTTACCTTCTTGATTTTTTTGTGGATTTTATTAATATGAAAATAAGGTTTTTTAATTTAAGCAATTGGTATCCAACATTTCATAATTGATATTTTTATGTTACTAATCTTTTAAAAAGTTATTTTCTTTTTTGTCAAGATTTATTTGTCTAGAATAGTAACATTTTCTGGGTTGTTAAGTTGTTTCACTGCCTTATTTGATCTTGGTTGTTTGTTTTTACTCTTTTGAAAATTTCTACCTACTGCTTACACCACAATTACTCCACTTGGAAGCATTTTACACTAGGAAGACAATAGATGTTTACATATGTGCTCTGATTTATTTCACTTAGGAGAATAGTCTCCAGTCACACCTATTTACCTGTGAAAGTCTGAAGTTTATCTTTCTTTATAATTGAGTATTTGCCCATAATGTTTAGGATAATTTCAAGTTTCTTTCTTTTTGCTTTCAATTATAAATTTATATTTGTCCAAAACTCAATTATTTTTCAAATTTTTTGAAATAGAATATTAGTGCTTTTTAATACATTTTAAATAAAGTTTAATGAGCATCTTATTTTAAACTTAAATTTACTTTTTCTTTTCTTCAGTATCAGGAAACAAATGCAGGACCTTGCACTTGCCAGGCAAGTTTTTATTCCATGGAGCTATCTCCCAGGCCTTTAAATTTACTTTTAAATTTTAACAGCTTGGATTTAAATTTTTATTTAACTAATAAATGAAAATAGAAAAATAATATATACTGGGCCAGGCAACTGCTCAGTTCCATAAATGTCTGCCTGGAAAATGTAAGGTCCTGAATATAGATAGATAGATAGATAGATAGATAGATAGATAGAGAGATAGATAATAACTATAACTATATCTATCTATCTCTCTCTCTCTCTCTCTATCTATCTATCTATCTATCTATATCCTTTATCCCTTCTGGTATCATCTCTTTATGGTGAAATCTTTTTCTTTTTTCTTTCTTTCTTTCTTTCTCTTTCTTTCTTTCCTTCTTTCTTTCCTTCTTTTTTCTTTTTTTTGTCTTTTTGAGACAGGGTCTTGCTGTGCAGTTCAGACTGGCCTTGAGGTCACTTTTGTAGCCCAGACTGGTCTCAAACTCACAGTCATCCTCCTGCCTCAGCTTCCCAAGTGCTGGGATTACAGACGTGTGCCACCTTGCCTGGCAATGGTGAAATCTTTCAATATGCAGCTGCACAACAAAACTACTTTGTCTTGTCTAAATGAAATTAAAGTTTAAGTTAGAAATATTTAAGTATTTTTATTAATGTTTGAATCTATTTAATTTTAAATAGCTTTTGACAGAAATTATAATTGGCCCAAATAATCCTGCATTAATAGCTGTTTCTTTAAGAAGGAAAGGAATATAAATTATATTCCTCAGCCTTTAAGAAGAAGAAAGTTCTGCCACAGGCTGTGACATGGATGGACTTTGGGGACATTATGCTGAGTAAAAGAAGGTCATGAGAGAACAACAAATTAAAGATGCTGGTTTTATAAATTATCTAGAGTACTTAGATTTGTAGAACCACAGAACGTTTGTCAGGGGCCAAAGAAAGGGAAAAAGGGAAACTAGCATAGTCAGTAGCCAATGGACATGTAGTTTCAGTCATGTCAGAGAAATAGGCTCTTACTGCTCCACTGTGCAGCACTGAACCTAAACTGAATAATACCATTAATGTAAAGATAGAGTTTAAAAAATGATGAACTAAAAAGTCACATGTGATATAATGAAATAATGATTGTTCCTGATGAAAAATACTTTCATGATATTTCATCACTGGTAATAAAAATGTTTTGTTAAACATTTTTTAAATTTTTATTACTTTTAAGAACAAATAAAACATCGAGATGGCTTTAAAACATGTTAATAGGAAAGCCACAATAATTGATACAGTGCATATTGTTGTCTTCATAGTAGTTGTTCAGAGTATAAGATGCAGACATGGCAACTTCTCTAAACACTATTGGTACAAATATTTCTTGGCATTGGCACAAATTTCCATGTCATCCTTACACACAGGCCATGCTAATCTTCTCTGTACCATTCCAATTTTAGTACATATGTATTGCCAAAGCAAACACTGTTAAGCATTTTTCACCAACATTTCTTAAATGGTCTTGTTAACAATTACAATATGTTAATTTGGTCAACTCAGAAAAATCGGGTTGTCTAAAAGCTAGCCAATAGACAAAATAGCTGTCTGAAGCTTTATTTTAAATTTAAATTGTGTGAGACACACACTCAAATAGAATGCTCAGGTTTCAGCCGTTTCCTTCCTCATGTTAGCAGCATTCTTCATAGTTTGCTGCATTGCTTTTTTTTTTAAGGCATATTTAATTTAATATCAGAAGTACTAACACAAAATGCCCAAATACAATAAAGGATCACAGTCCTCTATTAACACCAAAGACAATACTCTTTTAGCATGACTTGTTGAGTGAGATTTTTCAGGGTTTCGAAAGTTGGTTATTGAAAACAGTAATGCAGTCTTCTCATAGCCAGCATCCTCATACAATCTAGTTGCGAAATGAATGTTTTAATGCTTCAAACAGTTTAAGTCTGAAGTTTGATACATTACATGTTTGTACAGCTGTTAGTTAAGGTTGTCTACAATTTTTACCACCATTCAAAGAACAAACCAGGTCGCACTTTAACTTGGCCTTAATCATCCAGTGGAAAAGTTTAAACATGATGCATAAAATGTAAAGGTAGTTTAGTATGCTGAGCTGTAAAAGGTTCAAATCAAGAGCTTCCAATATTGCTGGTTTTGCCAGTGACACACTGCAATCATGGAACATTTGACTATGAATACAACTACCTTCTCTTAGATTAAAGAGAAGAAATCTATTGTACCAATAATCATTAGAAAATTTATCGTGTCTACATCCTGTGCTTTGTATAACTACAAAGAGAACAATTATATGCATTGTGTCAATTATTGGGAATGTACTACTAACATGTTTTGAAACTGTCACATTGTAATTTCTTATTAAAAGTAATTTAAAAAAACAAAAAACAAAACATTGGTTAAATCCATAATGATTTAGGTTCCATCAAGTAATACAGCTTTGTCACATGATTTCTGGCCAGCTGTGTTTATCTGCTTTCCTCCTGAGCCTGGGACTCCTTCTCTGGATCTGCTCCTTCTTGCTGCCTTGATGTTGGAGTTTTCTTTTCTTTATTCACCTAGTTTTCTTTCAGATCTTAAGTAGTCTCAGAGTTTTAAATCCTCCCTCATGCTGCTCTCCTCTGAGCTGTCTCTCTGGCTCTGTCCATAATTTTGTCTGTCCACCAAACTCATAGGACCAATTATTTTTCCCTTAGGACCTTTAGGGCCTTGAAATATTTCAAATTAAATATGCTGAAAAAAATCAATTCTTTGCCCTTTTTATCTATATCACCAGTTCCCATCTTTGTCCTTGCTATGGCACCTAGCTGACTTGTGCTTCTTTTAGGACCATACCACCTAGCACAGCTGGAATAATCTTCAAAAAGCATACTCTGGCATGCTCAGTATATCTTTCTATTTATCGTTTTGTATGACTCAGGTGATCTATGTCACCTGATCCCTGCTATTAATCCTCATTCCTTTTGTCCTCATTTGATTCCAGCTACACAAAATTATTCTTCTTGCTAAACAGTGCCTATCTTATTTGCATATCGGACCTCTTCCTTCTGCCTGAAACTGTTCTCCCTGAGATGCACATTATAGCAGTCTTGCCTTATGCACAAAGCATATATTCTGAGACCCACCAGTAGGAGGCTTCCTTGGTGTTCTGAGTTATAAGAATGAGCATCAAGTAAAATGCAAGGAGGTTTTATTATATATGTGCTTATAAATGCTTCAGAGATCTTCACTGTGCAACCCAAATTCATTTTGAAACTCTGGAGAGATTTAGACACTTTCCACATCATCAAAGTGCTGAACGGAGCTGGTGAGGTAGCATTTAAAGGGTGGCCTTTGTACTGGAATAGTACTGTAACATTATATTCAAACTTATATTGAAGCCCACTATATTCAAAATTTTGACAGAGAGGTGTTTGGAAGGAAAACAGCCAGGCACGGAAGAGCCAGTTTGCTTCTGTGTGTGGATGCATGCTCCATGGGCCTGAAGATTGCTGTAAGTGTATGAAAGAAAATGTGGTTACAATAATGGGTGCTGGGAAAGAAAAGACAAATTGAAAATGAAGGACAACAGACTTTCCTTGCTTTTGTGCATTTGTGTGATTCGTTTATGTCATTCTCATCAGCATGTGTTTCTCTTATTTTAGCAGGGCTTGTCCTTCATTCTGTCCTTACAGCAACAGCAACCATGCCTTGCATTTCTTTAGCACATTTGCAGTTTTGGAGATTTTATGGTCTATCACCTGTACTAAATAATGTGATGTTATACTTGTCCTCATTCCCAGTGAAACTATCTATTAGCTTTCTAGGAAGTAGTAACAGTAAACAGCGTTTCATGTAACACAACCATTTTATGGAAGCTGACCACCCTTCATTCTAAACAGTTTATGTAATTTCCCTAGTAACTTGACACCACTCACACTGAGAGTTATTACTGATAGCCACTGCCTACCTGTGGTTTTCTGTGAAAATATCACATGTCCCAGAAATTTTAAAAGATAATTTTGTAGGACATGCCAGTCTACACTGGTAATTGTTTTCTTTTAGAGCTTAAAACTTTATTCTAAACTCTCAGGCCCTTAAAGTTTTGTGAAGACGTACTATTGTCCTAAAGAGTATTATCTTTATATGTGATTTGCTCCTTTTGTCTAATGGCTTTTAAGATTCCATACTTGTGTGAGACTTCTGGATTTATGGTATTAATATTAAGATAAACCACATATTGACTTTACGGTACATAGCTATGAAATGAACAACTTTACCTCTGCTAGGAATACCACAATATTCAAAACGAATAACATAACATTAACTATTTATCTATAGCAGTGGTTCTCAACATTTCTAATGCCATGACCCCGCAATACAGTTCCTCATGTTGCAGTGACCCCAAACCAAAAAATAATTTTGGTGGCTACTTCAAAACTGTAATTTTGCTACAGTTATGATTTGGAATGTAAATACCTGATATGCATTATGTATTCTCGTTGCTACAAATCAAACACACTTTAAACATAGTGATTAATCACAAAACAATATTTAATTATATGTTGACAAATATTTATTACTAATTCCAATAAATAACATCTCACCATGGCATAGCATGGGTTTAAATATGTATTCTCCAATGGCTTTAGGTGACCCCTGGGTTTTGGTTGTTTGACTCCCACCAGGGTCGTGACCCACAGGTTGAGAACCACTGATCTACAGATTCATAAAGTTTAGTGGTTATGGTAGTAAAGGTGGAATTGATGAGGAACTAGAGAGTGAAAGCCCTTCTCCAGAGTGGTATGTTTTCTTTCGTGGTGTGAGTTCTATTCTTCTGGCAGTGTGGGTTGCCTCAAGTGTGTGTGAGATTCTTATCTGTCAGCAAAGGTCGACACTCCAGTCTTGAGACTTCTTACTGTGCTTGGCCTGTGAGCTTTTTCATTGTCCTCCCTGAACTAGGTGTAATTTGCATTTTTGCCAATTATTATTTTTTCCAACTCAAGGTGTGTTTGTGCTTCCCTCGTCCTTGTGCTGTGGGGAAGCAAAATTTACAGTTGATTTGGAGTTGGTGGGGGTCTCACCTTTGCTTTTGCATTGTGGGGTGCTGCACATTGGATAGGAAGCTGCTTGTTTCTGTGGGGGATGGGCACCACCTCTCTGATGTAGACCTGTCATTATTATGGCTTTGTGAGATGCAAGGTAATAGAAATTTTCAGGTATTTTTCTTCTTATTAAGGATGCTAGTCTCATTGGCAATCCCATACATAGATCAGGTGGTAGCTTCTGTGTGACTCTATGCTGAGGGAACACAAAATACAGGGCTGACCAAGAATATTGGGTAGCCATGTCCAGGGCATGGAGTCTGCCACACATGGCTGCAGATGCTTCCTGTTGTATTGTGTGTGACTGATGGCACTTCCCTCAGAGTGGCTCTGAGTTGCTTTGTATCACTTTAGTTGGCTGAGCTCTGTCATCCTTTGTAATATAGTGTAATCTCATTTATGGGTTTGGGAGTTGGATGACTTTATTAGTCAAGATTTGTCATTACCATCATTACTGTAATGAAAAAGCACAAATAGTGAACTCTGCAAAAAAGGAAAAGTTAACTTAGCCTTAGAATTTGATGGTTCAAATTTCAAGATCAGTTGGCCCCTACTGGTTTTGCCTATGGAAAGGCAACAGATGTCAGCACATATGGTAGGAGCTCATGTGTGTATCAGAATTATGGTGTACAATGGAAAGTCAGAGGGAGAGAGAGAAGAATCCACATCTCACATCCCTTTTGAGAGCACACGCTCAATGACTGAAGGACCTCCACTACGGCCCTGACTCTCTGAGGCTCCACCACTGCCCACTGGCACTTTCTTGGAGGAACCAAGATTTGAATCACAAAAACAGACTCTTAGAAGATGCTCAGAGCATACCCAAACCATGGTACTTGCCTTAACATTATAATGCATTTATATTATTTACTCACTATATTTTGGAGCACATCATTTAACTCCAAACCTCAGTTTGCACATTTTTTTTTTTACTTTTGTTACTTTTAATAACAAACAACATTGAGACAGTTTCAAAACATGTTACAATAATTGATACAATGCATATTGTTGTCTTCATAGTGTTTGTTCAGAGTACAAGAAACAGACGTGATAACTTTTCTAAACACTATTGGTACAAATATTTCTTCTCGTTGGACTAACAGAATGTAGTTGTATGCATAGAGCATTATTCCATAATAGTAGTGAGTTATCAGCAGAACTGGCAATGTCAGATGCTGTTGACTTGAGCCTTTTACAGCTCGGAATACTAGTCTGGCTTTACATTAAACGTCTCTGCTGGGTGCTTAAGGTCAAGTTAAAGCAAGACCTATATAATAAAATATAATTTTCATATATGACAAGGTTAGTCAAATCCCCTCAGGATTAACCTTGAAACCATGTACAGCATGTTGTAGAACTTTTGTCAGTGTCAGCTCTCTGGATAAGGGACAGCCATTGCTTGACCAGTTTGCTGTCTGTGAAAGCCTGAGAGAATGTTTTCTCCTTTTTTCTAATTTTATGGTCTGCAAATTTAGTTTGTTAGCCCTCCGGAAGAAAATCTTAGTGATAAACATTTTCAGTGACTACCAAATGCAAGGAACTATGCTACATGCTTACATATTATCTTGTGGAATTCTAATAACCTTCTGAAGAAGATTCTATTACTTCCATATTCAGATAAGAAAATATAAGTCACAGCTTTAATGATGTATCCAAGTCCACAAAGATAGATGGTTGAGTTTGGATTTCAACCCAGTAGCTGCAAGTCTATATTGACAATTTGTGCTTCTATTGTACTATATTGTTGTAAATCTGCATATAGCCTTTGCTTTAGCCAGTATTTCAATTTTTACATATTTAAGTGATGGTTGTTTATCAAAACCCCATCCATGCTATCAGTATCTAACTGCACAAGTGTACACAGTATGACTGAGTTTGCACATTTGTAAATGAAGAATACAAGAACACAAAACCCTCACAAGGGCCTTTTATTGAAGAGTTAATTCTGACTTGCCTTTTGGTGAGACAGTGATATGTTTAGTCACATGAAGGAAGCATCATACAGGAGGCTATATACAATTAAAACTTAATCAAATATACTAGAATCTTACCTTTGTGTGTGTGTGTGTGTATGTGTGTGTGTATGTGTTTTAGGGAAGGGTCTGCAGGGTGTTCTGCCCAGTCTCAATTGCCATCTCAGTGTGCCCTGGGAGTGAGCTGACATGGCAGCGTCAGGGATCTAACCCCCATCCTCTGTGCCTCATTGCAGGCGCTTTAATTCACTGAACTAGTTGGCCGGCCCTAGAAACTTACCTTTGAAAGGAGAGACTTTCAGGTAGTTGGATAGACAATGTGATGGCTTGACCAATGAAACTTGATTTTTTTCTTGCAAATTTTGCCCTCTTGGTGGAAGGTACTTTTATTTCAATAGTGTTTTAATGCTTTCCTTTAGAGGCACACTAAGCACTCTTATTTTTTGTACATGTGGATCCAAGACTTTCCCTTGATTTTCCTTAGCAATTGTGGAAGTGATGGAGGGAGGAATGGAGGAGGCAATGGAGGAAGGAAGAAGCAAAGAAAGCATCTACCTGTACTCTATTGTTCTCCAGCTTCCCTTTGCAACACCAAGGGACAGAGACACTCTATGCAGCTTAGTAGAAAAGAGAAACAAAGGACTGGTTTATGTAATGACTAACATCTTCTACTTTAAGTCAAAAGCTGGCCTTAGGGTCCAAAATAACTCCAGTAAGCAATAGCTTCCTTTTTATGTAGCTGGTAGAAACTAATAACAGGAACCAGATTTACCATCCTGTATGAAACAACTAAACTGCCAGACAAAAATATGTGAGGTAACAGTTTTCTCCACATTGAACATCAGGCAGTTAATGTAAACTCTGATCCATCAGGCACCTCACAGCCCTAAGAAGTAGAAAACAAGCAAAGGGCACCTGACTCTTGCTAGAGTTACTGGCATGGAAGATTGTCTCATTCATGATGCAAGGAAATAAGGGCCCAGGAAGACTAAGGAGCTGAGTCAGGGTTCAAAGGAGTGAGAGTTTGTAGGTAGAGTACAAGAAAGAAATCATGATTAAGGTCACACCACTGAGTTTAATTGCGTTTGCTTTCTGTTTTCTCAGCAAGTTTACTTGATGATGAAATAACTTTGAGAATATATACTGTCTTTGTCTTTGTGTGTTCTATATGTCCTCTATATTTAACAGTTCCAATTAATAAGCAACCAAAAAGTTTGTTTTATGTATTTACAGAGGCTTTCTTAATCTCTTTATAATCACATTTTTGCTTTTTGTGAAATAATATAGAGCTTGATGGTATTTTAAAAATCCAATTTGCTATTCTGAATCATCCATCCTTAGGCCATTAAGACAAAACAATTTTTAAAAACCTCAAAATGTTCTGCATTAAAATAAAAAGACAGAACTCTTGTAACTCTCCCCTGAAATAGAATTATGTCTACCCCACTGCTCTGTAAGAATATTAATTTTAATCAGAATATGACTCATCAGTTTTTAGTTTAACTTGGTTGAAATGAAGTTTGAAATTTGGATTTGTGATACAGTCAAAAGGCATAAGCACAGTTAATTGGGAAGTTCTCAGCATTTAGATCAGAGAATTCAAACCTAAAATCACCTTAGGTACCTATGTTGTCACTATTTTCTTTTGTCTTGCTCTTCAACTATTTTTTTCCTTCTCCACATGAATTCCTTTTGATTTTGTTCCTGTAGTGATTGATACATCGTTTCAACTTGGCTGGATGACTCAGAGGCCCGGTTCCCTGTTGGTGGGAGCCCAGCTCTGGGTACAATTGGCTCCTCCCTAGAGCAGGATCAAGGGCCCATCCTGGGGTATGATTGGTTCCACCCTAGGACACAATGGGCCCACGTCAGAATGACTGAGCACAAAGAGACATTTTAAAGGCCTGAAGAAGGAGTCAAGACTTCACTTCAGTCTTCGTGTTCAGCCTGGAGTTCATCATCTGGCTTGCAGTGCAGACACTTCAGCCTGCAGCTTGGATCTTTTGCCATCTATCACAGACTCTTCAGTGTCCATTACAGACACTTCAGTCTTCCATCACAGACCCATCAGCCGGTGGATAGAGACTTACACGCTTGGAATGCTGCAATGAAGTCCAGACCTTGGGATTGAATTCTTTAGTCTGGAGCATGCAGACACCTTCTGCACACTTTCTCATCTGGCTCTACGGCTGACTCTTGTAAACCAATGTTATAATTCCTTATAGATTGTATATTTTGTGGATATGGTGATAACATCCATTCCTTATATCTGTTCTGTTCCTCTAAGTAAAACCCTGACCAATGCCGTTCTCTACTTCTTCCTATCAGGGACAGTGACACCATAAGCAAGGAAATTCTCCATACTCTCGTCCTATTCAATCCATTTCAAATGATCAGCCTGGTCTATGTCTGTTCCTATTGATTCTGAGAATTCTGTTCTTGCCTCATGTCTTCCTGACTGACTCCTGACAACCCAGTGTAGTCCTAAGAGGTGGTTAAATTTATACACAGAAACTGAGAAGAGTAGCAAAGTGCAAGTGGCGCTGAGTGACTGAGATCTTAATCAGACCATGCAAAAAGTGTATCACCTGAGATCAGTTCTTTGACTTGCATTACCTAAAACTATGACTGATACATCATATGTGTTTAAAAGGATTGATGAGTTTCATGTGATGAATAAAAGTGAACAGATATATATATATATAACTTTCTACTCATGGTGAAAGAAGGGAGTAGTACCACGCCCACATCTCTGGTAAAGACAGCCTATCAGATATTTTACTGAAGGCCAGAAAAGGGCCAGATCATGACTCTTTATCCTTGATAATATGGTGCAGAATTTGAGGACATAACACAAAGGGTCCTGAAGGAAGGCCACATGCACTCCTACCTGCATATGAGGGTCCAAGGGTAGAAGTAGTGAGGAGGTCATGGCAACTCAAGGATTACTTCATTTTAGGTCATGGATGACTTCACAAATGGAGACTTCGTCAACATAGGAACCAAAATAGCAATCTCCATGGGCCGACAATTGTGTACAATGAAAATGTAAAGAAAGTTGGGCTGCAATATTTTCAAAAACTGCATATTTAAGACATGAGATATTGAACTGGTCATAAGTACACTGCATTCAAATGGAGGAAAGTATCAAAAAGTGGACACAATTTCACTAGCCTTTTATATGTAGATATTGCAGAACTAAGCTAAACTAAAACATAATTAAGAATGCATGGGAAAACATAAAGGGATATAAAAGTGAAACAGCCACACAAAAATCAACGAAACTAATTAAAGATCATGGAACAGAAAGATCCAAGATGTTCTTTACCACAGAATCATAAAATGAAAGGTTACTAATTTTACACATATTATATGCAGTGTAATATGTCCTTCCAAATATTTAAAATTATAAAATCTTTCTGACAGGAAAATTTGCAGAGTACATCAGAATCTTTAAAGAGTCAATACTTCTAACTTATTTTTCCTACGTGTAGGAAGCTATTCTAAGGAAACAACAGGACAAATGTGCCAAGACTAAACATTCAAAACTTTTAAAATCCCCATATTACAACAGGTATACTGTTTGAATCAAAGATCTAGATGCAAAATTTGAAACTTCCTCTGAAAATACTAAAAAGAATGCAGAGAATCCATATATAATCTTTCAAAGAGTTTAAATTAGTTCAATATCTGATAAGTGGTCCCAGCCTAAAGTTTTTGCTATTTCCTCTTCCTTGCATACAATTGTGTCTCCTTCTCTGATATAACTCACCCCATTTCCCTCAAATATTCATCTCAAAGGCACCAGCTCAAAGGGTATCCTCTCCTCCCTTCTTGTCTAAAATCCTGGCTTTTGCACTGCCATATAGCATCATGACAACTTGTCTTCTTTCTAACTTCATGTAGTTGCTCTCTATCGTATAACTTATATTTATACAATGCTCTACTAATGGAATATAAACCCTCAAGAGTGGCAGTATTCTTATTCATCATTATGTTCTCAGAAACTAGAAAATGTTCCTGAGTATTTGACAAATGAGTGCAGGCTTCAGATAATGAAACTTACCTTTATGTACTTGTGAACAGGGGCTATTTATTTATTGACAAAATGCAATTTAGGTGAGCACAATAAGTAGACATAGGGAATATGTGTTCTTTAGTGTGGTAGTTGATACACTGTGTCAACTTGAAGCTTGGCTGGATGGACTTGGTTGGTGCCTGGCTGTGGGGTCCTCATCCTGCCGGATGTGGAGAGCCTGCCCTGGGATGTAATTGGTTCCACTCTAGGGCCAGATCAGCCCAGGCCAGCCCACCTTGTAGCAGCCCATCCCAGCCCTGGCCTGGCTGCTTCCCGCCTGGATCAGCCCTGCCTGGCTTCCTTGGTAGCCAAGCCATTTTGGAGGAGCTCTGGAGCCAGCAGAGTATGAACTGAAACCTCCACAAACTGTGAGCTAAATAAACCTTTCCTTCCTTCATTTTGAGTGTCGGGTATTTGTCCCAGCAATGAGTAAGAAGTAACTAAGACATTCAGATACAGAAGAATATTTACAGAAAAAGAAATGCATGCATATAAAGCACTTTTTGTCAAACCACCATATATTTCACTTGTATATAAAATGTGAAAAATTAATTGGAACCCAATGATAAGCAAACAAACCCATTGATTAAGGATGTCACAGAGTTTAGCAGACAATTCACCAAAGAAATTATGCAATTAGCAATTAAGCATGTCAAAAATACTCCACATGTTGTCGTAGCGAAATGCAAGTTAAAACAGAGACCCCTCTAGACCTGTTAGAATGATAATAATCCAGAATACTGATAGCATGAAATGCTGACAAGAAATGTAGAGTGATGAGAGCTCTCATGCCTTGCTAATGGAAATGTACAAAGATGTGTGAAAAGAGGTTGTTTTACTGTGTTATCCAAGAATCTTGTTTCTTGATATTTACTGAAAGTGCTTGAAAACTTAAATCCATAGGCAACCTACACAAAGATGTTTATAGTAACTTTATTCATAATTATCCAAACTTGGAAGCCACCCAATTTCTTTAAGTAGGTGAATAGATAAATAAACATTATCCCTAGATAGTAGAATACCGTCACTATTACAAATAAATTGTTGCAGCCGGGCGTGGTGGCTCACGCCTGTAATCCCAGCACTTGGGAGGCTGAGGCAGGAGGATTGTTGTGAGTTCGAGACCAGCCTGGGCTACAAAAGTGAGCTCAAAGCCAGCCGGAACTGCACAGTGAGACCCTGTCTCAAAAAAAAAAAGAAAAAAAAAAAACAAAAAAACAAAACAAACAAACAAACAAACAAAAAAAACCCAAATAAATTGTTGCCTGCCCTGCTGACCCAGCTCCCCGGGGTGCGTCAAGACAATTGAGACTGGTTGTGGTGGCACACACCTATAATCCCAGCTCTTGGGAGGCTGTAAACAGGTATAATCTAGTAGTGAGACCTTAAACACCCTGTACACCCTTCCTTAAAAAAAAAAAAAAAAAGTTAAGGTCCAGCAAAGTAACTCAGTGGATTAAAGTACCTGCTTAGGCAGATGCAGGGGTGGGGATTAGATCCCCCGCATGCTGTTCAGGTCCTGATCCCGGGTGGGGGAGAGGGACACTGAGACAGTGATTGAGACTGGGTGTGGTGGTGTGCTTCTGTAAGCTCAGTGCTTAGGAGGCTGAATACAGGAGGATCACTACAAGTCCAGTCTATAGTGAGACCCGGTAGACCCTGTACTAAATACATAAACAACCAGGTAAATAAATAAATAAATAATAAATAAATAAATAAAATTGTCAAGCCATGAAAAGACTAGAGGAAACTTAAATGTGTATTAGTGAGAAAAGCCACTCTGAAATGAGCGTGTGCTATATGATTCTAACTCTATATTATTATGAAACGAGCAAAATTATGAAAAGACTAAACAGATAAGGGGTCACAGATAAATAACTAGATGAGCGATGTTTTTAGGGCAGTGAAAAAAGGCAGTACTTGGTAAAATACTTCAATAGTGAAGAAATGTCATTACACATTTATACAAATCTGTGAACTCTACAGCACCAAAACTGTACTCTGCTGTAAACTGTGAACTTTAGGTAATAAGGATGTATCAGTGTAGATTAATAGATTGTACTACTCTGGTAGGAAATTTTTATAGTGAGGAAGGCTATGCATGCGGAGGAGCAAAGTGAAACGTTGGATGTTTCTACCACCACATTCATTTTCAACCTAACTCCTCCTGTTCCACTCCTTAGAATTGTAAAACTTCACAGGTTTTTCATTTATCTTCTGATTTTGCTATGTATTGAAATCATCTGTCAACCTATCACATTTGTTTTTATATCCATTACATTATTTCATAAGTGTTTCAACAAATTGCCTTACTAACAGGAACATTTTCCATATAAACACATATTTCATTTTAAAAATAATTCTACTGCATGCAATTTATAGATATATGAATATTCATGTTGGATTAATCCCTAAAATTTACTGAGCCACAAAATAAACAATTAACCTTGTTCTTAAAATAGTGTAACATATTTCTCTTATAAGGTAATATCAGATTCTTCTCCAGCTTACCTGCTTACCTGCTCACCTAGATGCTCAGATTTTTTACATTCTACTGGTAGAACATGGCATATTATTATTTTAATTTATGTTCTTTTTTTCCTTTGATTGTGAGGAAAGCATTTTTTAATCAATTTCCTGGGTGTTGCATGTCCTTTTTGTAAACCATCTATCATATTGTTTGCTCATTTCTCTATTGTGTAGTTCACCATGTATGCATGTATGTATATACCGGGGATGGAACTCAGGACCTATGCTTTCTAGACAGATGCTTAGGCTGCTAAGGAATTTTCCTGAATTTCTAATGTTTTCTTACTAATGTAGAAAAGCTGTCTTCACTTTGAGAAAGTCAATGGTTTTTATATATCCTTATAGTTTTTTGCCACTTACAATTTGCCTTTGGACTATATATATTTTTTTTTTCTTTTTCTTTTTATGTATTTAGGATAGGATCTACAAGGTCTACGGAGTCTCACTACAAATATCATACTTTAGTCCACTGAACTATCAGGTTGACCACTATACCTATTTTTTATAAAATGAAAATTTAAATTTTTATGTATCAGGTTTATATTGGCAGTACATTTAATAGCCTGAAAATTTATTTGATTTTCATAGAGGCTTACATGGCTCTTTATTTTTATTTTATTTATTGCTTTATTTTTAAAAGAGGCTACAAATTAGAACTAAAACAAAAAGTTACAATTGATACAGATTTTCACTTAACAAAGCAATAAGAATTTCACAGTATTTGTTGTAATACATAGTGTTGTCTTCCAACCAGTTATTCATATTATCTGATATATACTCGTAAAATTGGAAGAAGAAAGAAAGCATGGTACAGTTGTCCAAACCATCTTACTTACATACATACATAGATAAATCTCTTTCCCCCACTCCTCTCCTGTCCTACTCCTTAAATGAGTAAGTCTTTCCCTTGGAATAAATTCATTCCTTTTTACTGTTGTCTATTGTACCCTTCAGATTCTTTCTTTCTTTCTTTCTTTCTTTCTTTCTTTCTTTCTTTCTTTCTTTCTTTCTTTCTTTCTTTCTTTCTTTCTGGCCTGCCCTGAAGGTGGGGATGATGCAGCATGTGGTGCCGGGGATTGAACTTCAGTCCCTGCAGTTGCTTAAGGTTTCCTAAGCACACACTTTAGACTGATGAACCATCTCGCTGATCTCAGATTCCACTTTTGTCTTTCAGGTTCTCACACTAAGGAGACAATACAATATTTTCACCTGCAGGTCTGGTTTATTTCACTTAAGATTATGTTCTCTAGATTATGTTCTCTAGTTGCATCTATTTACCAGCAAAAGACTCAAATTTGTCCTGTTTCAAAGCTGAATAATACCCCATTGCATAAAAATACCACACCTTCCTCATCCATTCTTCAGTAGATGGACATCTGAGTTGTTTCCAGGATTTAGCTATAACAAGTTGTGCTGTGATAAACATGGTGTACATAAATCACTATGGTTTGAAGTTTTCAGTTCTTCTCAAAAAATACCCAGGAGAGAAATAACTGGCTTGAATAACCTCAAATACTTGCTTTTAAAGGAATCTCCACACTGATTTTCATAGTGGTTGCACAAGTCTGCATTCCCACCAACAGCGCAGAAGAGTTCCTTTTCTCCATAGCCTTTCTGGCATTTGTCATTGGCTGGTTTCCCATCTTTGGGCTTTGCATTTCATTTTCTCTTCCTGTTCTAGTCAGTTTAGGTGCTGCATAAGAGTATTTATCTTTTCCGGTTCTGTTTTCTTAATGTATGAATTCAGAGTTATAAATTTCCCTCTAAGAACTGCTTTCACTGCATCTCATAAATACCAGTCAGTTGGGTTTGAATTTTCATTAAACTGTAAGTATTTAATTTCTTGTTTAATTTCTTCTGTAAGCCACTGGTTGCTGAGAAGGGTGTTATTTAATTTCCATATATTTCTGGGGTTCTCATGATTTCTTTTGTCATTTATTTCCAGTTTCATTGCACTGTGGTGAGATAATATGCATGTAATAATTTCTGTTTTCTTGCATATACTTAAGCATGACCTATGCATTAGTATGTGATCTTTTGGAAAACGTCTCATGTGCAGCTGAAAAAAATGTGTATTCCGAACTGGTTGGGTGGAACATCCTGTGTAGGTCCACTAAGTCCCATTTCCAAGATCTTGTTCAGTTCTGCTACTTCTTTGCTAATTTTTTTGCCTGATTGACCTATCTTTTTGGGATAAAGTGGTATTAAAGTCTCCTGTTAACATTGTGGTATTACATAATATATTTTTCATGTCTATTAAGATTTGTCTTACATAAATTGGTGCTCTTGTGTTGGGTGAATACATATTTATGAGTGTTATCTCTTCACCTTGAATATTCCCCCCAAACTGTATGTAGTGGCCTTCTTTATTTTGTTTGATCAATCTTGGTTTGAAGTTTGGACTGTCTGCAAACAGGATTGCTACCCCTGCTATTGTTGGAAGTGCTGTGGCATATAGTATTGTTTTCCATCCTTTAAATTTAATCTATGAGCTCTTATGAGTTAAGTGTGTTTCTTGTATACAGCATATTGTTGAATTTTGCTTCCTTATCCACTCTGCCAGTTTATTTCTTTTAATTGGGGAATGGAATCCATTTACATTGATGGTTATAATTGAAATGTATTGACTTATGATTTTCATGTCTTGTACTTACTACTGTTTACTCCTTTTTCTTCCGTTTAGTTGGTTACCCTATTTGGTAGATTCTTTCTGGCATGAGTTCGGGTCATTTTGGTCCCTCTCTAAAATATTTTTTAGTAGTTTGTCTAGGTTTGGCTTTGTCATCATGAAATTCTTTAGTTGCTCCTTGTCATGGAAGTATTTCACTTCTCCCTCATACTTGAAAAAGAGTTTTTTAGGGTATGGCAGTCTGGGCTGGAATTTGTTTTTATGGAGGACTTGAAGGACTCTACTCAAAACTCTTCTTGACTTCATGATTTGTGAAGAGAAATCTGCCATTATTATGATGGATTTTCCTTTAAATGTGATCTGTTTCTTTTCTCTAACGTCTTTTAATATATTATTCTTCTGCTGGTTTTCTGGAATCTTGACTATAATATGTCTGGGTGTTTTTTTGGTTGGGTTGATGTTATTTGGAGGTCTGTATGCTTCAGTTACCTTAATGTCTGATTAAAACATAACACAAGATTTTTCCTCCCGATAGTTTGTGTTCCCTGCCTGTACTACTCTTAGAGATTTTCATTTTAGTTTATCATTTGATTTTTCATGTCTGTTAAAATTTTTCTTATGTAGGAAGGTGGTCCTACATTGGGTGCACAATGTATATTTATTGTTTTATATCTTCCTTTTACAGTTTTCCATTGACAAGTATCCAGTGACTCTACAACTGTCTGATTATTATTTTCTCATATTTGGGAAGTCTTCTGCTATTACTTCTGCCCATATTCTTTTTATATCATTTACATGGACTCTTTCTTTTTCATTGATTCCTATTGGTCTCACATTGTTCGCTATTGCATCATCTTGCAAATGTTGAATTGTTTTTCCTGCATCCTGGTTGTTTATAAGAGGTCGTACCTGTGCACCTGCTGGTCAATCATTCATTTGGGGCTGCTGTGGGCAAGGGCTGTGTTCTGGTGTCAGTGCTAGGACTGCAGGCCAAGAGGTCCTACCTATGCTACTGTTAGCTGGAGCCAAATTCTGGTGGAGGTCAGGAGGCCAGAGGCCGAGAGGTCCTAACTATGTGGCTGCCGGTCAGTTGGTTGGGGCTGGTGTGTGGGGGCTGAGTTCTGCTGGTGGGGGTGGGGGCCTGCAGGCCAAGAAGTCCTACCTGTGTGCCCACTGGTTGATCAGTTGGTCGGGTCTCCTGTGAGCGGGGCCTGAGTTCTTATGGCGGGCTTGCTCTTGATTCTAATAATGTGGTGTATTTATAGATTTTCATGTGACTAATTATCACTGCACTTCTGAAATGAATTCCATTTGATCATGACGCATAACCTTGATGATTTGTTGCATTTTGTTTGCTTGTATTTTATTGAGGATTTTTGCTTAGTTCATCTATCTCCTTGTGAAGGTGAAATGTTACAGTCCCCATTAGTATTGTGTTTTATTATTGTCCAGTACAACAGTAGTTGATTTTCTTTTCCTTTTATTTTAGGCAGGGCTAACAGGAATTGAACTCAGTAGCTTGTACTGGCCAGGACCTGAGAGATAATTTTTGCTCTTACTTTTCTGTAGCCTGATGGAGTTGTTCTTCAGTTGCTATCATTTCAGGGGTTTCAGGTGTGTGATTTCCAAGTTCTTGCATGCCATTATTATATTTATTGTTGTTGTTGTTGTTACTATTATTATTAACTTGTATTGTAGGGGAAAGTTTTACAGGGCGTTTAGAGTCTCACTACTAGATCAAACTCGTAGTGATCTGCCTGTTTACAGCTTCTGAAGATCTGGGCTTACAGGCATGCACCACTATGCCCAGTCCCAATTGCCATCTCAACAGGCCCCAGGGGTGGGGCCAGCACAGTAGGCCTGGAGATCGAACCTCCAGCTTCTGTACCTCCTTGCAGGTGTTTTAACCCACTGAGGTATTTGGCTGGCCCTCTTGCATGTCTTTGTCTCTTGGATTTGTTCTAGGTGCCTTTTGCTCCTGTGTTTTGGCATTTTTGAAGCTCCCAAAATGCACACCCAGATAAAGTCCTGTAGGCTGCCCTGAATGTGCGAAAGTTGCTCCAGGCATGCTCTGTATCTGCTAATGCTGGCCTACAAATCAATGCTTTCCTTTACTTTAGTCTTTATATCTTCCTTGTGAAAATTAAATGAATTTATAGCTAGCTGATATATTCTTTAGTCTGGGGACAAAGTCAAATAAAGGTACACACTTTCAGTATTTGAGCTAGTCTAGGTCCAAGAGTGGGACACATATCTGATGAGAGACTGTTGGAAAGAGATGAGATGTCCTCTCATTAGAGCATGAAGTTTTCGTTTTTAGGAAAGTGGCATGATTTAACTAATCAGTGATTACTTAAACTCAGCATTAAGTTTCATTCTCCAGAAGAGAGGACCACAGCTCTGTTGGGACTCATTTTTAGGTCCTAAAGGTGTGTATGAGTTTATAACCAGATACTGCAATCCTGTGTTAATACCATAGTCTATTACAGTGAAAAGAAGACTTGCTTGGATATGAGTTACAGTTATAGCCTAACATACTGGTGAAAAGAAGTGCTCTCTTTCATTTCAAGAACATTTCATAATGGAGCTCTTAGGATAGTGACTGACGAAGGAATATGGGTTGAAAGGCAGAGTAAAATCACATCAGAGGTCTTCTTTTTTCTCTAGACCAAAGACCTGTGGGAAAAATACAGACAAATACACTATGCAAGGAATGGAACTGGAGTAGGAGGCTGCAGGATGGTATAGTTGGAGAAACAACTGTCTTCTTCTCAAATTACCTGAGGTGGTCTGATCTGGGGGCAGAGACAAAGGTCTACAGTTATCCCTGATCAAATTACATCTTGAAGCCAGGACATAGACCCAAATATCCACCCAGATTATCTAGCCTTATGGTTCCTGGGAAAGCCACAGGGAACAAACCGGTTTCATTACCTACAGCCAGATTTTGACTGTAGCACAAAGGGAGCCAGGTGAATACTTTAGGTTTATTTTACAACAACTATGTGTGAGGTTTGTGCTTGTTTGTTTTAAATTAAATGTAGTTATGTTCTCTTTTCTTTTTGCTTATTCTTTTTAAAAACTTCCCTTTTATGCTTTGTCTCTTGCTTCCTTTTTTAAAATTAATTAATTTTATTGGCACGTTTTAGATACACATTATACTTGCATTTATCTTAAGGAATTTGTACCTCTACATAATGTATATTGATTGTTTCTCCTGTATTCCCCCTCGCTTCCCTTCAACCTTTCTTACTCTCTTTATTTGCAAAAGCTGTGTTTCCCACATTTCCTTTTTTTTTTCCTCTTTTTTTTAATCCTTCTCTCTTTAGTTCCCCTTTCCATTTGAATATTTTCTTTCTATTTCACAATACCTGCTATACATTTTGGTCTTCATTCATACTTTCCATTCTTCACACTAGAGTAACCACACTCATATTAATTCTCTTTTCCAAATTTCATGTATTTTGCTTGTAGGTCTACAAAAGAACATAACAGTGAACTAGTGCTCAAACTTAGCTAGTACCAGTAGTAAGCATGATGGGTAATCCTTACTGAAACTGTGTTCAAAAGATCCAAACAAAACTAAGGTTTCATAGTAAATGTTCCAATGATCTTACAGATTTCTTCAATAGTTAATACTTCAATACTTCCTTCAATACTTCAAAACTATACTTCTCTACCTATAAATCCCTTATGAAGCCCCCTAAAGACTCTATTAAATTCCCTCAGCACTAACCTTTTGTATCAACTATAAAAATAATTCTAATAGTGTCCAACCTAACTTTTACCTCTTGACATTTCCTTATGTCTTCCTCTTTTTTTTTTTTTTTTACTGACTTAACCCTTTCCTTAACTTCTTGCTTTCTTCCTCCTTCCTTCTGTATCTAAGCAGTGTAGTACAGTGTATAAGGGACAGTGATAAAAGGGTAAAATTTTCAAAATAAACTTTTAATGTGTGTGACTGATATATGGTTAGATCTACTTACGATATTATAACTTGGTCATGCATCACGATGATCAGGTACAATCCTATTAAATTAGGTAGGTCAATGTAGTTGACAATATCTCTTGTCAAAAAAAGGCATGTACTCATTAGACAACAAAATCCAACTAAAAAAATTTTCATACCCCAAACATAGTCTTTTCACTCCATTTGACCTTACTGTATAGCACACACAAACACACAAATTGAAATGTGAGACCACAAAGCAGCAAAACACTTTCCAAAACATTCATTGCTTCCAAAGAAGATCAAGTGGGTACCAACTGATTGGATGGTATGACTGATCAAAAGGAAAGAAGCAAATAAGAAAATAAATAAAAAGAAAAAAACTCAGCAAGCTTAAAGATGATAACAAAGTAATATTAGAATTAATAAGCATGCAGATCAGCAAGTTTAAAGAAAAAAAATAAGTTAGAAGACCTAACAAAAACCATTTGAAATATAAGTTCTAAGTTAGTAAATATCCAACAAAACGTGTTAAATACAAATCCCAGTGGTAAAGAATTCTATCGGCTTTCCCATCATCCCTTCACTATCACAGAAGCCTCAGTGAGCCACAGTGAGTTGCTAAGGAGGGGCAAAGCCCCACTCATCAACCCTCTACCATCAAAAGGGAGCCTTTGTCCAGAGGAACCGAGGTGCCTAGCTGATTCCTATTCACCGCAGGATGGGCAGCCAGCATGGGAAGTGGCTAGGGCATGGCAATTGGCATGGGTAACAGGGTAAATCCATTTTAACAAGGGGAAACACTCTGCATACAACTCCCGATTTAGAAATGATTCTTATATATAGACTTTGCTTCTATGATCTAAAGTAAAAAATCAATAGTTGCTACAGTCCATCATTTTCTAAATTTTGCTTGATGCTATCATTATTACTAATTGTACTACAGTAGCTAGGATGTAAAACCTGTTGCAATCAGTTGTTCTTTATGTAACAATATTGGGAAACCCTGGGTTAATAACCTCACCACAGACCTACACCAAAAGACTGGGAATCAAGCCCAAAAGAAGGTACCATCTCGTCTTTTAAACAGATTTCATGTAATCCCAGTCAGAATGTCATTAGCATACCTTGCAAATCTAAAAAAAATGCCTAAAATTCATTTGGGACCAGAAGAGACCTAGAATAGCAAAAACAATCATGGGCAACAAAGGCAAGGGAGGAAGCCTCACAACCCTTACTTGCAACTGTACTACAAATAGCTTATTGGCAAAAAAGCAGACTTGACAAACAGTAGAATAGAAAAGAAGTTTTGGGCACAACTACAAACACAATCAGCCCTTATCTTTGACAAAGGGACTGAAATATATTCAATGGAAAAAGATAGCCTCTTTAATAAATACTGCTAGAAAGACTGGTCCTCTGCAAGACTATAATTAGACCATGTTTATTATCATAAATTAAAGTAAAAATGGATAAAAGATCTAAATATTAAAACAGAAACTCTACATCTACCTGAACAGAAGTTAGGCAGAAATCTTCATGAACAAAGGCCAAATTACATGGGAAATACTTCAAAGAATCAATAATTGGGATCACGTCTTATTAAAAACTTCGGATTATCAAAATATATCACCAACAGAGTAAAAAAGTCCCTATGAATCACTTCTACCTATGACACATTAAGAATTTTAAAAATAAGACCCCCTAAATTCAACGACCCAAAACAAAATCTGGCATCTGAAATGAACACATATGTCTGAGATAAAATACCAATGGTAAATAAATATATGAAAAATGTTCATGTTCACAGAGCAAAAATTAGAGAAAAGGATTGGCTATAAGGATAGCCAATATTTTGGCCCTAGCCCTTCAAAGTCAGTGAGGACTTAGGACATAAGAGAACCTGCTCTATAACATCCTATAACCTAGTTGTGTTCCAAATTTTCTGTGAAAGGAGATTATGAGGCTGTAGAGGAAAAGGATTGATGATGCATAGTGTGCCTAAGGAGAGTCACCTAGAGAGAAAATATTCTCTCAGGCTCTCACAGCGAGCAACCTGGTCAAGCAATGGTTGTGACTCATCCACATGGCTGACACTGGCATGCTCTACAAAGCACTGTACATGCTCTACAAAGCACTGTACACTGCTCTACAAAGCACTGTACATGGCTTCAAAGTAAATCTTGAGGGGATTTGACTGACCTTGAGAAATACAAAAGTTGCATGCTTTGCTATACAGGTCTTGCTTTAACTTGTCCTTAACTACCCAGCAGAAAAGTTTAACCATGAGGCATAAAAAGTAAAGCTAGTGTGGTATGCTGAGCTATAAAAGGCTTAAATCAACAGCTTCCAACATTGCCAGTTCTGCCAATAATTTGCTATGGTTATGGAATATTTAACTATGTGTACAACTACTTTCTCTTAGTTCAATTAAAAGAAAATTTTTTGTGCCAATAATTAGAGAAATTATCATGTCTGTATCCTGTGCTGTAAATAGTTACTATGAGAATAACAGCATGCAATGTAGCATTTATTGGGAATGTACTACTAATGTGTTTTGAAATTGTCTGGTTTTTATTTATTATTAAAAGTAGTAAAATTAAAAAAAATAAAAATAAAATAGTTCAACATCATTGGTCATTTGAGAAATGTAAATTGAAACAGCACTAAGATTCCATCTCACCCCAGAAAGAATGATGGTCATCAAGAAATCAACCAGTAACTAATGCCAGAGGGGCTGTAGAAAAAAGAAACACTTCTCCATTGTTGGTTAGAGTATAGACTCGTGCAACCTTTGTGAAAATCAGCATTGAATTTCTTGGAATTTTCCATGGATTTGATGATGGAAATATGTAATGTAACCACTGTTAAATTTTTGTTCTTGTTCTGAAATTCTGTACTATATGTACACTTGCTTGTTACTGTTTTTCTATCTTTGTTTCTGCTTTTTGCTCTATAAAATAAAATTTAAAAAATAAAATAAAGCACATATAAAAGCACAAAAAAATCAAGATCCCAGAAAAAAAGAAAGAAGAAAGAAAGAAAGAAAGGAAAGAGAAAAATAAATAAAATAGTACATTCACAATATTTGATACAATGCACGTTGTTGTCCTCGTAGTTATATAGATCACAGGGTATAGACATGATAATTTTACTAATCATTATTGCTACACAAAATTTCATGTCATTGAATTAGGAGAAAGTAGTTGTACACATAAGGCAATGTTCAAAATCGCCATGGGCTATTGGCAAAACTGGCAATGAAGGGTGCTGTTGATTTAAGCCTTTTACAGCTCAGCATACTAATCTAGCTTTACGTTTTATGCCTTGTGATTAAACTTTTCTGCTGGGTGGCTATGAGCCAATTAAAGCAAGACCTGCATAACAAAACATGGAACTTTTATACCTCCCAAGGTCAGTCAAATCCTCTCAGGATATACTTTGAAACCATGTACAATGCTTTGTAGAACTGTTGTCAGTGTCAGCATCTGCTTGACCAGATTACCCTCTGTGAAAGCCCAAGAGAATGTTTTCTCTCTAGGTGACTCTCCTAACTCACACTACATATCTTCAATCCTTTTCCTCTGTAACCACATAATCTCTTTGAACAGAAATTTTGGGAAACCACTGAGTTCTAGGATGTTACAGCACAGGTTCTCTTATGTCATGAGTCCTCACTGACCTTAAAGAACTAGGACTAAAATATTGGCTATCCTTGTAGCCCTTCTTTTTCTCCAGTGTTTGGTCTATAAACTTGTACTCTTATCCCTCCAGAAGAAAAGCTTAGTGATACCATTACTCTATAACATAGTTACTTGAGCTTAATATCACTGTCTTTGTGAGTATCAAATGTTAGACTTAACTTGGAATTGGTATTTTCTATCGATAATTGATATTTTAATAAATCTCTATAGAGTGTGATAAAAGCAGTTACACATTTTTATACGGAAATTTAGAAATCTAGGCATATACAAAATTGCAGCCTTTCAATCCTATGGTATTTTTCTAGACTCTTACTCTCATTTGATACCCTTTTTTGTTTTCTTGTAAAGCTGCCATTTCCTTGAGAGTGTAGCAGTAACTGAAATTACATTAGACGCAGCACACATTAATCCACCTCTAACCCTACTGTGAATGTTCCTAGAAGAACTGAAACGATTATATCATAGTGATGTCTGTGTACCTATGTTTATAGAAGCACATTTTGTAATAGCCAAGTCCTGGAAACAACGAAAATGCCCATCATCTGAAGAATGGTTGAAAAAAATGTGGAATTTTTAATCAATGGAATATTAGTCAGCTATAAAGACTATAAACTAGAAGACTTCATATATAAACGGATGTATTTTGAAGATATACTCATAAGTGAAATAAACCAAATCTACATGTGTAAATAGCTTATAGTCTCCCTAGTGTAAGACCTCAAAAGAAGAAATAAAAATGGAGAGGCATAACACAGCGGAATGGAAATCAAGGACTTAAAGTATAAACAACGAAGTGACTGCAGACAGAAAACAAAATATGGCATGAGAAAAATCATGCACAGGATGAATTAGATAATGATCTTAAGAAACTCCAAAAGTTTATCACACTGAGGACAGCAATGTGTAACACTAAAATTATGCTTGGAATGCCTGTTATTCTGGTCTTTCAGGTGTGTGCTGCCTCTAATGTAATTTCAGTTACTGCTATACTAACTTTCTGTGTAAAAATGGGTAACAGCTTTTATCAGATTCTATAGAGATTTATTAGAATATCTGTTCTAGATTTTTAAGGAGTCCACACACTGCTTTCCATAATGATTGCACCTGTCTGCATTCCCAGCAGCAGTGGATGGAGTTTTCTTTTCCCCACAAACACTCCAACATTTGTTACTGCTTAAGATGGTATCTAAGTGTTGTTCTAATTGGCTTTTCATGGATAGCTAGAGGTGTGGAGCATTTCTTAATGTATTTATAGGCTTGTTGAATTTCTTCTCTGAGAAGTGTGTGTTCATCTAAGATGCCCACTTCTGGCTTAGGTCTTTGAATCTTGGGACCCTCCTGGGGTTTGGTTCTTTATGAATTCTAGAGAGAAGACATTTGTCTGAATACTTATTCATTAAAATCTTTTCAAAATGTGTGGGTTCTCTTTTCACCCTGTTGGTAATCTCTTTTGATGTGCAAAAATTTCTCAACTACAAGAAGTCCCAGTTGTTATTCTTTCAAGGCTTAAATGTTCATTTTGATGTTTGTTCATGAACTCTTCGCCTACCCCTATATATTCAAGATTTTCTCCCATGTTTTCTTCCAGGAGATTTAATGTTTCACTTTTAATAATTAGATCTTTAATCCACATTGAGTTTAATTTAGTGCCTGGTGATAGACTTGGGTCAAGTTTTAGTTTTTGGTATGTGGAGAGCCAGTTTTTCCAGCACCCTTTCTTAAAGAGGCTCTCTTTCTTCCAGAAAATATGTTTGGCCCCTTTGTCAAAAATAACATGGCTGAGTGTGTTTGTATTTGCTTCTGAATTTTCTAATCTATTCCATTGATTAGCAGATCTTTTTTTCTGCCAATACCATGCTGATTTTATCACTTTAGCTTTGTAGTATAACTTTAGGTCAGGAATTGTAATGCCTACTGCCTTGTATTTGTTCCCCAGGATTGTCTTTGAAATTCTAGGTCTTTTTTGGTTCCAAATAAATATTAGGAATGATTTCTCCAGGTCTGTGAGGTATGGTGATGGTATTTTGATAGGAGTTGCATTAAATCTTTGTATAACACTTTAGGGAGTATGGCCATTTTCACTATGTTGGTTCTTCCAAAGTGGTTGGTTCTAGGAGCAAGGATTATCTTTCCATTTTGTGAAATCTTCTAGGGTCTCTTTTTTCAGAGTACTGCAGTTTTCATTGAAAAGGTCTCTTACTTCTTTATTTAGGTTGTTTTCCCAAGTATTTCATTTTCTTCTGTGCAATTGTAAAAGGTACTGTTTTTCTAGTTATTCTCTCAGTGTGTTTGTTATCTTTGTAGAGGAATGCTTTTGACTTTTTGGTATTGCCTTTATATCCTGCTACACTACTGAATTTGTATATTAATTTTAGCAGCTTCTTGGTGAAGTTTTTTGGGTCTTCCAACTAGATTATCGTGTTGTCTGCAAATAATGATAATTTAACTTTTTCTTTGCTTATTCTTATACTTTTATTTCTCTCTTATCTAATGGGGTGTAGCTAATGATGGTAGAACTATATTGAATAGGCATGGTGATAGAGTACATCCTTGCCTTGTGCTAGATGTGAAAGTAAATGTCTTCTGTTGCTCCCCTTCTAGAATTATATTAGCTGTTGGATTGTCATAAAAGGGTTTCATCAGTTTGAGGTAGAGGCCCTCTATTCCAATTTTCTGTAGGACTCTGAATATGAATGAGTGTTGGAGATTGTTAAAAGCTTTTTCTGCATCAAGTGAGATAATCATGTGATTTTTGCCTGTGATCTAATGTTACTGTGTAGTGAGCCCTTGCGTCCCTGGGATGAGTCCTACCTTTTCATGGTGTATATTCTTCTTGATAATTTGCTGTATTCTAGTGGCAAGGATTTTATTGAGGATTTTTGAATCTATGCTTATGAGACAAATTGGCCTGTAGTTCTCTTTTTAAGTTGCATCTATCTCTGGGTTTGGTATTAATGTAATATTTCCTCTAGGAATTATGTTGGAGGATGGCTTCCTTTTCAATTTCATTGAAGAATTTGAGCAGTTTTGTGATTATGTCTTGTATAAATTTCTTGTAGAATTCAGTGGTGAATCCTTCAGGTCCTGGACATTTCTTTGTTGATAGGCTTTTTATCACATTTTGTATTTCATTGACTGTTTTTGGGTTAATAAGAGTTCTTA
Organism: Myocastor coypus; assembly: GCA_004027025.1. Lineage (NCBI taxonomy): Eukaryota > Metazoa > Chordata > Mammalia > Rodentia > Myocastoridae > Myocastor > Myocastor coypus. The sequence continues at coordinate 181,142 of PVJA010000270.1, forward strand.
TGTCTTCTTGATTCAGTTTTGGTAATTTATACCTTTCTAGGAATCTGCCCATTTCATCTGTGTCTTCGATTCTGTGAGAGTAGATTCTCAAAGTAGCTATTAATGGTACTCTGAATCTCTGCTGGGCCTGTAGTAATTTCATCCTTTTCATTCCTTGTTGCATGAATTTGAGTCCTTCTTTACCTCTTTTTGATGAGGTTAGCAAGTGGCTTATCAATTTTATTTAATCTTTCAATGAACCAGATTTTCAATTCATTGATTCTTTGTATTGTTTTCTTTGTCTTCATCGAATTAATTTCTGCTAATCTTTATACTTTCCTCTTGTCTTTGGGCTTTGGATTTCATTTGCTTTTCCGTTTCTAGCCAGTTTAGGTGCTCCATGGGAGTATTTATTTGTTCCCATTCTGTTTTCTTAATGTGTGAGTTCAGAGCTATAAATTTCCCTCTAAGAACTGCTTTCATTGCATCTCATAAATTTCAGTAGTTTGTGTTTGTATTTTCATTAAATTGTAGATATTGTTTAATTTCTTGTTTAATTTCATGTGTAATCCACTGGATGCTGAGAAGGGTGCTGCTTGTTTTCCATGTCTTTCTGGGTTCTTGCAGTTTCTTTTGTCATTTATTTCATTTCATTGAGCTGTGGTCAGATTATATGCATGGGATAACTTCTGTTTTCTTGCATATACTAAACCATAACACATGTACCATTATGTGGTCTATTTCAGAACTGTCCCATGTGCAGCTGAAAAAAATGTGTATTCAGAAGTGGTTGGGTGGAACACACTCTTTATGCCCACCAAGTCTTTGTTCCAAGTTGTAGCTCAGTTCTCAGACTTCTTTGCTAATTTTCTATCTGCTTGACCTATGTTTTTGGCATAAAGGAGTATTTTGGTCTCCTGTTGAAATTGTGGTATTAGATAGTGGATTTCTCCTATCCATTAAGGTTTGTCCTATATAACTTGGTGGTCCCATGTTGAGTGCATTTAAAATATATTTATGAGTGTTACCTCTTTGTCTTGAATTTTTCCTCAAGTACATAGTAGCCTTCTTTATTTTGTTTGATCAATCATGGTATGAAGTTTAGACTGTCCTCAAACAGGATTACTACTACTCCTTTTTTTTTTTTTTAGTTGCTGGGGCATGTGGTATTTTTTCCATCCTTTAACATTTAGCCTATAAGTTTCTTTATGGGTTAAGTGTATTTCTTATATACAGCATATTGTTAGATTTGCTTCCTTATCTACTCTGCCAGTCTATTTCTTTTAATTGGAGAACTGAGCCTATTTACATTGATGGTTATAATTAAAATGTGTTGACTTATGATTGACATGTCTTTTACTTATCGGTTATTTCATTTTCTCCTGTGTTTATTTGGCTGCCATATTTGGTGGGTTCTCTCTGTTTTCATTTGTGGATTTTGAGATATTTTGGTCCCTCTCTAAAATATTTTTTAGTAGTCTGTTTTGGGTTGGCTTTGACATCATGAAATTCTTTAGTTGTTACTTGTGGTGGAAGTATTTCAGTTCTCCTTCATACTTGAAAGAGAGTTTTGCAGGCTGCAGCAGTCTAGGCTGGAGTTTGTTTTCATGGAGGACTTGAAGCACTCTGCTCCATGGTTTTCTTGATTTCATAGTTTGTGAAGAAAAATCTGCTGTTATTTTAATGGGTTTTCTTTTAAACATAATCTGTTCCTTTTCTCTAGTGGGTTTTAGTATATTATTCTTCTGCTGGATTTATGGGATCTTGACTATTATATGTCTTGGTGTGTTTTTAGTTGGGTTGATGTTATTTGGAGTTCTATATGATTCTGTTACATGAATGTCTGATTGGTTTCTCATTTTTGGGAATTTTTCTGCTATTATTTCTGCCCATATTCTTTTTATATCATTTGTGTTGACTCCTTTTTCTAACATTTTTTTATTTTTAAATCATCTTACAGATGTTCAATTATGTTTTCCTGCATCGTATTTGTTTTAAAGAGATCTTTTCTTACCTTTCACTAGCTGTGACTGTGTCTTCAAGATCTTAAACTCTACCTTCACTTTCATTCATATGGTGTTGCCAGTTTGTGATTGAGATTTTATTTTTCTTATATTTCTCTTTGAAACTGTTTAATGCAATCTGTTTCTTTCCTATATTGGTCATTCAGGAAATCCATCACTTTTCTATTCTCCTCTAATTTTTATCAATGTTTTCTTTAGTCCCATTTAAGTCTTTCCTTATATTTATCCTTTCTTTCTCTACTTCAGAGACTGTTCCTATTCTGATCCTCTCTGTACCTTTCTGCAGTTGTTCTGTTACTCTAGTTCCTACTAATTTTGAGATGCCTTTTTTACTTCAGCGGTTATTTCTGGTCTTTTCTATTCTTTTCTACAGTTGTTTTTCTAGATTCTATTAATTCATGCATTTCTTTTTTGCTTTAGATGTTATCTCTGATCTGAGTTCCTCTATATGTTTCTGCACTTGTCTGTGTACCTCAGATGCTACCAATTTAGAGATTCTGGCTGCATAATTCTCATCTTCTTCCATGGTAGTGTTTCCTGTATGTGTTCTGGGTGGGCTTGGGACCTGAGATTGCATCTTACTCCTTCTCTTTGTCATTTTGTATGGCCTTTGTATAACCTCAGAACTTTGGTGAAGTTATGTTGTTAGTGCCTATCAAAATTTGGGTCTGGATCCACCAATCTTGATCCCATTCAGATGTGCCTGGCTGGGTCTGGCTGTTGAATTCAATTTTTTGCTGATCCAGCTGAGTTCAGGCTCAGTTGGTCACTGTTGATGGGCGGGGACAGAGTTCTGGTGGCTGGTGGTGGTTGGGTGCGCCCTGTGGAGAGGTCCTACCTGGGCTCAGGCAGGTCTGTCAGCCTGGGTGGGTGTGGTGGATTTCGGGTGGCTGGTGGAGCAGGGCTCATGCCATGAAGAGGTCTTACCTGGTCACAAGTCTGGTCTCTCAGTGTGGATGGCCAGGCGCAGAGTTTTGGTAACTGGTAGTGGCTGGGCACATGCTGTGTAGAGGTCCTACCTGGGTGCAGGCAGATCGGGGCAGCGTGGGGGGGGGCAGGGGTGAATTTCAGGTGGCTGATGGGACCGTGTGGCACAAGCTGCAGAGAGGATCTTCCTGGGCACAGGCCCCATCAGTCAGTCAGCCACCACACCTTTTTTTATCCATTCCTCAACAGATGGACATTTGGGTTGTTTCTGAGGTTTGGCTATGACACATTGAGGGTGCACACATATTGCTGTGGTATGATACTTTCAATTTTTCTGGCACAATATCCAGCTGGGGAATAGCTGGCTTGAATGAGAGCTCCAATACTAGTCTGAGGAATCACCACACTGATTTCCATAGTGGTTGCACCAGTCTGAACTCCCACCAACAGTGGAGAAGTGATCCTTTTCCTCATCTCTCCAGCACAAATATTTCAATTTTTTAATTTTATTTTTTATTTAGTGCAGGGTCTATATGGTCTCACTACATGTATTGGACATGTAGCGATTCTCCTGATTTTAGCTTATCAAGTGCTGGGATTATAGGCACATGCCACCATGCCTAGTCTCAATGGCTGGCCCACCATGTCCTTGGGGCAGGGCCAGCAGGGCACATCAGGGATCAAATCTAGGCCACTGTGCTATGCCAGAACAGGAATTTTAATCAGCTGAGCTGTCTGGCTGGGCCTTTATATCATTTTTTTTTTTTTTAGAATTTATTTTATTTTATTTTTTTCTTGTTTCAGAACTTTTGTTTGTTTATTTATTTATTTTTATGGTCGGCTCAGCCTGCCCTGAGGGCAGGGCTGGCGCAGCATGTGGTGCCGGGGATCTAACCTTGGTCCCTGAAGCCTCATAAGCTTTCCTAAGCAGACACTTTAGACCACTGAGCCATCCTGCCGGGCTCCCTAGGTCAATTTTTTTTTAAAGCTTTTTCTTTTAATTTTATGACCTGAAGTGGGTCACAATTTGAATTTTCTCTTCATTTTTGGCAAATTTTAATATCATCTGTGAGTAGTGGTCTGGAGAAGTATGCGGTCTAGACTCTGTGATACACTAAATGCTTTTGCATGATTCAACTCATTAAAAGTTGTGCACTTACATGACATTTACATTATTTTTATTTTGTATTATCTAGAAAATCTTTGCCTACATCTATGTTTTCAAGAATCCAACCCATTCTGTCTTGCAACAATTTAGTGATTCTGGTTTAATATTTATGCATTTATGTATTTATTTTTGCATTTGTGTGTTTTTTAGGGAAGAGTCTACAGGGTGTTTAGACTATTAGGTCTATTAGGTCCCACTATTAGATAGGACTTCAGTGATCTACATGTTTACAGCCTTCCAAGAGCTAGTATTCTAGGCCCATGCACCACACCCTATCTCCATTGCCTCTTCATTGAACCGTGGGGGCAAGGTTGTCATGGCAGGACCGGGGATCAAACCCAGCCCCTGTGTCTGCTTGCAAGTACTTTAATTTGGCAAGCCCTACTTTAATATTAGCTTTTGGATCCATGTCAATTTTATTTTAGTGCATGGTGAAAGATACTGGTGTGGTTTTAAAACATCTTCAGCATATAGAGTCAGTTTTTCCAGCACCATTTACTAAAGATTCTCTTTCTTTGAGTGGATATATTTATCAAAGATAAGGTGGTTGAGTATGTCTGGAGTTGTTTCTGAACCCTCTGATCTGTTCTATTAATCTCCATCTCTTTTTCAATGCCGGAATACTTTTTGATTTTTGTTTTTAAGAAACAAATATTTTATTCATTTTACACTGTAAGGGCAAATATCAATTACAAAGTGAAAGACTTCACTCATCCTACTAAAAATAAAGCTAGAGACTTCTCTTCCCCTCCCTTTGCTTTCAGAATTCCTTTCTCTGCCCTTTTCAATGTACACAGATCTTGATAATGACTATATAAACCTTCCTCAGCATATCAACTCAGGAATATTTCTCCTTGAAGCTCAGAACAACCTTTTAGAAAAGCAAACAACTAGGGAGAGAGTTCTGGGTTTTGCCAGCTCCTGAGGAAGAGTGAGAGCCTAACCTTACACACAACTAGATCCAAGTTGATAAACTATTTCCTGTTTAGTATTTCATACTAGCAACTGGTATGTTTTCCCTAGATAAAGCCAATTACCTGACAACATATACTGCAGATATAGAGAAAGCAATCCTAAAATTAATTTTGAATCAGCAAAATACAAGAATCACAACGGTCACCAAAGGAAAGGCAGGAAGCATTACAATACTGGACTTGAAATTACACCACAAAGCTACTGTGGTAAAATCAGCATGTTACTGGTAAAAAGCAAAGAAAGAAAGAAAAAAAGAAAGAAAGAGAGAAAGAAAGAAAAAAAAAAGAAAGAAAGAAAGAAAAGAAAGAAAAAGAAGACCTGAGGATTAATGGACCAGATTAGAAGATGCAAATACAATAACAAACACATTCAACTGCCTTATATTTAATAAAGGGGCCAAACATGCTCACTGAAAGAATACTGACAGTCCACATGCCAAAAACTGAAAACAGATTTGATTCTCTTATTATGAATGAGACTAAAGTCAAAATAGATTAAAGATCTAAACATTAACACAGAAACACTAAATCTACTGGAAGAGAAAGTAGGTGGAAATCTTAAAGACATAGGTGTAGACAGTTCTGGAACAAAAAACAAACTGCATGGGAAAATACTTCAAAGAATCACCCTCACCCACTGGGATCTCATTCTACTGAGTTGTTCTTGCACATCAAAAGAAATCACTGGGGCTAGGAATATATCTCAGTGGTATAAGAGCCTGCCTGGCAAGCCCACTGTCCCAATCTTCCAAGTTCCTTCCCTGGAACCACCACAACCAAAAAAAAAAAGTACCAACAGGAAAGATCTTAACTAATAGTCACTCAGATAAAGGACTTCTATTTAGAACTAAAACAAAATACCAGGCCCTCAGAGTTCCAAGGTGCAATCCAGACTTATTACTGTAGCTTGTAATATAATTTCACGTCAGGGATTATGGTGCCCCTGCCTTGCCTTTGTTGTCTAGCATCTCATGTGCCACGGTAGTTCTCTCTTGGTTCCAAGTGAATTTTAAGTTATTTTTTCTTCTAATTCTGTGATGTATGTTATTAGTATTTTGATTAGGGATTGCCTTACATTTGTACGATTTTGAGATTATGTCCACTTTGGTCGTATTAGTTCTTTCTACCAAAGAGCAAGCGCTGTTATTCCACTTTGTTATCTTATTTGTTCTCTTTTTCAGAGTGCTACAATTTCCAATGTAAAATTCTTTTACTTCCTCCACTAGGCTATATCATAAGTATTTTATAACAACATTCAAAATCTTCACTTTATTGAAACAGGCCTGACAATGTACTCTATTTGCCTAAAAAGAAACTATTATATTTTTCTTCTTTTTAAATTTTCTGAACCAGGGATTGAACTCAGGCCTTTGCACGTGCAGGCAAGTACTTATTCTGAGCTATCTCCCCAGCTCCAATATTTGTCATCTTCACATAATTTTTTTATTAAATGTACAGCATATAAAATTAATGTCTTATTTTTAGCCATACATCTCAGTTCTATTAAATGCACTTATGGTATTGGGTAGCTCTGACCAGTGTCCATCCTCAGAATCCTTTTCTTGTAAAACTAAAACTGAATATGCAACAGGCAAAGTTCTATCCTTCTACTCCTCCCCTAGCCTCTGGCAAAAACCATTCTTCTTTGAATGATTTCAGAAAATATAAGTATTTCATGTAATTGCAATTGGGCATTTGCATTGCGGGATTTGTGATGGGCGTATTTTACTTTACATGATGTCCCCAAGCTTCATTCGTATTGTAGTATGTGTCAAAGTTTCCTTAGTTTTTAAAGCTTGGAGCTGGCGAGATAGCTCAGAGGACTAAGGACCTGCTACATTTAAATGAATATGGCTGAAATTTTCCAAACTTGGATGAAAGACATGAATGTGAATACTCCAAAACCCTAGTGAACTCTAAGAAGAGCACAAAGAGAACTACCTAAAATATATTATGATCAAATTTATAAAAGAGAAAATCTTGCAGAAAAGTTTAATCACGCGGCATAAAAAGTAAAGCTAGATTAGTATGCTGAGCTGCAAAAGGCTTAAATCAATAGCTTCTAACATTGCCAGTTCTGCCAATAACCCAATATGATTATGGAATATTGGACTATGTGTACAACTGCTTTCTCTTAGTTCATTGAGAAGAAATACTTGCACCAATAGTAGTAATATCCAATAACATAATCTTAACAGGAGATCTCAACACACCTTTATCCGAAAAAGATAGATCAAGCAGACAAAAACATAGCAAAGAAGAGCAGAGCTGAACCAGAAATTGAAACAACTGGAATTAGTGGATATACACAGAGTCTTCCACCCAACCACTTCAGGATACACATTTTTTTCAGCTGTGCATGAGACATTTTCTAAAATAGACCACATATTAGTACATAGGTCATGCTTAATTATATGCAAGAAAACAGAAATTATCCCATGCAAATTATCTGACCACAGTGCAATGAAATTGGAAGTAAATGACAACAGAAACCACAAGAACCCCAGAAACACATGGAAATTAAACACCACTAACTATTCTCAGCAACCAGTGGGTTACAGATGAAATTAAAGAAGAAATTAAACAATATCTTTTTTTTTTTTGTCTTTTTGAGACAGGGTCTCACTGTGCAGTTCAGGCTGGCATTGAGCTCACTTTTGTAGCCCAGGCTGGTCTCGAACTCACAGTGATCCACCTGCCTCAGCCTCCCGAGTGCTGGGATTACAGGCGTGCGCCACCACGCCCGGCCAACAATATCTTGAATTTAATGAAAATTCAAACACAATCCACCGGAATTTAAGGGATGCAATGAAAGCAGTTCTTAGAGGGAAAGTTATAGCTCTGAACTCACACATTAAGAAAATACAATGGGAACAAGTAAATACTCTCCTGGAGCACCTCAATCAACTAGAGATAGACGAGAAAACAAAATCAAAAGCACAAAGACGGGAGGAAATTATAAAAATTACAGCAGAAATTAATTCAATTGAGACAAAGAAAACAATACAAAGAATTAATGAATCCAAAAGCTGTTTCTTTGAAAGATTAACTAAAATTGATAAGCCCCTAGCTAACCTCATCAAAAAGAGGAAACAAAAGACCCAAACTCAAGCAATAAGGAATGAAAAGGGTCAAATTACTACAGACAAAGCAAAGATACAGAGGATCATAAATAACTACTCTGACAATCTTTACTCTCACTGAATTGAAGACAGATGAAATGGACAGATTTCTAGAAAAGTAGAAGTTACCCAAATGCAATCAAGAAGATATAACAACTCTCAATAACCCAGTAACAGCCAGTGAAATACGAAATGTAATAAAAAGTCTACCAACAAAGAAAAGTCTGAGACCTGATGGATTCACTACTGAATTCTACAAAATATTTATAGAAGACTTAATCCCAACACTTCTCAAACTCTTCAATGAAATTGAAAAGGAAGCAATCCTTCCAAAATCATTCCTAGAGGCAAGTATTACACTGATACCAAAAGCAGTGAGAGAGATGCAACTAAAAAAGAAAACTACAGACCAATTTCTCTCGTGAACACAGATGCAAAAATTCTCAATAGAATCGTCGCTAATAGAATACAACTAATCATCAAGAAGATTACTCACCATCACCAGGTAGGATTCATCCCAGGGATGCAAGAATGGTTCAATATATGCAAATCTATAAATGCAATGCACTATATCAATAGAGCCAAAGCCAAAAAATCACATGATCGTCTCAATTGATGCCGAAAAGGCCTTTGACAAAGTCCAACACTCATTCATGTTCAAAGTCCTATGGAACATTGGAATAGAAGGCCTCTATCTCAACCTGATAAAAGCCATCTACAACAATCCAACAGCTAACATAATTCTAAATGGGGAAAAACTGAAATCTTTTAGTCTCAAATCTGTCCCAAAACAAGGATGTCCTCTATCACTACTACTATTCAATATAGTTCTGGAATTATTAGCTACAGCCATTAGACAAGAAAGAGAAATAAAAGGAATAAGAATAAAGAAGAAGTAAAACTACCATTATTTGTGGATGACATGATAATCTACTTGGAAGACCCAAAGAAGTCCACCAAGAAGCTACTGGAATTAATATACAAATTCAGTAGCATAGCAGGTTACAATGTCCACACACAAAAGTCAGTGGCATTCCTCTATACAGATAACAAACACACTGAGAAAGGAATTGGAGAAGCAGTACCTTTTATGATACCACCAAAAAATGAAATACTTAGGGATTAACCTATCTAAGGAAGTAAGAGACCTTTTCAATGAAAACTACATTACTCTGAAAAAAGAGATCCTGGAGGATCTGAGAAAATCGAAAGATATTCCCTGTTTCTGGATAAGAAGAATCAACATTGTGAAGATGGCCATACTCCCTAAATTGTTATACAGATTTAATGCAGTTCCTATCCAAATATCATCAACATACCTCACAGCCCTGGAGAAATCATTCCTCAAATTTATTTGGAACTGAAAAAGACCCAGAATTGTAAAGATAATTCTGGGCAACAAAGGTATGGCAGGAGGCATTACAATTCCTGACCTAAAGTTATACTACAAAGCTACAGTAATAAAATCAGCATGGCAAAAGAATAGGCCTGCGGATCAATGGAATAGATTAGAAGATGTAGAAGCAAATACAAACACACTCAGCCACCTTATCTTTGACAAAGGGGCCAATAATGCTTACTGGAAGAAAGATAGCCTCTCTAACCAATGGTGCTGGAACAATTGGCTCTCTACATGCCAAAAACTAAAACTTGACCCTAGTCTATCACCATGCACTAAAGTAAAGTCGAAATGGATTAAAGATCTAAATATTAAAAGAGAAATATTAAATTTCCTGGAAGAGAAAGTGGGAGGAAATCTTGAAGACATTGGAGTAGGCAAAAAGTTCATGGACAGAAATCAAATTGCACGTTTAACACTTGAAAGCATCAACAAGTGGGACCTCCTCCGGCTAAGAAGTTTTTGCACATCAAAGGACATTACCAACAGAGTTAAAAGACAACCCACAAATTTCAAAAATACTTTAACTTATAAGTACTCAGACAAAGGTCTTCTATCTAGAATCTACAAAGAACTAAAAACCATTAGGGTCCCAAAATTCAAAGGCCCAATCCAGAAATGGACATCTGAGATGAACACACACTTCTCAGAAAAAGAAATTCAGTAAGCCTATAAATACATGAAGAAATGCTTCACATTGCTAGCCATTCGTGAAATGCAAATCAAAACAACACTTAGATACCATCTCACCCAGAAAGAATGGCTATCATAAAGAAATCAATCAGCAACAAATGCTGGAGAGGCTGTGGGGAAAAGGAACCCTTCTCCAGTGCTGGTGGAAATGCAGATTGGTGCAACCATTATGGAGAGCAGTGTGGAGGATCCTTACAAAACTAGAATTGGAAGTTCAGTTCCATCCAGCTTTCCCCCTACTGGAAATTTTCCCAGAAGAACTGAAAACTTCATACCATAGCGATATCTGTGCACCTATGTTTATAGCAGCCCAATCTCTAATAGCCAAAGCTTGGAAACAACCAAAATGCCCACCATTTGAAGAATGGGTGAAGAAAATGTGGTATTTTTATACAATGGAATATTACTCAGCTATAAAGAATGATAAGCTGGAAGACTTCATATATAAATGGATATACATTGAACATATACTGGTTAGTGAAGTAAGCCAGACCTACTTGTGTAAATATCGTATAGTCTCCCTAATATAAGAATTCTAATTCTTTTTCTTTCCTTACCAATATCAATTGGAAGGTGTGTCCTGTCCACACCCTGAACTCTGTATAACTATTGTGAGGACAATGTGCAGTGTGTCAACTGTTAAAAAAAGTAATGTTTTTTGAAATTGTTAGTTTAATTGTTTGATCAATCTTATGTACCTATATCTATTAATCTGAAGTGATCCAATGATGAAAATATGTAATATAACCATTGTTAAATTTAAAATAAATAAATAAGTAAAAAAAAGAAGTTATTTGAGTTGGAAGGGAAGGGGCTTACAACAAAGGGGAGAGATGTAATAGTAGACACTTGCCTCATTGTATCTCTGTGGTTAAAGACAGTAATAAAAGCATAGATCCCTAGGGTATCTGCAGAACAAAGTTTTTCTTGCTGTAGCTGGCTCTGACAGACTATGTACAAATTGCTTTGAGAAGTTTTTCATATCTGCTTGCCATGGCTCAGTGGATGGGAGTTGGAGAGTTAATTGCCTTTGCTTAGAGATGACATTTACTAATATTAACTGAAAGTTACTTTCTGGGTCTTCCCCTTTGTGTTGCAAGCTTTCCTCAGACTCCAAAATTCCAAGCAGTTGTCTCAGACAGCTTCTGCCTTTGCAGTTATCATATTCCTGATGCTGCCTGCTTCCTCTTAAACTATCACTATCATTTTGAATAAGATAATTATATTTATTTATTTGGTACTGGATCTTGCTACTCAGCTCAGACTGATAGTGATTCTCCTGTCTCAGTCTCCCTAGCTCTGGGATTACAGGCATGAGCAATCATGCCTGGTTTCAGTGGCCAGTACAGCATGCCCATGGTAGGGCCTGTGTGGCAGGAGACACCAGAGATCAAACCCATGTCTTTGCACTTGCCAGACAGGAACTTAGGCCACCAAGATATCTCCTGGGTCTAACAATCATTGTCTTCAAATGAAAGAAAATAGAGTATCCCAGAGAGAAAGCCTATTGAATGGAAAAAAATTGAGTAATAAGGCAGCGTGCAAATAGTTTTTTAGAAATGTGTTGGGTAAAAATGTGCGGGGTAAGAATGTCATCTCAAGTATCAGTTAACAATTCTGTGAAATAATACATTATTTAGAGAATGTCAATAGAGTGCCAGAGAATGCAACCATCATGTGTTATTGATATAGCCTGGCTGGTCCTAACATTATCTTGAGCTATCTAAGAAAGTACTTTCTAAAAATACTTATTTCTATTTCCATGATGGCATTCCAGAACTCAAAATTCTCTTCAAAATTTCTCCTTATGAGTCAAGCAGATCTCTAATTTTATTATCTTCTGTTTTTGCCTGATCTCCAGAACTTAGGTCAGCCAAGATTCCAAAAAATGAGCCTTTGTTCATCGAGGTCTATGTTTACTTAAGGGGATAGCACCTATGCAGGGGAATAATTTAGTTCTTGTTTTCACGTGTGCTTATTTCTGAAAGTCAGCAGGACACCTACAAGATGGAGAAAATAGATTAGATGAGGGGAAGGGAGGAAAGAAAGGAAGGTAGCTAGGTTACAACATTGCTGCACTTGCCTGGGTGTGTTGTGGAATGGAAGAGCTGAAGTTTTCTGTCATAACCAGGACAGGACAGACAGAGCACGCATTGAAAGGATGCCAGACCGAATAGGAAGTTTGACCGTTAAATATTCTGGATTTATGAAACATAACAAAACCAAGTTTCAGAACGGCATACTTAAGATGCAGTTATTCCTCAATACATTCTTAAAAGCATAAAATCTAGAATCCCGGTTCTGAAGAGCATTTCATTCAATCCCACATCACACTGTCTATAGTCAGTGTCAGGTGTCATCTTGTATTTTGATGAAACTAGGATTAAATGGAAAAGTAGATGTAGAAGATGTCAATCTGTACTCTTGTGATTTGGAGAATATTCATGGTATAAAACAGCACTGTCTTAAAATATTGACTCTATTTTTCACTTTTGCAGGACCTTCTAGAACGTCAAGGGATATAATAGATGTTAAATTGGGGAAAATTGAGTTATTTAAAATTCAAACGTGGCATCTGGGGTCATTTATATTCATTCATTCTCTTTTTCTTTCAGAAATTTAGGACAGGAAACAGGAAGACAGGCTATAATTATGGGACTATGCCTTTGCAGTTAGACTTCTCTAAAATGACTGATAGCCAGTCTTGCATTGCATTGTTTCTAGTTCATTTGGAAATCAGCATTTCTCTCTCTCTTTTTTTTTTTTTCAGGACTGGGGTTCAAACTCCCCGCCTTGCGCTTGCCAGGCAGGCACTTGTGCCTTGGAACTCTCTCCCCAGCCCCAGCATTTCTTTTCACTCATGGTGCTTCCTTTGCAGTGGAGAAGCCCACTAGCCTTTCCCTCCTGGCCTACCTCTGTTCCCTCACTTGTATTCTCTACAGAAGATATGACTTAATCTCATGGGGATGCAAGAATGACAAACTCAGCATTTACCGTTCAGTTTTTTTCCTTTTCCCTTCTCTTGGGCGCATTTACTTTCATTTCTATATGTTAAGATCAACAGTAAAGTTTGGGGAGTTTGGTAGGTATAATCTGAGAGAAGTTTGTATGTTTTGGAGGTTTAGCAATTGTTATGGTTTATGTCTAGTTGTCCCCCCAAAGCCTCACGTAGTCACTGGGCAGGGACTTCCAGAGTTTGAGACTTGATCCATGATCCCTGGGATTATGGGTTTTAGTACTGATGTGATTATTGGTTGAAGTACTTCTGGGATTACGGGTGTAGCCTAAGGTGAGGGCTAAGGCGGAGAGCCTGAATGTAATATGAAGAGAGACAGAGAGACAGACTAGAGCTGTTGCTCTCTGCTGCCCTGTTTGGTTGGCTACTTCTACCACCATTTTGTTGCTGTTCCGCCGCCATGAACTGGATCCTCTCTGCTCTGTTCCATTCAGCCTTGGGCCAGCTGAATATGGACTGAAACCTCCACAAACTGTGAGCTAAATAAACCTTTCCTTCCTTCATCTTGAGTGCCTGGTATTTGTCCCAGCAACGAGTAAAAAGTAACTAAGACAGCAATGCAAGGCTGTTTCACTACAGATACAAGCTACATTCTTCAGCATCATCTCCACCAGATAGAGATGCTACTGTGTGTGTGTGTGTGTGTGTGTGTGTGTGTGTGTGTGTGAGAGAGAGAGAGAGAGAGAGAGAGAGAGAGAGAGAGAGAGAGAGAGAGAAGAGAGAATCCTTCAGCTTGTCTTACTATATCTTATTTTGTTACTTGCTCCAAACATCTGAAGGGGAGGCAAATATTGTTTGCTGGACCTTCTTGTGTCTCAGTGGAGTTTCTCAATTCAGTGCAAATTCATGCATGCAGAAAGCATGCCAATAATGACATGGAATCTAAAAGGACTTAGAAAACTAAACAGAAGTGTATAGAATGATTCTGAGGTTGAGAGATTTTAACATAGTATTAGTGGAGCAGTGAAAGTGATGAAGGCTGCTCTTGAATCCCATGGCTAAAGTAACTGTAGGAAATTCTTGAATTAGACAATTGGCTTATAGCAAATGATAAAACAATTGGTTACCATATTTTGTTGAGAGATGATTACAAGTATTTTTTTCCAATTTAAACCTTAGAACTAGCCTCAAAGAAAGATGATACGTGCTATTATTTTTTCATTTTAGATAGGATATAGAACTTGTACAAGGTTACAAGTAGCAGTGATTTATTTTTATTTTTTTCAATTTTTTTATTGTTTAAACTTAACAATGGTTATATTACATATTTTCATCATCAGATCAGTTTAGATTAATACATATAGGTATATAAGATTGATCAAACAACTAAACATTAACCTTTCAATATCCACATTACTTTTTTTTTCATTTCCCCCTTCTTTTCTTTGAAAGTTGACACAGTGCATATTGTCCTCACAATGATTCTATAGAGTGCAGTGTGTGGGCATGACCCACCTCCCTATTGATGTGGCATAGAAAAAAGAAAGGAAGAAAAAAAAAGGAAAGAATATACTTCTCTTTGGACTAAGAGGAAGCAGATACATACACAGTCAAAGGTTTTGCAATTGCAGTGTGCCACCAGTGAAGCTTGTGATGTTGGAGGCTATTGAATCTAAGCCTCCTAAAGCTCATCTCACCAATCTAGCTCTGCGTTCCATGCATTGTAATTAAGGATTTTTTTTT
>PVJA010000271.1:0-165736 GCA_004027025.1 Myocastor coypus
AAAAAAAAAAAAAAAAAAAAAAAAAAAAAAAAAAAAAAAAAAAAAAAAAAAAAAAAAAAAAAAAAAAAAAAAAAAAAAAAAAAAAAAAAAAAAAAAAAAAAAAAAAAAAAAAAAAAAAAAAAAAAAAGAAAACAGGACTTATGAAATGCTAGTCTTCATGGATAAGTATTGGTATAAAGGAAGTTATATTTGTTTTTAATGTCTGAGAAATTAAATTTTAAAAAATCAGTGTTTGCCAAATGGAAAAAGAAAATATTAATTTAAATATTTTTTTTATAAATTTAGAAAAATAATTTTAAAGAAATGAGAAAGGTATTCTTACTTTTTTCATTTCTGTACTTGTCAGCAAAGAGAAGTGATCGTATCTGTTCATAAAGTGGCCTGTTTGTTCATGATTTCCACTCCGCTTTTGTTAACATTATTTCATGTTCTATATGTGTTAGCAAAAGTTGTGCTTTTCTATCTTTGATTTAATTTATGGGTAATATTGTGATTTTATGCTAAAAGGTTTGTATCTATGGTGGAATAATAATTCACAAAATTTATGAATTTTAACTTTAAAAAGTTTCATTTTCAGTTTTGACTATAGTTTTCATGAATGCAGCAACTGTACTAGCAGTGTTTGGAGTACTACTTAGCATGCAGAATTTGCTCAATTATTCACTTGTTAAATAAATAATAGAATGTCTACCTTAACTTGCCTTTAAGTTTAAAAATATTCTAAATTTGTAACTTGAAATGAAAAATTTCCAGGAGTTATTGAGATAATTTATAATAATCTGCTTTAAAAACCTACCAATAGTGGGGTGTGTGGGTCCTATGTAGTATATTCAAGGCCATGGTTGCAGTTCCCCAGCACCACAAACTGAACCCAGCCCCAGCCCCACCTACTGCTTACCACCATCTTACCCTCCCTAAGCCCAAACCCAAGCCCAACCTGATACCTTAAAATATTTGTTTCTGTTATTAACCAACAGATCATATTTGAAACAAATCTCATTTTTTTGAATATGTTTATGCTACGAATTCAGTGTAGCACCCTGTTCCCTTTAATGTTTCTGACATCAAATGTTAAAGTGTTAAAGAGATGAGAAGGGCCACCATATGTGGAGCATATTGTATAAGATAATGTGTTTTTAAGGATGCATGGGAAAAGACGAGGGGATGTGCCTTCTATGGAGGATGATGCTGGTGTCATAGAACGATCAGAGACAGGAATTTCACCTGCTGGGAGTGAAAGGTATAGTATGTGATATCAATTTTGCCCTTCAGTCACCACACTGAAACAGCACCTACCTAAAACTAGCTTCTTGAAAAAGTAGAAAGGTGTAATATATTGATAGCCTTCCTACCTAGTAAGAAAGGAATTAAAGTTAAAAAAAAAAAAAAAAAAAAAAAAAAGTCTGAGAGGTTGTAAATGCAAATTTATAGTGCTTCATAGCATTATTTTTCAGGGTTTTTGGTTATTCATGTTCTGAGTAGGTATATAAATTTGTTTTGTAAAGTATATATTAAAGTGTATAGATTTGTTATGTAAATAAAGTATACAAATTTGTTTGAAATTAGAGGGATATATAATTTAATGCAGTGAAAATCTAAAATATCATGTGAATCATGATCATGCACTTTGAAAATAAACTGAAAATATTCCTGCAGTATGAATTTCTCTTTTATTTATTTTATTTTATTTTATTTTAAATGTTTTTATTTTATTTATTTTTTTCTTGTTTCAGAACATTTGTTTGTTTATTCACTCATTTTTATGACCGGCTCAGCCCGCCCTGAGGGCAGGGCTGGCTCAGCATGTGGTGCCAGGGATTGAACCGCGGTCCCTGAAGCCGCCCAAGCTTTCCCAAGCAGGCGCTTTAGACCACTGAGCCATCCCGCCAGGCCCCTGAATTTCTCTTTTAAAACTTCTCGATTTTCTGCTTTTTTTTAATTTTCAGCTTATTGAATAGATAATTTTTAGTATTTCCTTTGGAAGTTAGTACTCAAAAATATTCTGTCTTTTAGACAGGAAATAACATCATAGCTTTTTAATTTTGATGCTTTCTTGTATCATTACAAGGATAAATGATTCCAATGTATAGTATAATGAAGATTTTGTTTATCTTTGTCATATGTCAATGTGTCACTTTGAATAAATGTAGTACATGAAGAATTACAATAAGACTTTTGTTTTTTCCTAGTTGAATTTTCATTGAGGTTATTTTTTTTCCTTGTTTCTATCTTCAAGGAGAGGTTTTTTTTTTTTTTTTTTTTTAAAGAGATCTTGAAATGCAAAGTCTTGCGTTTGATTTCTGGTACCAAATATAATCAAATATAATTATATCATATATCATAGCATATCATATTACATATGTTTATTCAAAGGGCTGGGATATAGCCTGACAAGCATGAGGTCCTGTGTTTGGCTTCCCCAGTACAAAAACAGAAAACAGTCTACTTTTCTAAGTATGTGCAGTTCTAGTTTTTCTTTTAGGATTGTATGCACTTAAATTCATTTTATTACTAGACAGCCACTCTTATGAGAAAGGGTGTTATTGCTTTAATCTACAGAACCAGTGAAGCAGGCTGAGATCAAGACTTCATTTATAGCCTTGCTTTATAGTCAGGTTGACTGGGAATTCTTAGTGTATCCCAGACTATCCTTAAACTTATGATCCTCCTGCCTGAGCCTCTCCAAGTGCTAGGATTATGAGCATATGCCACCACACCCAGCTAAAGGTTACACACACACACACACACACACACACACACACGGAGATTAAAAATGACAAGCAGGGGAAGGAACAGAGGGCAAGGGATGAAGAAAGGAATTAAGATATATTACATGTACCAGCTTCCAACAGAGAATGTAAGTAAACATTACGTATTGTACACATATACTAACAAAATTTTAAAATGTAAGTAAATAGTACCTTAAAATGCAGTAACCCATGTCTATATTTTACTGTTTTTGCTTCGTGAAAGTTATCTAGATATTAATTAGTACTGTTTTTTTTCTTGTAGTGCTCAAGACAATGAAGCATCCAAATCTGCTAATCGAGAAACTTGTAGTCCTTTTATAGGGATGATCTTTGGTATGTACAAAGTTTCTAAATGATTATACTTTTGCAGAGTTGTATGAAAAAAGATGTTTAAATTTTTTTTTTTTTGTCTTTTCAAGATAGGGTCTCACTATGCAGTTTAGGCTGTCCTTGGCCTCGCTTTTGTAGCCCAGGCTGGTCTCAAATTTGCACTGATTCTCCTGCCTCAACCTCCTAAGTGCTGGGATTAGAGGCATGCACCACCATACCCGGCTTACAATATTTTTCTTTAGATCTTTAGTTATTTGTTTATTTATTTGGTACAGGGTCTCACTATGCAGCTCAGACTCCTAGTGATCCTCCTGTCCTAGCCTCCCCAACACTGGGATTATAGGCATGTACCACTATGCCTGATTTCAATGGCTGGCTGGGCATGTGGTATTGGGGATGGAACCTAGGTCCTTGGTCTTACCAGCCAGGTGCTTATACTGCCGAGCTATGTCCCTGGACTGAAAGATCTTTTTAATAAGAGTTCACTGTTACACTACTTTTACTAATGACAGAAAACATTTATCAATCCTTACGTTATTAAAGGTACTGTGCTGAACATTTAATATTTACTATATACTTCTGTATCCTACTAAGGCTAAAGAACTTAGTGATGTATTTTCTTTGCATTATTGTAATCAAAGATATCAGGTTTTCCTTCAGTTAATGTACATGTATGATACATGTATTTTTTTTTGGCGGTACCAGGGATTGAACTCAGACCTTGTACTTGCTAGGCAAGCATTTGTGCCACTGAGCTATTTCCCTGGCCCTACATGTATGATTTTTATAAGGTGTTAACATATAAAGAATTCTTACCAGTCCATTTATCAAGTTTTACACCAGAACCAGTTTATGGCTTTGTCTCATTTTTGCTTTGTCTTTTGATGTATTTGTAAAAATCTTAGATTTGACCGTATAAGTGCCGCAAAAATACATTTCTTTTTGTAAAAGTTCTTATGTTGGAGATATATTCAAATAATAACGTGCATATAATGTGTGGTATTCAAGTAATAAGGCACTAATTTGAAAAGAACATAAGAATGCACATGCATCAAAGGGTTTGCACTTGTCTGACATAGACATGCATTCATAACTATAACCATTAGGCAGATATTTTATGTGATTTTTTTCTGTATTTGTGTCACTTTGATGGAGTAGCAAAAATGCAGATGTCCTTTCCATAATTTCATAATATGAACTACTATTAACATTTTTCCGGGATTTATTGTATCTTTGCACATGTACTAATAATTTTTTCCATTGTATTTTAAAACTTCAAGGGATTCTGGATTCTATATGCGATACTGTCAGAGAAATGCAAATAGTTCAAAATAGTCAAAAAATGGTATTGTTGCATTTTAAAATATCTGTTGGCATATATTATTTTAGGCCAATACAGTCTACTATCTAGTTATGATACTATCCCCATAATTAATAATATACCTATAAAAATTTTCATCTCATTAGTTGTGCCACATTCCCAGCATTTCTGAGATTTGCTTTTTTTTCATACTAAAATCTTATTGTATAGCATGTATGGCTATTAATATAACATCATATGGCATAGTTTGTTTCTTCAGTTATTTTGAGTATATCATTGGAACCAAATAATATATACAAGAGAAGGATCAAATTTCTTCCTAGAAGTTATCTGTTTCTCAGTGTTTTTTTTTTTTTTTTTTTTTTTGGTGGGACCAGGGTTCGAACTCACGACCTTGCACTTGCCCAGCAGGCACTTGTGCCTCGGAGCTATCTCCCCAGCCCCTCTCAGTGTTTTTTTGAGACAGGGTCTTGTTATGTATTTTAGGCTGGTCTGAATTCACTGTGTAGCTCAGGCTGGCCTTGAATTTGTAGTGATCTTCCTGCCTTAGCCTCTCAAGTGCTGGGATTATAGACTTGTGCTGCCAAACCTGACTTCTCAGTTCTGTTGCTCATGTTCTGTCATGTGATCCTCATCTTTTCTTTTTTTTTAGACAGGGTGTCACTATGCAGTTCAGGTTGGCCTTGAGCTCACTTTTGTAGCCTAAGCTGGTCTTGAACTCACACTGATCCTCCTGCCTCAGCCTGTCAAGTGCTGGTGTGCACCACCACACCCAGCGTGTTCCTCATCTTGATTGTCTACATTCATGTCCAATCTGCACCATGTTTATTAAATGTACTTGCTATGCAGTCCATTCCCCTGTTCCTGGAGAAATGACCATATTTCAAAAACTGATATTCAGTGCACTTCCAATCAGAATTCCATTAAAAAAAAAAAATCCAATTAGAAAAAATAGTCCTAAATTTCTTGTAAAACCAGAAAAGACCCAGGATAGCAAAAGCATTCTTGAGTAAAAGAATGGGAGGCATCACACTCCTGAAGTTACATTACAAAGCTAGTATGATAAAAACAACATAATATTGGCATGAAAACAGACATGAAGATCAGCAGAACAGAACAGAACATACAGAAACAGAGCCAAGCATATTTAACTATTTGATCTTTGATAAATAGTTAAACATGCACACTGGAGGGAAGATAACCTCTTTAACAGATGATGGTGGAAAACCTGGCTTTCTACATGCAGTTAGTTAAAAAAAAGCCGAATGACAAAATTAACCAGTTAACCTGCTGGCAGATGAAATAGATGAAACACTTGAAGCAGTATTGGCACTTTCTGAATAGTAGTACTCTGGATACACAGGAAATAGTTCTGAGAATCAACGGATGGGTCCATATCAAATAAAAAATCTCTTCATGGCAAAAGAAAAGCCTATGGAGTGAAAAGACAACCTACAAAATTGTAAAAAAAACTTTTGGCAGCCATTCTTCTGAGAGAGGACTAACACCTAAAATATATAAAGAACTTAAATAAATTAACCCCTCTTTGAAAGGCCCTTTCGAGAAAATGGGCACACGAAATGAAGACACTTCACAGAAGAAGTACAAATGACCAATAAGTACATGCTCAACATTGCTGCCCATTAGAGAAAAGCAAATTAAAACAATATTGATATTTTTTACCTTACCCCTGAAAGAATGGCCATGATCAAGAGATCAAACAATAAATGTTCAAAAGAATATAGGGAAAAAGAACCTCTCACACTGTTGGTAGGAATGTGAACTAGTGTCCACTGTGGAAATCGGTGGTAATTCCTTGAAAAACTGAATCTAAACATCCCATTTGGCCCAGTTAGTCCCATTCTGGTATCTTTTTGAAAGAAATAGAGACTTCATGTTATAATGATACATGCATAACCATGTTTATACATAGAAGCACAGTTTGTAATGTCTTAAGTCTTAGAAGCAGCCTATCTATGTCTATCAACAAATGAGTAGATAACATGGTATTGACACACAGTGGACTACTACTCTGCCATAAAGAAAGATAAACTTGAGTCATTTGTAGGGATCTGGATGTCCTTGAGACCACAGTATTAAGTGAAATAAAGCAGGAACACAAGCTTAAGTATCACATAGTTTCTACTATGTGACACCTAATGTATAAATAAAGATCAAAATAAAAGATAATAGCAAGGAGGGAAATTGAAAGGGAAAGAATCAAGAAATGGGGAGAATAAAGGGATAGGAGATAAAATGTGATGTATGTCTAGTAACTCCTCAAATATGTGTAGACATGTACTGAAAACATGTTAAAAAGTCAGTAAATGGGAAGAACCAAGAAAGGGATGAGAAATGAAATTGAGGCCCAGTATATACATGTATCAGCTTTTCACAGCTAATGTAAGCATGTACTGCAAATGTGTATGGTAGTAATGAAGGAAACAGGCAAATGAAATGAATGGACTCTCCTGGGAGGGAGTTCAAATTGCTAGTACAATTATGAAAAATTTTGGTTTATGTGTCCTCAGTGTTTTGCTCAGCCAAATGATATTTCCATCAAGATACACAAACTAGTACCAGTAAAGTGTGAAAGACACATTTTATTTTGTGTCTTTGCCACAAACTTCTCATCATTTTAGTTTTTTTCAATTTTCATCTTTTTTTCTCACTTTATTTTTTGAGGTGCTAGGGATCAAACCCAGGGACACAAACATGCTAAGCTTTTGCTCTCACACTGAGCCATACTGCCTTCCCCCAAATCTTTTAGTTAAGTTTCTTGGCTCTGTTTAGGCTTTCTTTCCCTGTATATGTGATCTGGAAATGGCATTTCGGAAAAAAATTAGAATGATTATATAGCTCACTCTCTTTTCTGCTTTTCAGGTACCATATAGTCCTGTGCTGCTTATTGCCAAATGTCCCAAAACATTTTTTTTGGTATATTTTGCCTGATTTTCTAGTTATTTACAGTGGGAAGTTAAGAGTTTAGGTTGTCAAGCCATCATGGTCAGAAGTGGAATGGAGGCCTACTTTGATTTTGAAACACTGTTATTAATCTTAGCATAATTTGTGGTATTCCTCTGGAATCTTCAGTGTTGCTGACCTCTGTGCTTAATGAGCAAACTTTACCCAGTATGGTTGGGAGATGGATAATTAAGGTGATACACAAATTTCTGATTTTGAAATCCTATGACTTATGTGGAATTCAAATCATGCATATCTTGATTGAAAGGTTATTTCTTGGGTCTAATTTATTCAATAATGATCTTCTCTGGATTCTAAAATTTTCATCAACTTTTATATAAATGATATCCAGGTGAAAGGTTTTTTTCTTGGTTAAATTAGCCATTCAAGGCCCACAGGATAGCTCAGAGGACTAAATGCCTGCCTAGTCATGTGCAGGATGGGTTCAAACCCCAGCATCACATGCTGTGCCAGGCCCACCCCTGGGTGAGCTGAATAGGCTACACAGACCGGGCTTGTTGGCAGTGGTGCACATCTGTAATGGTAGCTCTGGGGAGGCTGAAAACAAGAGTAGCACTGAGTCTGAGTTGCATAGTGAGACCTTGTACCAAATACATTAAAAAAAAAAATAGCAATTCAGTGAGTGACAGATTTGATGATAAAAATAGAGAGTATAACAACCATTGTTAATTAGCTATTGTTATGAAAATCTGTAACATGTGTATTATGTGTTACCCAGTTTCTGTCTTCATTTCAGCTGTTTGATTTGCTTTTGGTTTTACTTTTTAAAATAAAATAAACTTTAAAAATTAGCCATTTAAGTTTTTATCTTTCATAAAGAATACAAAATAGTGATAGAACACAGCATTAGAAACGACACAAGATTTCACTATTACTTTGCTTAAAGTAATACAAATTCAACAGTGGTTGCCGATGCTATCTTCAGATTAATTGTTCAGCTTACCAGATAAAAACATTTAAGATTCATTTAAAGAAAACAAACAAAACAGTAACAAGGAAGTTATAAGAAATTCAAAGCAATAAGAAAAACAGTAAAATAGAAATTTAAAGCATTAGCTGCTCCTTTCAAAAGACTAGCAGAAATGAACAATACAATAATCCAAGTGATTGTGCAGATATATCTAAATATATTGGCATTTAGACTTTTTTTTTTTTTTCTGCTAATGCAGTTAGTATTTTTTGTTTCTTATTTTTATGTTTATTTTTTCCAGTACCAGAGATCGAACTTGGGACCTTGCACTTGCTAGGCAGGTGCTTATGTCTCTGAGCTATTTTTCTGGGCTTAGTATGATTAGTATTACTACTATTGCATTTAAAAATGTTTAGTCTTCCTTAAACATGCTTGGATATACTGGAGAGGCAGAAAGTAGTTGGGAAGAGAAATTAGGAGGTTATTGTTACTGTTTAGGTGAAATACAGAGAGGACCTAGCCAAGATAAATGGCCCTCAGCATAGAAAAGGAGGAGAATTGTTTGAATTGAGTAAGAGAGGATGAACATCAGAGTTACAGTGAGACCTTGTGCCTCCATTATCAGAGTTACTAACCAAAAGCCAAGAGGGATAGTTGGTCTGGAAAGTTTTGAATAGAACCTCTTACACTTAAGGGGCTTATGGAAAAAAATTAAGTGGAGATATTAATCATATAATTGGCTGACTAATGACAGAGATTAGAAAGTTTGACTAAGGTGGAGGGTTGGGAATTATTAATGTGTCTTATGTTTGATTCATGAATCATATTCATAAGTTTTGAAATACATTTAAATTGCTCCTACCTGACCTTGTATGCTAAAAAAAAAAGTTAATGTTTATTGAAAGTGTTAATGTTTAACTGTTTGATCAATCTTATACACCGATATCTATTAATCTAAACTGATCTGATGATGAAAATATGTAATATAACCATTGTTAAATTAAAAAAAATAAAAATAGCCTTGTATGCTTGGTATTCTTTGATATAATGAGAAAACAAATTTTTTGTTAGTTTGAATTTCATATGATGCATAAGAGTTGAGACCAATTTTTTTCTTAATCTCCAGGAGGTGAAGATCGAGAACTTATTCAGAGAAGGAAAGAAAAATATAGACTAGAATTATTGGAACAAATGGCTGAACAACAGAAGAATAAGAGACGGTAATGAAAGGTTTGCATTTGATACAGGTGTTTTGAATTTAAAATGTACTTATGTAAAATGTCATGACTGTAAAATAAGGGGCTGTTTTTTCTAATACAATTTTTGATTTTTAGATAATTAACGTACTAATAGTACATTGTAAATCAGCAAGGAAAATGAATGTTATGAAAACATTAATTTCTTTATCATAACAAATCAAACTATGTATGTATATTATGCAATAAGCTTGTTCCTTCTTTCATTAACTTGCTCAGTTTTTCTTTGGAGTAACAGTTCATGGTATCTGTGTTCCTATTGACTATCTCTTACATAGTAACAAATTTATGTTTTGAAAATCTCAAGCATACACGTATAAATACAGTATAGAATAATCACATGGTGAATCACAGCCATTTATGTGGCATACGAGTTTTAGTTTATAATCTTTATTGTGAAAGTATCTGCAAAATACTTGCTATTGTTTGTAATTAGGAGTGGAACCCTTCATTTTAGAGAATTTGAGAGGTCTTTTGCTTTTCTTCCATTTAGGAGGAAGCTGATAGCCACTCTCTGCTACTAGCTGTCTTTTAACATAATTTTGTTTAAAATTCTTAGTAGAAAGTATGATAGTTTTATTTAAAGTTCTACTCATCTTTGTGAGAACTGAAAATATACTAGTATGCTATGAGAGATGTATTTTATAAAGTTTTTAAAAATATTTTTTATTTTGTGTAGACTATTTTGTACTTGAAGTATCTCATGGACTGTCTTTAAGTTACATATAAATTCTGGTTTATTCTAAATCAAGCCAGAATATTTGATTTTTGGTATTATTTAAGGTCTTATTGTTAAATAAATTATTTCTTTTTTAAAAATAAGTTATTTTTATTTGGAGATGTATTACATAGATTTTATGTTCAAGAATGTTTCAATGATAGTCATGATTTTGACAGTGTTTGCCATAACTTTTTAATATATGAAACTTTAATCCTGTTTAGAGAAAAAGATTTAGAGCTCAGAGTTGCAGCTTCTGGAGTACAAGACCCTGAGAAATCGGTAGGGGTTCCTGACACTTCTGATTAATCATTCATTTTATTATCCCTACATCTCCAAATGTAGGGATTGATTTGTACTGGGAGATAGTTAAGAGCAGATTAGTTTGAGCAATAATAAATTAAATTCAGTTCTTATAAAATGTAAATTTTAACTTTCACCTGTTTAACTTTTCTTTTTTCATTTGCATAGTGTTTTTTAGTTCGTTTTAAATTAGTGCTTTACTTTACTTTGTTTAAATGTATTATTTCAAAGGAAATCTATCCACTTAATTTACAATTGATGTTAATTAATGTTGAATGTCTTGAGCAGTTATAATTTCCAAAGAAAATTTAACTCTATTCTTTTTTTTTTTTGTCTTTTTGAGACAGGGTCTCTCTATGCAGTTGAGGCTGGTCCTGAGCTCACTTTTGTAGCCCAGGCTGGTCTCGAACTCGCACCAATCCTCCTGCCTCAGCCTCCCGAGTGCTGGGATTACAGGCGTGAGCCACCACGGCTTTAACTCTAGTCTTTAAGCTTTTAGTTATTGTTACATAATGTAAAACCAGAACAACAATATTTTCCCTTTAATTTTGTAATTCTGATCATAAATGAAATTAACTACATTGCTGTAGTTTAAGAAGAGGTAACAATTATTGTTCTTTCTAAAAGTACTTTTTAAATAGTTTGATATATGAAATTTATTTACTAAGACAAATTTTATTTCATCTTTAAATGATGATTAAGACCTTTAATTTTTAAGCCGGGCGTGGTGGTGCACCCTGTAATCCCAGACTTGGGAGGCTGAGGCAGGAGGATTGGTGCCAGTTCGAGACCAGCCTGGGCTACCAAAGTGAGCTTAAGGCCAGCCTCAACTGCATAGCAAGACCTTGTCTCAAAAAAAAAAAAAAAGAAAGGACCTTTAATTTTTTTAAAAGTTCTCTTTTTTGTAAGGATAGTATAAATTCTTAATATGAAAATTATTTATATTTAAATTTAAATTGTTAGCTGCAGGCTACTTTTGATTTACTTCTACCTATACTAAGTATATCCTTTGAGTTGTTTATTTTTAAAAAACTAATAGCAGGGATAGGGCTAAAGCTCAATGGTGGAATAGGTTTAGTAAGCATAAAAAAAGAAAAAGTTTAGTACCTGTATCTCTCCGATATGCCTCTGATTGGTTATATATTAAAACTTTTAGGTTAATTTGAAAAATCATTCTAGATAAGACAACCTGACAGAAAAATCCAGATAAGCTCACAAGTTAAATATATTTTCTTCTAAAATAAGTATCTGTGATACCTTTTGCACTCAAAATTTCCCTTTCGCCAGGTGTAGTAGCCCATTCCTATAACCCCAACTCTCTGGTAAGATGAATCTGGAGAATCACAGGTTTAAGCCCACCATGGGCAATTCAGTAGGATCCTGCCTAAAAGAAAAAAATAAAATAACAAATGGGATATAGCTCATTGCAGAGCTGCTGGGTTCATCCTTGATTCCACTGAAAAAAATACCCCTTTATTTTTTATCAACTTGAGCTTTTTATAATGTATTGGCATGTTAAAGTTTGAAGTGTCTTGACACTTGACTTGAAACCCCTAAGGAGTGTCAAGTTGATTTATGAGAATAAATACCAGAGATGATACATGTTTATATATTTAATATTTTTTTCAGAGATAATAGTCAAACATTGCTTTTGCATTTAATTTTGATGTCAGATCTTAGAAAAGGATATGTAAGTGTTCTTTAGTAGCCATTAGCAGGCGATGGCCTATGGCTAAACCCAGTTGCTCCTTGCTTTGTTAACAAAGTTTTGTTGAAGCACAGCTTCCCTCATTCTTTATACATTGTGGCTGTGCTAGCCCTATAGCTGAGGGGGGCAACTGTGAAGAGATTGCAAAGCCTACTATATTTACTGTTTGGCCCTTCACACAAAACATTTGTGATAGTGTTCTGCAGAATACTTTGATATCAGAAGTGGCGATAGGTAGAGAAGTAGCAGAGTATTGTGTTATAATAGACTGATTTATTTAAAGTTAATTCATAGTTCTCACTATTGATTATTAAAGTGAGGCCAGAGGTGATTCAGAAAGCCTCAATTATCTGTTTATATAATAAGCATTATGCAGTTCAGGCTGGCCTTGAGCTCACTTTTGTAGCCCAGGCTGGTCTTGAACTTACACTGGTCCTCCTGCCTCAGCCTCCCAACTGCTGGGATTACAGGCATGTGCCACCACGGCCAGCACAAGAATTAGATCATTATATTTTATAGCTGTAAACTCTTACTGTATGTCAGTTTTAAGTGCCTGCTGGTAGAGAGGGTCTTTTGAGGCCCCTTCCACTTTTTAAATTTGTGATTCTGTGTAACTGTTTTTCTTTATTTTAGCCTGATAGACTAAAGCAGTTTAGTGCAATACCAAGGCACTTTGGAGAGATGACACCACCTGAAAGACCCAGAGTAGCTTTCCAGACTCCTCTCCCTCCTTTATCTGCTCCTTCTGCCCCACCCATTCCATCAGTTCACTCCGTCCCTTCTCAAAATGAAGAGTTGCACAGTGGACTCAACAGCACTCTTGGTGAACTGGTGCCTCCCAGGTGCTTGCTTAAAATACTTTGTGTTTGGGAATTAGGTAACATATTGTTAAATTGATGTTTAGAAGGATAAACTGAAGTAGGTGACATTATCCTTTAGAGATTTTATATAATAGCTTTGCTAAATACTTTTATCTTAAAATTCATTTTCTTTGTTAGTTTTTTTCCTGCTATTATAAATACAAGGAAAATGTTTAACATCCTTTAATGAATTTTATTTTTAGAGTAAATCACTAAACACATTACAGTATTGGGTTTTAGATCATATTTAGTTATTTTTAAAATCTACTAACAAATGAAACCCATACATTGTCCTCATTTGTTATTTCCACTTGGCAAACATTGAATTTGTCCTTAAATTTATGCAGAGAAAAGTTTCTAATATGATTATATATAAATATGATTTTATTTTAGCTTTTATTTCCTTAAATTCTTTTTTGTGGTTACTCAGGGACTATAATTCAAATGCCAGAAATACAAAATGTTAAAATAATAAAACTTGTAACCTAGATATTGGAATAAAGGTGATATTGCTGTAGATAGAAGGTATCATGCTATTCAAGACTATATTTAGAGGAAATCCTGTTAATATTTTTGTATGACTTATACTTATTGTTTAGTTATTTTTATTAGTCATTTGAATGGATTTAAATCTGTTGTTTTTCTTAGCTTTTTAAAAGATTGATATTTCTGTAATATTCTTTCATTTTTCAATATAATGTTGGTGTTTAATGTGCCAGTAATAAATTGTAGGGCCATGTTTACTATATTTACCAAGTACTTTTCCTCTGATGGCTTCCATATTTAACAGACTGAGTAGGATTAGAATTCTATGGTATTGTTTAGCTTCTGATAAGAGATTGAACTGTTTCACTTTAGTATATGGAATTTGGGCAATCTTGTTGAACTTCTATTTTTCATTTATAAAAGTGTTGAATATTACAATATCTTGTTACAGGATTATATTAAGTCTTACAAATCTATACAACTTACAAGTTGATAACAATAAGTCCTTTTTATAACTTCTTTGTTGCTTTGTCTTTGGTGTGATGATAGTGAGGCTAGACACATTGAATGAATAGTAAATGTGAAAAAAAATTCATTACTGGAGTGAAATTTAATACCTTCTTAGTTCTTCACAAATACTTTGAAGTACAGCAAGGGAAAGTCTGTTATGATATAGTTAATATTTAAAATATTCTAAAATACTCTCTTTTTGTTTATTTTGGAATTTTCATTTTTCATTTTTAGTATTGGAAAGTACTCCAGTGTTGGAAATACAGAGCTGTTTTCTAATGAGCAGTGAATTAGAGTTTTTTAGTTTGAGATATTAAAGATTATGTTAAGGCTTAACAATTTATATTTGAGTAACTTTTATTTTACATTATGGTTGATTTTGTGATAGAACAGTAGTTTACAGATTAAAAGTCCTTTTCTTCAAATTGAACCATTTACACTCATGTGGGTTTGTCCTCTGCCTTCTCTTTCTTTACTGTCTCACCTCTGTTTATGCAGGTCATTCTGATAACATGTACTTGCATTGCCTCTGCTGGAATGTCTTCTGTTATTTCTTTCTTGTGAGGTTTAAGTATCTCTGCTCTGAATTCCTGTTGTACCCTGTGTCTTGTTTTATTTATGTATGTGGTTGTAATTGGTGTATTTCTATATTATTCCTGGGGGATAGGAACAGTATCTGTTTTTGTTTTATATGAGCACATAGTGACTGTTAAGTATTACTTGGTTGGGTATAACCTGTGTATGACATAAGTGTTGTACTTGAAATTATATTTTATAATCCCATATTATTTGGTGTTTGGTAATTTAGAACAATTTACTAAATTTGTGATTAGTGTTTAAGCAATATATTGTTTAAAATTTGCTATTCAGTATGTGAAGAATTTCCCATTTTTCTTTTGATACAGGATTGGACCTCTGCCTCCACCACCCCTATTGCCACCTTTGGCTACTAACTATCGAACGCCTTATGATGATGCATACTATTTTTATGGTGCTAGAAATACTTTGGACCCCAGTCTTGCTTATTGTAAGTGGATTATGTATATATTTTTCCCGTGACTTGATTTTAAGAAATGTTTTTGTATACAAAGAATATAAATGAAAAATAACTTTGCCTGTGCTGGGTGTGGTCTCACATGCCTGTGATCCCAGCACTTGGGAGGCTGAGGCAAGAGGATTGGTGTGAGTTTGAGACCAGCCTGGACTACAAAAGTGAGCTCAAGGTCAGCCTGAGATGCATAGCGAGACCCTGTCTCAAAAAGACAAAAAAAAAAAAAAAAAAAAAAAAAAAAAAAAAAAAAAAAAAAAAAAAAAAAAAAAAAAAAAAAAAAAAAAAAAAAAAAAAAAAAAAAAAAACCCAAAAAAACCAAAAAAACCTTTGCTTATTAATATGAGTATATTTGTTGATTGATAAAGTCAATAATTTTATCAGTCCATTTTTGTTACTATCGTGAAATAATTAAAAGAGGCTACTTTGTAAGCAAAAGAGGTTGTTTTGGCTTATAGTTTTGGAGATTGAAGTCCAAAAGGTATGTATAGTTTCTGGCAAAGAGCTCCTGGTTGCACACATATCTCATAACCCATAATGGTATGTGTGTATCTTTGTGTAGTGTCTCTTCTTTTTATAAAACTACCAGAATTCAGCTGTGGGGCTCTGCCCTAATGTAACCTAATTAATCTAATCTTACCTAACTATTTCTTAAGAAAGAAGAAAGGGAAGCATGTTTATTGGATAATTGTACTGCTAATTTCTGTTGGTCCATTCAAAGAATAGTTCATGCTTAATTTTTTTCTTTTTAATTTCTTTTGACCAGTTTTGCATGGTTATATCCGGTAATCTGAACAAATAATTTTGAAGACAGTAATATGGAATATAATAATCATTGCTGAATTCCTATCACTTTGTTAAGTGAAAGTTTGTATTGTTTCTAATTTTATTGTTCATTTTATTTTTATTCCTTAAAAAAAATTACTTCCTAGGATCACACCCATAAACACCATAGTATTAATTTTTTTATTCTCTTAAATATATATTAATGCAAGAATTTGGCAATTAACTGTCTACATTAATTCTAGGGAACAAAAGAGCGTTACCTATTTTAAAAACTATATTTGATAGTTACTTCCTTTTAATCTAGATTTAAGAGACAGTCTTTTGTGTTGTTTTATGCTAACTCCTAATCGAAAAAGAAATACTTAATTTTTTCTTAGATAGCATTTTCATGGTGTGTTTTTTTTTTTTTGTCCTTCAGGAATAGAATACTGTTAAATGGGTACTCCAAAATAATTTTTTTTCCTTTTAAGATGGTTCAGGAATAACTGGAATGCAGCCTGCAGCTTATGTTAGTGCTCCTGTCACCCAAGTAGCACAACCTCTTGTGTAAGTCATTACTTGAAAGAATTTCTTTATTTTCTTTTTTCTCAATTTTTTTATTATGTTAGTGTATATAATATACATTTTCTATTTTAATACATTAATTATGCAACTATCTTTAGAACTCTTTCAATTTGTAAACTGAAAGTTGTACTCATATAATAGTAATGGGCCCCTACCTCATGCCATGGCAAGTACATTTCTATTATGTCTCTGATTTCAAGTACTCTGATTACCTCATATGAATAGAGTCATGCAGTGTTTGTCTTTTTCCAACCGCTTTATTTTACTTAGTGTAATGTTTTTATTTTTATTTCTAATTTAAAAAAATTTATTTATTTATTATTTGGATTTGTAGTGATCCTCCTATTTCAACCTCCCCAGTGCTGAGATTATAGGTATGTGGCACCACGCCTGGTTTCAGTGGCCAGCACTGCCCACCAGGGGTTCCAGGGACTGGCATGGCATGTGGTATTGTCTTTCAAAACTGAGTTCTTGTACTTGCCAGGCAGGTGCTTAGGCTGGTCAGCTATCTCTCCAGCCCCCTAGTTTTCATGTATATTATAGCATGTGTCACATTTCCTGACTAACAGTTCATTTTATATACCAGAAGTTCTACTTATTCATTCATGAATTAATAGACATGAGGGTTGCTTCTATTTTTTTTTTTTTTTTTTTTTTGCTTCCATGTTTTAACTAGTAGGAATAATGTTATTAGCATGAATGTATACATCTCTTTTTAAGACCTGTTTGCAGTTCTTTTGAATATATACTATGCTTAGAAATAAAATTAGTTGGGCCGGGAGATAGCTCGGGGGCACAAGTGCCTGCCTGGCAAGTGCAAGTAAGATATTTTTATCCTTGCATGAAATAATTAATATTTGGCAGTAGAAAAGATCGAATGACTGATACAACATGAATCAGTCTAAAAAATATTATGCTACATGAAGGAATCCATATGTATTCCTCTATATTCCTTGAATATAGAGACAGAAATCAAGCTAGTTATTGCTTGGGATAAGGGTGACAGAGATTATAGGTATAAGGCATATTTTTGAGTTATGGGAATGTTTTCAAACTGGATTGTGCTAGTGGTTTCAGAACTCTAAATTTGCTGAACATCACTGAACTGTGTATTTTACACCCCTCCCTTTTTCTCACCTGCATCTAATTACAAACAATTCAGGCCCATAGTATAGGTTGGATGATAGAAAGAATAATACGTAAAATAGATATGGAGAGGATCTCTCTACCATGTAATTTATAGCCAGAATATTTGGTTTGAAAAAGTATGAGGTCTGAAAAAGTACGAGGTTTGTTGGGAACTATTCTGATTGCAGTATGACAGTGAAACATAAATATATTCATTCATCCTAATGAATGATTATTAATAAGTTGAATAGGTTAAACATAGAAAAATCATTATTTTAAGTAATGCTATTTTTAGAGATGAGAAAAGTTTTATTTGAAGCAGACTTTATTGTAATTGTTTTAGTTTTGAAACAGAAATTTTATTAAGTAAATTATTCATTAAGTCATTGATATGATGTTACTTGAGGGACTTCAAGCAGGTTTGTTATTTCAGTTTTGTTCAAAAATGCTTAATATGCTGAAGATTAAAATCAGAACTATATCTTTCACCATACACTAACCAAATTCAAAATAGATCAGTTATCCAAGTGTTAAAACAGAAACATTAAATCTGCTGCAAGATAGAATAGGTAAAACTGTTGAAGACATTGGTGTAGGCAAAGTCTGTATGATAAAACCCAAATCACAAAGGAACTGTCAGTATCAACAACTAGGATCTCACCGTATTAAAAAGCTATTTATTTATTTATTTATTTATTTATTTATTTATTTAGTGCTTTTTTAGGGAAGGGCTTACAGGGTGTTCATGGGCTCACTACTAATTCTTCTGTATACAGCCTCCCAAGTGCTGGGATTATAGGTGTGCACCACCACGCCCAGTCTCAAATCACCATTTCAGTGTGCCCTGGAGGCAGGGCCAGCATGGAACCCTGGCTCCTGCACTTACTTGCAGGTGCTTTAATCTGCTGAGCTATTTTAAAAAGCTTTTGCACAGCAAGAGAAATCACCAATACCAGAGTGAAGACACAATGCACAGTGTGGGAAAGATGTTTGTCAGCTATTTGCAGGCAAAAGACTATTATTGAGAACAAATAACTTAAAAAAGTCAGAGCTCCCACATTCAAAGACCAAGTCTAAAAATGGGAATCTGAGATGAATATATACTTTTTAGATTAAAAAATACAGATAGCAAATAAATATATGAAAAAATGTTCAGCATCACTATACTGGTCATCTGAGAGCTGCAAATTAAAGCAACGCTGAGATTCCAGCTCACCTACCAAGAAATCATCCAATAAGAAATCCTGATGGTCCTGTGGGGAAAAAGGAACGCCTCTCCGCTGTTTCAGGGAGTGTAGACTGTGTAGAAATCAGTGTGGCGATTCCTCAGAAAACTAGGATTGAAGGTCTATTTTGACCTATCTATTCTCCTTCTGGCTATCTTCCCAGAAGAATGAAATCTTCATATTCATGTTTGTAAGAGCATAGTTTATAATATCTAGATCTTGGAAACAACTCAAATGACTATCAGCCAAGGGATAAATAAAAAAGATGTGGCACTTTTATACAATTGAGGAATATTCAGCCATTAAAAAAGGATAAGCTAGAGACTTACATAGGTAAATGGATGCAACTTGAGACCAACTTGAGATAAACCAGATGCACATCTGCAAACATTATATTGTTTCCCTAGTGTGAGAAGCTGAAAGAATAAGGTCTCTACAGTAGATATTGTACACTGGGAGGAAATTTCAAAAAGACAGAAACTGAGATAGAGGAATAGAGAAAAGGAAGGGAGAAGAAAAAAATATATGCGATAAGGTAGTTGTACTTCTAATTTTTTCTTAGTTCATTGAAAAGAAAGGTTTGTGTTAATATTGTTTGGACAATTAAATGGTGATATCTGTACTGTATTCTGAATAATGAATTTAAAGATAACAGTATGCAATGTATTTACTAATTAGCCATATTATCTTGTTTTGAAATGTTATTTTTTTTTCTTTAAAAAGTGATTAAATCATACATGTATTGCTTGGTTCATTATTACAGGACATTTTCATTCCCATGTAACTGCAAACTTGGTCCTGAAATAAACCCAATAAATTTGAAAATTCCATGGATTGGCAAAGTAGAGGCAAGAGGGGGAGAGTTTATGAAGGATTACTTAAGTATTCCTCTTTGACTTAAAGAGAAAAATCACCCCCCCAACCCCATTTACTTGTGGTACTGAGGATTGAAAGCAGGGCCTTGTACATACTAAGCCAAACTAAAGCTTGACTGCTCAGTTACATCCTTGGTGCCATCGCCTTTCCCCTCCTTAATTTTCAAGCTGTGAATGGTGTCACAACCTGTAATCCCAGCCCTCTGGGAAAGGTGGGGCCCTGGGAGGATTACAAGTCCAGCCTGGGCAGTGAGACTGTTTCCAAATAAATTTAAAAAGATCTGAGGATATAGCTCAGTGTGAAGGCTCTGAACTCATTCTCCTATATTCAAATGAACAAACAAAATTTGAGGCCAGATCTTATAAAATTGCCTGGGCTGTCCTTTTAAATGTGATCCCCATGCCTCAGTCTTGTGAGTAGCTATGATTACATGTGTCTCAGTTACTTTCCTTCCATTGCTGGGACAAAATACCCAACACCTAGAGTTAAGGAAGGGAAGGTTTGTTTAACTCACAGTTAATGGAGGTTTCAGTCCATATTTGGCTGGCTGCCAAGCAGAAAGCCACATGTCAGAGGTAGTCATTCATGTTGATAGAAAACAGCAAAGAGCAAAGGGAGGAGCAGCAGCTGCAGCAGCTAGTAGCAAGCCTCTCTCCCATATATATGCAGATTATCCACCCCAGCATGGATGTAGCACTCATACCCATAGTACCCACATAGGATCATGAGTTAATCACATGCTCTAGAAGCCTGCCCCAGTCACTGACTACATGAGGATTTTGGGAACAACTAGATACAAACCATAACAACATGTATGAACTACCATGGGTGTCTCTTTTTTCTCTTTTAAGATATTTTTATGTGCCATGCCATTTCAAATGACTGTTGCATTGTCTTATTATTAAATAATTTATTTTCATATTATTTATTTGGTTAGGAATACAGTTGGACAGAATGAGCTGAAAATTGCAAGTGATCTGGTGGTAAATTCAGGACTGATTTTTGAAGATAAACCAAAGCCTTCCAAAGAATCACTTCAGTCTTACCAAGAGGCTTTGCAGCAGCAGGTATTCACTCATGCATTTAATGCTGAATATCTTACAGTAGTCCTTTAGAACTCTTAGAGTGTGACAGTGAAGGAAAAATGCCAGTTAATTGTAATTCAACACTGTACTGTCTGATGTGGGTACACTGGAATGCTGTTGGAAGAATGGTATAGGGAGAGTAATTGCTTGGGCAACTGGGAAGGTTGACATGGTAACTGATATTTAAGATAGCACATGACAGATAGGTTAGATACTGTGGTATATTCATGAAATGGTTTAAGAGAAAGAACTGGAGAGTTAGGTTGTGCCGTGTTGTGAAAGTGGCTTTCAGTGTCAATCATTTTATAAGTTGTTAAAGAAAAGGAATTTTAGACCCAAAGAGAAAGGATTAGTTGATTGAGCAGATAGGTTTTGGAGAAGATGACTGGGTATGGAGTGGATAAATGGGAAAGAAATGTAGCAGAGAGATTTTTTAGTAAACTATTGAGGTACTCAGCCAGGAGGAGGTAGGACCTTGGGCCAGGTGGAGCAGTAGGGAGGACACTGAAGAAATAATTCTAAGGTTTTATTAACAGGATTTGGGTATAGTAAATGGGAAAAACCAGAGGACTTACTAATGTTTTTGAGTGCTGTATCTAATTTAGGAGAATAATGATGCTATAAACCAAAATAGGGGGTACATGTAGCAGAACATGTTTTAAGGAAGAGGATAATGTGTTCTTTTATACTCTGTAATGTTGAAAGACAATTTACTTAAGAGTAACTATTAAAGGTATGCATATTTGGGGGCAATTCAGTTATCTCTGAGGGAGCCCAGGGCTCTTGCTATGGGTATACATCTAAATTGAGTGTTTTTTTTTGTTTTGTTTTTTTACATAATACTTCCTTCTTAATGAACTTTTACCTAACTTTTACTTGGAAAAGAAGTTTGGAAAGAATGATCTTCAAAATTATACTATTACTATCATTGTTTTTTGTTTGTTAGGAGTCTACTAATAAATTCTGAATTTGGGTTTTGAGTTCAGTATATTAAGAACATCACTAACAAAACTAGATTTCTGCACTCCCAAGTGTCATTTTATGTGTTTCCTGACTTATGCTAGAATGAAATAATAACTAAATTTAGCATGCCTATGTTTTTTAGTTTAAAAGTGATAAAATGTAGATTCTTATTCATGGCCTATTCATATATCTCTAGAGAAGAAGCCTGTTATTTCACTTGGTGATAATAAAAATATATTTCTTTTGGGTGTTTTCATAAAGGCTTGAAGTAGCCTATCACTACCCCAGTAGTTTTCAATGTTTAGTTTCTTTGAATTCTGATTCTCTTTGACCAGGATGAGTAGGTCTGGTGAAGCAAGGCCCTGTTGTTTTCTGTTATTAAGGAGACAATGACTCTAGTAGAAGCTGGGCAAGACAAGGAGTTGGTTGAGTCTGAGATGGCTTTCCTGACTGAAAAGACCTCTGGTGGTATGCTCTAGGGGAGCGATAGCTACAGCCATTTAAGTGCTTTTGAATATTACATACATTTTTGTTATTATACCACAGAATGAAATATACCAAAAACTATCTCTGGTTATTTTTCTTGATCAGAAATATAAAATATTGCCTGTTAACACCAACTTCTTTACTAGCATTCTTGTCTGCACTTACTTAACATATCTTATGTTATCAAGATCCGGGAAAGAGAAGAAAGAAAGAAGAAAGAACGTGAAGAAAAAGAAAAGTATGAAGCTAAACTGGAAGCTGAGATGAAAATTTACAACCCCTGGGGAAAAAGTGGAGGAGGCGCTCCTTTGAGAGATGCAGA
Source organism: Myocastor coypus (assembly GCA_004027025.1). Lineage (NCBI taxonomy): Eukaryota > Metazoa > Chordata > Mammalia > Rodentia > Myocastoridae > Myocastor > Myocastor coypus. The sequence goes on from PVJA010000271.1 coordinate 22,622, forward strand.
AGGAAACTTGATAAGTATGCCATTCCAGGGACTTTTTCTTAAACTAAGTTATTTGTCGACTTTATAAAAGAGTGGCAAGTAGCAAGAGGTAGGGATTACAGTCTGCAAGTTCTCTTTTAATGTAGCTTAACAAAAAAGAAACATTATAATAATAAATTAAAATACAATAATAAATATAAAAATAGTCTTTTTTCTTCAGAGTACTATTTGTTAACTTTTTAGAAATTAAAAAGAATTTATTACAAACTTTTCATCATCTGATAGAATCCTAACTGCAGAGTAAGAGTTCATCTTATTTAGAATATTTTATTTTTAAGTAATAATACTCATACTACAGAGTTACGTACTTTTTAGATTAGGAATACATCTTAAAATGAATACTCTGGAATAGTTGCAGGGGAAATGTTTTTAAAATTCAAATATGGAATATACCTTCTGGGTGCAAATTCTTTTCTGGAAGATTGTGTTAATTTTTCTTTTCAATTATGTATCTAATAATTACATGACAAACTTTGAAAAAGATGGGTTAAACTTGTTTCATATGTAAGGTCTGACTAGGTTGTAGCTAAGCAGAATGAAAGTAAATATGAGCTTTTGAAAATTGTTAAAAATGAGAAAGGATAATTGAAAAGTACCTATTGCAATGTCAAAATGTAGATTCCATGTTATTCTTCAGATGTTATGTATGATTATCCAAATAAGTGACAGAATGAGAAGATTGAGAGATATTGAATTGTATATTCTTATATAGTTTGGCTTTTAGTTTTTGTTAAATGTGTATTTTTAAGGATACATGATGTGTTATTGAGTAATACTGTGACTATAAGACACATTGCCATCAGCTTCCCCCGGAATACTCCTGTTAATGAAAAGTACAATGGCAGTCATATTTAATGACTAGTTAAATGGCAGTTGGTGAAAACAGCCCTAAGTTTTTAGAGGCAAAGGCAGTGTAATTTTACTTCTGACCTGTGTCACATTCTGATGCTGTTTGAGTGGCTCTCCAAGAGGTAGCACAGGAATCTGAAACCTTTTCTTTTGCATTTTAGAATTACTTACTTCTAGAAATGAGTAAGGAAAGTATAGATTAGTGAGTTATGAATTGTTTCTTTAGTAATGCTTGACCTAGCAAGAATTGAGAAAACTTTGCTGAGATTTCCATTTTTAATAGTAATATGTGTTTTGCTCATTTAATACTGTAGGTATACAATGAAATAGAAGTCATACTATTTTATTTAACATAGTAGTAATCTTTATAAATAGTATATTCAAAGGAAATAAATGCATCATTTAAGGAGTATTAGTTTCCTTTGTGTGGGGGATTATATTATAGAGAAAGGGAAAGCATAGTTTTTGCACTACCGTATTTCCAATGTATAATAAGAGGCAGTGTAATAACCTTGAACAAATATTTTCTGTATTTTATTTTGACTAACTTTAATTCTGCTGCTGGCTTTTCTGTTTATTTTTCTTGCTCTTTTTTTTTGTGGGACTGGGGTTCGAAGTCATGACCTTAAACTTGTCAGGCAGGCACTTGTGCCGTGTAGTCCAGCCCCCTTCTTGTTCATTTTTAATCTTTTATTCCAAAGAAACTAATCTCTCCTCTTAGCTCATCAAGATTTCTTTTAAGGAAAAATTGTTAACAAAATAACAAACTTTGCTGCTCTCATAACTATAAAGGTAGCACCTCTTACTTTATCAGCACCATTCTTAAGTATGTCTTTTTTTAGTTCTTCATTAATTAAGGTTCTTTACTTAAGTTTCCATAAATACTTATGTATTGTAAAATCTTTTTTTGTGTGTGTGTGTGGGGCGGGGGACCAGGGTTCAAACTCATGACCTTGCACATACTAGGCAGGCACTTGTGCCAAAGAGCTATTTTTCCAGCCCCTCTATTGTAAAATCTTTCAGCGCTTGAATGGATAAACAAATTGTGGTATATTCATATAGTGGGATGTAATAAATAATGAACCATTCATGCATACAGCTTGGAAGGCTCTCCCAGGAATTATAGTAGATAAAGGAAACCTTTCTTTGAAGATTACTTATATAGTATATCAATGTTTCCATTCTATAACATTTAGAACTATAGACAAGGGGAGCAAATTACTGTTTTCTAGGAATTATGGGTGGGGAAGGAAATAACTATGAAGAGATAGCATGCTGGAATGTTTTGGGGTGATGGAACTTCTTTCTTGACTATAGCGGTGTTGTGTGAACTATGTATAAGTTAAAATTTAAAGCTACTATACACTGACAGGAAAAAAAAAACAATAGAAATGAAAACCATAAAGTAAAAACCTTAGCTACCTCAAAAGTTGTCTAAAAATATCTCATGGTTTTGATTATAATGGATTAGTAGAATGACTAAACTTTTATTTTTGGGACACTAGGGATTAAATCCAGGGCTTTCATGTCGAGCAACATCCCCAAGCCCTCTTTTTTTTAAGTTTTGAGAGAAGTTCTGGCTAAATTTCAGAGTTTCCCAAACTGTTTTGAACTTGTAATTTCTCTCCTCAGCATCTCAGAGTGCAGGTCTGTGCCATTCACGTATCATTTAATGTTTGTGTACTTACCCCAGTTAGATTTGTTTGCTATTATGTTTTTTACTGGATAAAGTTTACATTCAGAATTTCCTCAGTCGCTCTGGCTTCTCTTCAGATCATATAAATCTTTCACCTTTTACAAAATATTTTCCTTCTTTCTTTCTTTCTTTCTTTCTCTTTTTTTTTTTTTGTGGGACCTGGGATTGAATTCAGGTCCTTGCATTTGTCAGGCAAGCACTTATTTTACTGAGCTATCTCCCTAGCCACTCTTCAGTTTTGACAACCTGTAATAACTACTACCAACACAAGACAGACAACAATTCCAGCTCTGTGGAGTTTCATTCTTCCCTTCGTGGACTTTTTGCACAGTCATCTGTTGCCTCCAACCTGTGATCTGCTTTCTGGTACACTAGTCTTGCCTATTGATCCTGACAGTTTTGTTTTAGCATAGTATTTATGACATTTATGCATTTGTTGCATATATCACTTTTTTTAATTACTTAGTATTACATTGTGAGGTATAGCAATTATTTTGGTTTGTTTCCATTGTAAACTTTTGTAAGTAAAATATTACAAACTTTTACCTATGGTGCTTGGTGAGAATGTTAGGTTTTCATTTTTCTTAATAAAAAAATTGCATTTACATAGAAGCATTCAGAATGTCAACAGAACAGTTGCAACTTTTTTTTTTTTTGCAATTCCAGAGTGGTATTCAGTTAACAGAACAACCATTGTTTTGTATAAGCTGTATCAGAGACAAGTGAAGATGAAAAGCTACCATTCATATCTATATAACTAATTTGTGATGTGTATCAATAAGAACCTGCTTTAAATTTCTTTTTTTTTTTTTTTTAAGAATTTATTTATTTATTTATTTATTTATTTATTTCTTGTTTAAGAACCTTTGTTTATTCACTCATTTTTATGGCTGGCTCAGCCCGCCCCGAGGGCAGGGCTGGCGCAGCATGTGGTGCCGGGGATCAACCCACGGTCCCTCAAGCTGCCCACGCTTTCCCAAGCAGGCGCTTTAGACCACTGAGCCATCCTGCCAGGCGCCCGTTGCTTTAAATTTCCATGCCAATTTATAACTTTCATACTATACCAGGCAAGGTTAGTGGCTATTGAAACCACCACCAGGACAGGGCTATCTAAAGACACATTCTGCAGTGTGCTATTACAAAAAAAGAGACACTGTACACAGTTTAAAAACAGATTTTACACAGCTTTACATTTCAATTATTTTCTTCAAAAAAGGAGTTGTGTAGAGTTAAATGCTTTATAGATGAGAAAAAAAAAACTGCACTAGAACCAACTTAATTCCTCGTCATCCTCTTCTTCATCCTTATCCTCTGTCTTTTTTTTTCTTTTAAAGTTTTTTTCTTGCAGGGTCTCACTACACAGCTCAGATTGATAGTGATTCTCCTGACATCTGCCTCCATAGTGCTGGGATTACAGGTGCGTGCCACTGAGACCGGACTCCACTGCCGGCTCAGTGCGCCTGAGGGTGGGGCTGGTGCAGCATGTGGTGCCAGGGACTGAACCCTGGCCCCTATGTTTACCTAAGCAAGTGCTTAGTCCACTGAGCTATAGCGCCCGCTCTCCTCTTCATCTTCTTCCTCTTACTTTTTCTTGCTTTTTTCATCCTTGACAACTCCTTTTTTTTTGCTGCCTCAGATTTTCCTTTAGCCTGGTAGGTAAGCAATGTCCTTTTCATACTTTTCCTTCAGCTTAACAGCCTTCTTGTATGACTGCTTGTCATCTGTTGCAATATTATTCCACATTTCTCCAAGTTTCTTTGTGACATGACCAATGGAGAGGCAAGGATGTTCTCTTTTGACTTTTGGGCGATACTCAAAACAGAACAAGAAGACTGAAGGAGACCTTTTGGGTGCATTGGGATCCTTGAACTTCTTTTTTTGTTTCTTCTTTAGGAGGAATATAATTTTTCATTTCTCTTTCAAAACAAGCCTACTCTGCTTTTTCCATGTCTTCAAATTTTCTTTTTAGCAGACATGGTCTTCTACCTCTGTGAGCACTTCTTAGAAAACTGAGAAGTTAACAGAAGTGTCTTGGTGTTTCTTTTTGTGCTCTCAGGAAGTTTGCACAAAGAATACATATGATGACATTTTGCCTCTTGGCTTCTTAGGATCTCCTTTGCTCATGTTTACTTGTTTTTCTCAGTGAAGTTCAAGTCGCCTGGTGCCTGTCTTGCTTTCATTTGCGTGGCATTGTCTCTGTGGAGCTCAGTATATTGCAGTTGGTGTAATTTGTGCATATTTAAACTTCTAGCCATTGTTTTTTTTTTTTTTTTTTTTTTTTTTTTTTTTTTTTTTTTTTTTTTTTTTTTTTTTTTTTTTTTTTTTTTGTCTTTTTGAGACAGGGTCTTGCTGTGCAGTTGAGGCTGGTCCTGAGCTCACTTTTGTAGCCCAGGCTGGTCTCGAACTCGCGCCAATCCTCCTGCCTCAGCCTCCCGAGTGCTGGGATTACAAGCGTGCGCCACCACGCCCGGCACTAGCCATTGTTTAAAGAGTGTAACAATGCTTTAGTTGGGGATGTGGCTGGCATAGCATGTGGTGCTGGGGATTGAACTGAGGTCCCTGTGGATTGCCTACACAGGTGTTTTAGAAGGCTGAGCTATTTCACTGCTTCTTCAGTTTTTCTTTCTTAATGTTTTATTGCGGGGCAGCATGATAGTTCAGTGGACTAAAGTGCCTCCTGAGGCAGAGTGCAGTGGCCAGTGTGCCATCTCGGCCCTCCCCACAGGATGCACTGACACTGGGCATGGTGGTGTGCACCTGTAATCCCAGCACTTGAGAGGCTGAAAACAAGAGAATCACTATGATCTACATAATAGAGACCCTGTAGACCCTGTCTTAAATATAGGAAAACAAGAAACCTTTTTATTGAGAAATAGTTTTAAGATGTCTAGCATGTGTGAAGAATATGCTGTTTCTCAGACAAAATACTTCTATCTAGAACATATAATTATTAAAAAAATCAGGCCCCCAAAATTCAAAGACCCAGTCAAAAAATGGGCATCTGAGATGAATATACATTTGAGAAATGAAGAAATACAAATGGCAAGTAAATATATGAACAAAATGTTAAACATTATTGGTTATTTGAGAAATGCAAATTAGAACAATACCAAGATTCCATCTCACCCTAGAAAGAATGGCTGTCATCAAGAAGTCATCCCATAACAAATGCTGGAGAGGCTGTGAGGAAAAAAGAAATCCTTCTGCACTGTTGGTAGGAGTGTAGACTGGTACAACTGTTGTGGAAATCAGTGTGAAGATTCCTCATAAAAATAGTATTAGAGGTTCCATTTGACCCAACTATTCTTTTTCTTGATATCTTCCCCAACAAACTGAATGCATCATACCACAGAGATACATGCATACCATGTTTATAAGGCTACAATTTATAATAGCCAAATCTTGGAAACAACCCAAGTGCCCTTCAACTCAGGAATGGGTCAAAAAGATATATATTTATACAATGGAATATTATTCAGCTATAAAAAGCATAAAGTTGAGACTTTTATAGGTAAATTGATGCAACCAGAGATCACACACAAAGGTGAAATAAATGAGGCCCACATGTGTGGACAACATATTGTCTCTCCATAGTGTCTCCCTAGTTCTCTGCTAGAACCTGAAAGAGAAATAAAGTCTTAAAGGTACAATATATAATGTGAAAGGGAAAAGGACTGTTCAAAGGAAAAGAACAACTGGGATGAGGGATGGAGAAAAGAAAGAAGGAAGGGAAAAAGAAGCACATATGCATAGGTACAGGATAGCTTCGATAGTTGTACTGCTGATTTCTGCTTGCTTCATTTTTTCTCTCTCCTTTTTAATTTTTTAATAATTTTTGACCAATTTGGCATACTTCTATCTGGCAATCTGAGCAACTAATGTGAAGGCAATCTGCAGTGTGACAATGATTGTTGAATTCGTGTAATTTTGTTTAATGACAGTCTGTCATTTCTAATGCTTTCCATTTTACTATTTTTTACTTCTCTTAAAAGATATGCTTGGGGCCTGGTGGGATGGCTCAGTGGTCTAAAGTGCCTGCTTGGGAGCGTGGGCAGCTTCAGGGACCACAGTTCGATCCCTGGCACCACATGCTGCGCTAGCCCTGCCCTTGGGGTGGGCTGAGCCGGCCATAAAAAATGAGTGAATAAACAAAAGGTTCTGAAACAAGAAAAAAAAAATAAATAAAAAAATTAAAAAAAAAATATGCTTTACCCAGCTTCTTCTAAAGTTAACATCTGACATGCTCATGGCACAGAACTCAAAACTGGAAATTAGTATTGGTAAAATGCAGCTAATGACATGATAGGCTCTATTTGAGCACAAACCCTCCATGACCTCATTCTCTTCCAGGCTTTAACACAAACTCTTGTGCTGCATTATTGTCAGGTCTTTTTTCATTCTTTTGTAGTCTGTTATAATTCTCTCTGCCTAATCTATCTATGTGTGTATATAAAAGGTTTCTTGAATTCCAGCTCCACATATTATCTGTTTAGTGTATTGCACAGTGCTTTTTAATATATTCAAAAGTAGAATAGTCTGTCTGTCTTGGAAATTCGACTCAGGACCTTGTGCTTGGAAGACAGGCATTATGATGCTGAATTTGAGAACATTTCTACATGAATTGGCTTGGTACCTTTGTCAAAAATCATGTGACCATATTTTACATTTCTGTCCTTACACTTAAATTTTGAAATTGAGAAGTTAAATACTTCCAAATATGTTCAAGTATTTCATATATCTTGAAACTAAAAAGATATATTGAAATTTCAGTGTGTTTCATTTTGTCACATGGAACCATAGTTCAGTTTTGCCCATGGTTCATATAGTCTGTGTCCTTGCTAAACTCACTTGTTTTAGTAGATTTTTGTGAATTTTTTTATCTTTTTCTGTGGAGTTAGTTGTGATTATCTGTAAGCAAAGATAGCTTTATTTCTCACCTTTTATTTATTGTGCGTCTTACATTTGTTTGGAACTGATGTGGTGTAATATTTAGAAACCATGGGTCCACATGCTGGCCTTGTCCCTAACTTGTCAGTGTAAATCATTCATCTTTCACCATTACAATAGCTGTGCCACTGAGCTATGTTCCCAGCCCTGGCTTTGGGCTTTTCATAGATTTTTTTTTTTAAATTTACATTGTTATTCCATTTTCTCCCTAGTTTCTGCTAAGATTATACAGGTTAGCTCTAGTCTGGTTAATTATTCTGGGAGTAGAATTGTTTTCCTACTCATTAATCATTTTTTATTGCTTTTGTACAGTTTGTGTTACAATTATGCTTGTAATATTAGCAATTTTATTGTCAGTGATTTATATTTAACATAAAATCCTATGTTTGGAATTAGCAAACTACACTTATGGTCAAAGAACTTTTATTGTTTTCTTTCATGTTTTAGCTAATTTCAAACCTTTTATCACTTCACAGAAAGATGGACAAGGAGTGAAGGACTGACAAAATGTTTTTCTCCCAGTGTAAAGCAATATGAACTTTGTTGCTAAGTCTGACTTCTCAAATTGTAAATAATGTATATTCTGGGGAAATTTTTATATAAATACATTGAATGTTAGTGTAATTGACTTAGTAATGTTAGTGTAATTGACTTATGTATAATCAGAACAGTAAATTGTGTTACTAACTTTGAAGTTCATTACAGTGTTTACTTATAGGATATTTATCTATTAGTATTTGATTGTGTAGGTGCTATTAAAGTAAGATATAAATTTCTAGAACATTCACTTGTGTGGCACTAGTGCTCTGGATGCAGCCTGGAATTAGTGAACTTCATATACTACTGTCTACTAATAGAAGAAAATAGAATGTGCTGTGTAATACTACAGTTAATTTCTTACTTACATAAGCCAGTCTTATACTGAATTGGATGACTGTGATTTCCCATTTGGGTTACTTTGTTTTATTTTGTATTTTGCAAAGGGACCACAGTTACAAGCTGTCTTTGCTGAGGCAAAAATACCTGGCACCCAAAGTTAAAGGAGGAAAGGTTTATTTTAGCTCACAGTTTGCAGTGGTTTTAGGCCACAGGTGGCTGGCTCCAGGGAAATTGCCATGGCAGAGGGGCATTGCACTAGAGAAACAGTTCATAGCAGGCAGATGGCAGCACAGCCACAAAGTGGCAAATAACAGGTAATGAGTGACAAGTAGCAAGTGACCACAGCAGCTCCTTTTCCCTTGTTTCTAGTCTGTTCAGGCAACATGCCTAAGAGTGCAGGTAGTGCTTACACTAGGGTCCACCTTCCTATTATTCTCACCAAGAACAGTGCTGCGCCAGTGTACTCATGTAGTAGCCACTCATTTTTGATCCTAGGATCATGTATTGTAGATCTAACCATTTTGGAAAAGCCTCACCTATGACTACCTCGGGCTTTGGGGAAACACCTAGACTTAAGCTATAACATTAGCATGTGATCTTAACTTTTTTCATCATATTTCTGTTTTTATTTTCCTTCCATATTCCAGTAGCAGACAGAATTTCATAATGATTTCAGGAACACATACCTGGCCTGCGATCTTGGCACTTTGGCATTTTCTTGCAATCAACTTTTCTCTCTGGTTTCACCTAGTCCCTCACTCTTACAGTTAACAGTTTTTTCCATTCATTTCTTCCCTTCTGTCTGAATATATTGAGGTCTTTTTAATTTTGTTATTTTTTAATGTTATTCTTAAATACAAGCAAATAAGTACTCTGCTCTTGATCATGTTGGTTCCCTTATCAGCTATTGTTAAAAGTATGTGTTTCTTGCTATTGTTTCTTACCTCCTCCTCATTGCTTATGCTATAATATGCCTTCTAGTTTTTAACTCCTTTTTCCAAAGTTAATTGTCCTAATATCAATCAGTCATAGCTTCTTTGAATTGGTTTAGCAGTTTCTTCCTTCTGTTAAGTACTGTGTATGCTAGAGGAGACTTGGTCTGTGAATACAATCTTGTCAGAGACAGATTCATTCTCTCCCACCTCATCTCGTTTCTCTTGCATTTCCTCATGTCTTCTCTACAGATGTTCCTCCAATCTCTGTCTGCTGCGCCTTAGTACTTTTATAAAACTTTACTTCCAGTTTGTATTTGGCATCTTGGAACTTGATACTTGGTAGATTATTTGTACTTAGCACTGCAGAACCAGTGTTTAAAGTCAAACTCATTTTTATGTGCTTTTTACATTAATGGCAACATGATTCTGAGCATTCAAACTAAAAGTTCAGTCCTTTTGACTTTCCATTTACAGTTAGTCATTAAAGCCCAATATATAAGTTCTGCCTTTTTAGTGTTTCATAAACTCTTCTCAATTTGTATTGTCACTGTAATTGAGAGCCATTCTGCTTACCCATGTTGTTACCATTTCCTCAGAACTACTTCATTATCTTTCTTTGATCTCCATATACATATCATAACATGCATCAAAAATCAATTTATTCCATACTCAAAAGATTATTACTAAAAAAAAGATTATTGAGAGTCGGACTTATTGCCCAAGTTTCCATTTTTGTTCTGCCATTTACTCACTTTGGTCTTTGAACAAATTAATTTAATTCGGTTTTCTTACATTTGACACAGGTGTAAAAATAGCAGTATGTTACTTTGTGGTACATAAAATGCTGAGCTTTTAATGTACCTTGCCATTATTACTAATAGTACTTAAATAACTTCTTAAACTATACATTACCATCTGTAGAACAAAACTGAGAAATGTTACGCATTTTAGAATATATCAGAATAGGCATGTGATCTGCAGTTTCTTGACTTATCTGACCTTACTTTCTTCTATGTACTTTGAGCTATAGGCAAAAATACTTCATATTTATGTTTTCACCTTATCTATTTCTTTATTACTCTTTTTCACTCATCTTTACCTTTGAATAATCTATCCATTCTCTAAGCCCAAGTTGCTCTAAATGTTATAGCAAGATGTGAATCTTCTTGATTCTGAACTTCCATTCTCCCTCTCTTCCTTTTGCTCTGTCTGTTTTTTGTATTTAGTACAGGGTCTACAGGGTCTCACTATGTAGATGGGACTTGTAGTGATCCTCTTGTTTTCAGCCTCCTAAGTGCTGGGATTACAGGTGCACGCCACCATTCCCAGTCTCAATTGCTGTCTCAGCGCACCCCGGGGGCAGGGCTAGCATGGCATGAGGATCGAACCCAGACCACTGCGTTCTGCCTAAGCAGGCGCTTTAATCCGCTGAGCTGTCTGGCCCTTCCATTCTCTTTTGTAGCACTTGCATTTTATTTACCATATTCTGTCTGGTATTATAATTTATGATTCATATTCAAAATACATCCTTGAATATGACATGCTTCTGATAAATACTTCTTATGCATGGACTTAAAGGTCACTTTCATTGTTGCTGGATGATCCCAGTTTTGCAGGGGAGGTAAGAATGTGGAGAAGAACTACTTTGTATCTTTAAATGAATCTCCTGGGTTTTGTAGCTGTTCAAATCTGTTTCTGAAATTGGTTGTTTGGACCAGTTGTGGTGCTGAGGCTTTTGTTATGTGTGTGTGTTTAATTTTAAATCTTTTATTTGGTACAGGGTCTCACTAAACAGCACAGATTCATAATGATGCTCCTGTCTCAGCCTCCCCAGTGCTGGGGTTACAGACGTACACCATAACACCTGGTCTTGGTCACTGGCTTAATGCGCGCAGGGGCTGGACAGTGTGGCATGTGGAGCCAGGGCTTGAACCCCAGTCCCTGAATATGCCTAAGTAGGTGCTTAGTTTGCTGAGCTATCTCCACAGCCTTGTGTTTTACATATCTGTTGCTTTATAGTAAACTACCTTCAAAACTTAGTATTGTATTTTATTTTATTTATTTATTATTATTTTTTTCTGTAAAGCTTTATTCTGGAGGGGCTCAATCCTTGGCAGCTGCCTTCCTAATGGCGGCCAGCATGTTGCTCAGCTCAGCATGCTTCCTCCTGGCGTGGATGTGCTTCCCAACCCTTTTCTTGGTGAACTTGAGGGCACAGTTGTCCTTGGAGACCTTGAGCAGCTCCATGGTGCACCACCTATAGGGGGCGAAGCTGCACACCAGATCATGTCCTGCATGAAGTTGGTGTGTTTGGTAAGGCATCCCATGACAGCAGCTGTGCCTTAGTTTGCTCACATTCTTAGTTACCTTGTGGCCCCTGTTGAGGCTCATGGCCATGGGATAGCAGAGGACCACGGCTACTGTTCTTCTATGGTTGCTGTGGCAGAACACAAAACTTAGTATTTTAAAGTGGTAAAAATTTGCCATTTTGGAATTTTGTGAGTCTCACTTGGTATTTTCATCAGCCAGGGCTGCAGATAGGTGAAGGCTTCATGATAGCTTCATGATCCATTTTCTGTGTGGCTCCCTAGTGTGGCTCAGGAGGGCTCAGTTTCTTATCATAGGACTTCTTTGGAGTTATTCTGATATAGCCCTTAGGTTTTTTTGGAGCAAGTGATTGGTAGATCAAACAAAGTGGAAAACATGTCATTGATGAACTAGCTGTGGAGTTACATAGCATGTTTTACAGTGTCCTAGTCAGAAGTTTTACAGTGTCCTAGTCTGTGGACTATCCTGAAGGGAAGAGTATTGAGTTCTACCATGTGAGGATTGTCAAAGAATTTGTGGCTATATTTTAAAGCTGTCATCCATGTGAATTATGTGCTTTTATCAGGGGAACTGACAATTTGGGGTAAATTTTGCTATAATTTGTTCTGAATTATTGTTGGTTCTGTATTTAAAAAAATTTAAGTTCTCAAATATGGCCTTATGGAATGTCAAAGATTTATATATCCTTAGTTTTTCTGCTAATTTTGAGTCTGTTTATAAGACTATTTTTTGAAAATGTCCAAGTTTTGATTAATTTTGTATGTGTTTTCAGCGCACTAACTTATCACTGAAGCATTCTCATATTGGTCATATTTTTTTCTTATTCTCTATTTTAAGAAAATGTATTAAAATTATCAGTAAATTGTAGAAATATGTTTATTAAAATAAATGGCTTATTTTTTCCTCTTAGCTGATTTGAATAGGATGCACAAACAAAATATAGATGCCTACCATAACCCTGATGTGAGAACGTATGAAGATAAAAGGGCTATTGTAGCTCTAGACCAAAGTTTAGCCACTTCAAATGATGAGCACCTAGAGGATTCTGCAAATAACCACGCAGGTTTTTAATTACATTCTATTTTTTTCTTTTACATTTCAAAAGTTGTTCAGTATCATGTCTCTTTTGTTCCTTGGCAGCATTCTAGAGTTCTTATTATGATTTTGAGAGTTTGGTTATTCTGAGTAAGCAGGATAGCCCATTATTTATGATATTGCAAATTGTAGTTATTTTGAAAAAATTGAACAGGAAAAGTTTGCTTCTTAATATGGTGTATTCCTTCTCAGCTTTGTAACTTGCTATGTTTACTTTAGCTGCTGCTTTTTAATTTTGCTGGTTAAAATCAAACAGTTTTAGGCGTACACAATTCTTATACTCTTGATTCATTGAATTAGTGTCTAAGTATCAAGTGTGTTATAATAAATTGTATGAGAAGATCATTTGGCTGTTTTAGTGATCACTTATCCTTCCTTTTGAAAACCATCTTTGTAGTAGGCAAATAATTAAAAATTCAATGTCTGATCATAGTCCTTTCTCTTAAGCAGATATACTTGACTTACTGTCACATAGCACCCCTAAATTAGAGGCTCCGACACGTTGAAATTACTCAGTATCATTTTTTTATGACTTGCAAGGAAAAGTTGTCATTATCTTTAGGAAGCATATATGAAAAGATGCTGTTTTTGAAAGTCAAAGCAAATTGAAAGAATATACTCAAAATGTGTTCTGATGCTTATAAAGGTCTGTTTATTTACTACAAAACTGCTTTTGTGTATTCACAGAAGCTTCGATTGTCATCTCAAAAAGAGCTTTACATTAGAAAGTTCTTCTAATGTGTTCATGACTAATCATGCTTTTTTTTTTTTTAGCTTATGCGACTTATTGGCTAATCAGCCAGGTTAAATAAAGTGCTGTAATTAGAGATATTAGCTGTATATTTTTCAAATCCTTGGTGGGAGTTTTAATCGCTACAGCCTTTTAAATCACTTTAGGCAATGGAATGTTCACTTTTTTTTAGGTGGACAGCTTTTTCATTGTTTAATTTCTCATTTTGGAAAAGTAGGCCTTTCTTTGATCTACAATAGACTTAGATTTTTTACCTTTTAGGTCCAGTACTGATTTTTGGAGCGCTAAAATTGACACCTTTGGAGGCCCGGCGGGATGGCTCAGTGGTCTAAAGCGCCTGTTTGGGAAAGTTTGGGCAGCTTCAGGGACTGTGGTTCGATCCCTGCACCACATGCTGTGCCAGCCCTGTCCTCGGGGTGGGCTGAGCTGGCCATAAAAATAAACAAACAAACAAACAAACGAACAAAAGTTCTGAAACAAGAAAAAAAATTTCTTAAAAAAAATAAAATTGACACCTTTGATTTTGATGAAATTACTATTTTTTCTCTTTTAACATGGAATAATTCAGTGTGTCATAGGAGCATCAAAACACCTTTTCATATTGTTCTGCTAAGAGAGAATTTTGGCTTCTTTTTGATTATTACTATTTCTCTTTCTAATTTGCTGCTTTGGATTGCCTCTTTTCTTTCATAGCCATTATTATTTGTAGTTATATCTCAGCCTTTGTTGTTATATCTCAGAACTAATTATTTGTAGTTTTATCTCAGAACTTGTCACTGTTAGTAACAGAACTTTCAAACACTAGAGAATCAATAGTTTCTGTGACTCCTTCACAAGAACATAAGCATGAGACTGAATAGACACAGCAAAACTTGTTTATCTTTTTTGTCCTCCCATCAGATTTTTGTCCTGCTGCTGTTTACCAGAATGTTCTGTTTTAAGAAATAATTTTTTCAAAACCCAAATATTTAAAATGCTTTTTGTGAATTAGCATTTCTCATGTTAAATGTTTTCCTAGGAATTAGCCTAAAATAATGTTTCCAAATACAAGAAACTATCTAGAACTGTATAATTTGTTATGTCATATATATGAATATGTATATATATAAATATATGTATCTATCTGTATAGCTCTTTATATCTGTATATATACTTGTGTATACACATACATATTTTTCTGTCTTTATTGTGGGACTGGGAGTTAGTTGACTCAGGGTCTTATGCATTCTAGGGAAGGTTCTACACTGAGCTATATCCCCTTTATCTTCCTACACCCTTTTAAAGTTCTTTTTTAAAAAAAAAAATCATTTATTTGTTAATTTATTTAGCACCAGGGATCAAACTCAGGGCTTTGCACTTGCCATGCAAGTACTTAATCCACTGAGCTATATCTCCTTGGCTGGCTTGCTTATGTATGTATGTATGTATGTATGTATGTATGTATGTATTTGGTACAGGGTCTTGCTATGCAACTCAAGACTTGTAGTGATCCTCCTGTCTCAGCCTCTGCAGCACTGAGATTACAGGTGTGTGCCACCATTATTCCTAGTTTTGGTGGCCAGCCACGGCATGTGGTCCCAGGATCTAACCTGTGTCCTCGTGTTTGCCAGGCAGGTGCTTAGACCACAGGGCTATCTCCTCAACCTCAAAGTTCTTTTTGAGACAGTCTACCACAGAGTTTGTCTAGGCTAGCCTGAAAGTTGTCATCCTCTTGCTTCAGGCTTTTGAGTGGCTGGGATCATAGGCATGTGTCACCAAGGCTGGCTACATTTAATGTTTTATAAAGGTTAATGCTTTAAATTTTTTTTTTTTTTTTTTTTTTTTTTAGGGAGTTCAAATATATGTGGAAATTGAATGTTGTAATGTAACTTAAGGTTCATTGTCCTCTGATGTTTTATCATTAGGCCTGCTTTTGAGGACCTTTGTAGTTCTATGTTTAGTACTTATCTGATTTAAATTTAGTTTTAGGCTTATTATGATTAGGTAGGTACACTTATATTTTATTTGTATGGAGTGTATGTTTTCCCATGGCTTGCTTGCTTGCTTTATTTACTTATTTTTGTGCTGAGTATCAAACTCAGGACTTTCCACTTGTCAGCTAGGCACTTATGCCACTGAGCTTTGTCCCTGGCCCTCCCATGCCTTTATTTTTAAGGTTATGTGTAAAAAGATTTATTTTGTTTGCCTCTTATATATTTTCTTTAATTGTCCCAAGGATTTAAAAGGTGGAAGATATCACTCAGTTTGGTTTTTCTAATCAGCTCTTCCAACACTGCATAAGAATTAAAAGAATTGTTGAATTGTATATTTAGTTTTCATTAGAACCATTTCTAGTGAAGAATATCCAGGATGTTTTAAGTCTTCCTTTGACTTTCTGCTGATAGGTTCGAATAAGCATTAATAAATTTAAATTCAGATGTAAAGTTTATCTGAATAACAGCTAAACTGCAAGGTGGTTTGACTATACAATGACATAAGTGTGAGAAATAATGCTTTAGATTGATGATATTAAGATCAGTTAGTAACTCAGGGATAATATAAAATGTTATGTATTATTTAAATATAAATGCCATTTTTTTCTCCCTGTATTAAAAGGACTCTTAAGAAATAATTGCTTTGCAAATTGCTTTATGCAATAAATTTCCCTTCAAGAATATAAAAATCCAGCCAGGCATGGTGGCACACACCTGTAATCCCAGCACTTGGGAACCTGAGGCAGGAGGATCAATGTGAGTTTGGGACTAGCCTCAGCTATGAAAGTGAGCTCAAGGCTAGCCTGAACTGCATAGTGAGACCCTGTCTCAAAAAGACAAAAAAAAAAAAAAAAAGAATCCTATTGATAGATAACATGTAGTAATTTTAAAAATTTCATATTAATATTTCATTTAATAGTTTTGAAAATAGAAACTATTGCAATAATTAAGACATCCTAATTTCTTAAAAATATTTTTATTCTTTAATTTATAAGCAATATTTCAACTATAGCTGGGAGGAATTTTGAAATTACTGACTTCTAAAGATTTAGAAATTTTAAATATATATTTACATAATATACTTAATATGTGACCAAGAAGTATTATTAAGCAGAAGGTATTCATATATATAAAAATTTAAATAGACTTTTTTTCCTTTTTGTAAATTCTAATTTATATACTTTGCTGTGTGGTAATTTGTTTAGGATGTTAGCTTTTATATTTTCTTCATGTGTTTTGGTTATTATAGATAAAATATGATTTTTGGATATTCATCTTAATCACACTGCTTTTCTTTTTCTTCTATTTTTGATTTGCTCTTCAGATTCTAGTTTCAGCCTTCCTCTTCTGATGTTGACCTCTGGATGTTTGTATTTAGCACAGGTTTTCAATCAAAGTATCAGTTTATTAGCAAGGTGTTCTTTTACCTTAACGTTTCTTAATGGTGTATTTTTGCTAAATGTCTTTTCAAGGCCATGTGCAAACACAGAGCTCTCCTTTTGCTCGAGGAAATATATTTGGTGAGCCTCCAACTGAACTTCAGATCAAACAACAAGAGTTATACAAAAATTTTCTTCGTTTTCAGGTAAAAGCCTCCTCTGATTATAATTTTAAGAGCCTGAGGCCAGAGACTTACCGTAAATTCAAGGCCAATCCAGGCCACATAATGAGTTCAAGACTAGCCTAAACTATATACTGAGACTATTTCAAAACAAAAATAAAAAAATATAGCATACATTTTAGAATACATACTAAATTTTAAAATGCCATAGAATTATCTAAAATATATAATTTATGTCAAACGTAGATCCTAAAATGTTCAGTTTGAAAATAAGAACTGAGATATAGGATGTGAGATATAATAGTTGACTTTTCTAAATGGTATTTGTTCATTCAGTGTTAACGAATATTGTGATGCTAAAATTCATTCAAATATTCACATATTAGAAGTTTTTATATGTTTCTACATTAGTAGAAAATCAGGGCCAGGGAGATAGCTCAGGGGCACAAGTGCCTGCCTGGCTAATATAAAGTCCTGAGTTTGATCCCCAGTTCTGCAAAAAAAAAAAGAAAACCAGTATTTTTCTCCAAAAATTTTATATTCTTGAGTTAGTATATATAGACTAAAGATATATAAAAACTAGTTGTCACATTTTGCAGCTATATTTGATATAAAGGCAAATATAGTGGTATCTTGGTCCATGAATTAAATTCTTTCTGTGGTTCTTTTGAATTAAGTTCTTGAACTAAGTTCCACTTTAATATTTATTTTATTTTTTTATGGGCAAAATATATTTATTAGGGGAAAGAAAGGTTCTGCCCAAGAGAGGGGCAGGAGTGGGGGATCCCGAGTGGGTGGTCCCCCACTTTAATATTTAAAATTGTAAAAATGCTACAACTCTTCTTGAAGGAAGACACTTAAGCATCTTTTATAAGCAAGTGGCCTTGTTCTACCCCATATGATGTCTTCTCTCATGCTGAGTGCCAGGAGCAGAGCTTATTTGCCGCAAAGGGACTCGGTTTCTTCTTTCTTTGCTGTTCTCCACACCTACTTAAAACTCAGTGTCAGATTCTGTGTCCTAGTTAATCTTCCTTTGATAAAAGTTTTCACAACTATTCCTCATCACTGAAAACCTTGCAGTAGATTTTGAATGCCTCCAGACCCCTTAGCATTACCTTTAAGGTTTTCCAGTTGAATCCCAATCTCTTAAACAGATTTCACTCTGACAAGCCATCTTTAATGAATGTAGTTTTTAAGGATAATAGATCTGGCATTAACATGTAGGGTGTACTAATGGAGCACTGAGAAAACAGGAAGCAGGAGTATTTCAGTGTAGAGAAGTGACAGTGAAATGAATGGAAATGTCTTTGTACAGATCAACAGAAAGAATGTCAGCATAGATGTAGGAGAGTGGCATCAGAGGCCTGGAGAGTATTGATCTTTCCAGTCAGATGGCAACGGGTTGAGGATACAGAATCATCTTCACACTTGAAGGATCTGTGAAAGGATCTGTGACATGTTGCTCATGATGACAGCAAGTCAGAGTTTGCCACTCCAACTTGGTCAGCAAGTCTATCAAAGTCTTTTACTAACCTCCTCTACCCAAGTTTTATAATTGTATAGTTCTTTTATTGTTTATAAAATACTTTTACATAGTATTTCATTAAACTTCAAATTTTCTGGGAGATTGATTGTATCTGCTTTAGGACAAGAAATTAAAACACTGACTGACTGGTTTTTCCAAGCTGGTATTAAATCTTGAGGCCAATGTGTTTAACACACAGTGGAGTACTACTCTGCCAAAAATAAGGGTGAATGTGAGTCATTTGTTGGAAAATGGATGATCTGAAACAAATTAGACACAAAAACTTCAATATCACATGGTTTCTTTTGTATGAGAAATCCAATAATAAATAGAGAGGAAAATAAAAGCAAATAAAAAGTGAAGAGCTAGAATTTTTTTACATGGAAGAGAATCAAGAGAGGGAGGAGGGGTGGAGAGGGAAGAAGATGAAAAGGAGTTAGTCGTGTGTACATGTACCATCTCCATGCAAGGTATGTCTACCTTGCACACTACAGACATGTGCTAGGAAAAACTCAAAACTTAAAAATACAGAAAAGTGCAGTTCACCCATCCAAAAAGAAAAAACAAAACAAACAAACCAACCATTGAGAGGCTACTGCTTGAAGCCATGTCTTCTAACTTCAGGTATCATATCTTTAGTACTACACTGTGTTTACAGCATTTCTGGGTAGTCTTTCTTTGAAAAAATCTGCTGACCAAGTTGGAGTGACAAAGTCTGACTTGCTGTCATCATGAGCAACATGTCACAGATCCTTCAAGTGATAGGAGAAGCCTTGACTGTATTAGTTTGACCTCCAGTTCTGCTAATAAACCTCAGTGTATCACAGACTAGATTGCTCTCAAATGCTGGTTTTAAAGTTTTTCTTTCAGGAGCTTAAAAGTATTTTCATCTGTGAAAGAAATGTACCACACAGTTATACAAAATGTAAGATAGTCATATGATAGTTATTATTCCTATAAAATCAAAAATACATTTTCAGATAGGAAGTATCCAAAACTTAAGCATTAAATATTTTAAAATGTCACAAATTGTGTATAAAAATGGCAAGATAATCTTTAGTCCAAAGTTTGCACAAATAAGTGAAATAGTTCCTAGCTCAAGTTTAATAGAAATCTTTTATGTTGTTAAAATTTGGGGTAAATAATACTTGTTAAATGTTTCATGCTTTTAATTGTAGCTTTAAAGATAAACTTAAAACTTCTAATATATTAAGCTAAAATTTTTAATAAAATATTTCAGGACCCTTGCGACAACTTTTGTGTTAGATTGAAAACCATGACTTAGAAGATATCTTTCTTCTTTCTTTTCTATTGTTTTTTGAGACAGCGTCTTGCTATTCAGTTCAGGCTGACCTGGTGTTCACTTTTGTAGCCCCCAGGCTGGTCTCAAACTCACAATGATCCTCCTGTCTCAACCTGCCCAGTGCTGGGATTTACTGTCTTCCTTCCTGTTGGCTTTAAGCTTTGGATTGTTTTGTTTTGTTTGTTGAGCTAGGGTCTCACCATGTACTTTAGGCTGGCTTAACACCTTGTAGCTCAGGCTGGCCATGAATGAAACTTGTAGCGATCCTCCTGCCTCGATGCTTTGGATTTTGAATTTGTCAATTTCCTGCACTAGGTTAAAATACTCAATTCCCACACACCCACAATTTGAAGGAGGAGTTTACTTTGGCTCAGGGTGTTAGTCCAGGGTTGGCCAGCCTTCAAATGAAGGGCCTGGGGGGAGGAAAGCTATGCTGGTAGAGGCAGGGAATGACACAGTTACGTACTTTCTAGGTCATACCCCAGGGATGCACCTCTAACCAGGCCCCACTACACAGCCCATTCAGCTACTGAACTCATCAGTGGATGTTACCTTGCAAACACAGGAAATGTTTGGGGAACATTTTATTTTTATTTTTTAAAAATTTATTTATTTAGTTTCTCATTACACAGCTCAGACTCATAGTGATCCTCTTGTCTCAGCCTCCCCAGCAATGGGATTACAGGCTTGTGCCATCATGCCTGGTTTTGGGGGACATTTTATATCCAAACCTAGCACATTTATTATGTGGGATCCTTTAATCTTGTAAAATCTGCTATTATTTGATTCTGATGCAGAAGCAATCCTGTATGTTCTGTTCATGAATAGGAAGAGGAACTGAGTGCAAAATGAGGTTTGATTGTATCATAAATGATGTTTTCTCTGTATATGTGGTGCTTTTCTTTTTTTTAAATATATGTTATGGCTGGCTCAGTGTGCCATGGGGGTGGGCTGGCGCAGCATGTGGTGCCAGGGATTGAACTGTAGTCCTTGCAGTTGCCTAAGCTTTCCTAAGCAGGTGCTTTAGATTGCTGAGCCATCTCACCAGCCCCTGTTTTTCCTTTTTTGAGACAGTCTGATGTGTAGTTCAGGCCTAGGATTCCCTATGAGGCCCAGGCTACTCTCAAACTCATTGCCATCTTCCTGCCTCAGCCACCTAAGTGCTGGGATTACCGGTGTGGGCCACCAAACCCTGCATATTCTAGATATGTTTTGTACTTGAATAAGTTTGTATACTACTTAGCACTAAGTATTAGGCTTGTCCAATTTAATAGTATTGTAAGAAGTATTAGAAAAAGTTTAGTTTTTAAAATCATGGAACATATGTAAGAAGATTAAGGTTCTTATCACTCAAAAGCATAACATTACTAGGGCAAGATGGTTCAGCGGTCTAAAGTGCCTGCTTAGGAAAGCTTAGGCCAACCATAGGGACTGTGGTTTGATCCCTGGCATGCCACGACAGCCCCACCCCCAGGGCAGCCTGAGCCAGCCATAAGAATAATTAAAATAAAATAGACATAATATTACTAGATGATCTTGAGCTAAAAGAAATGCATTAAAAAATAACATCAATAAATACCTATAATCCATACTTAAGGGTTATAAAATCAATTGATAACCTTTAATCAGAGTTAAGAGTACTCAGTACTTGTGTTGTCATCTTCCTGCACACTTCGTGGAGAGCCTGGATTCTCTCTTAGCCCTCTACCTTCATGTCTTAGTACTCAAGATGAAACTTTATTATGAATCCTTGTGTCCTAAGTCCTCTCACACTGTAGTAGATTTAATTCCTTCTTTCTTCCTCCCTCCCTCTTTTTCTTTCTCTTTTCATGTACTCTTTCTCTATCTCCTTCCTCTCTCTGTGTGCCCCTCTTCTTATGGTAGGGATCAAACAAGGGGTCTTACATACACTAAACATGCACTCCCCCACTGAGCTACATGCCCAATTCTTGCAATTTTAGTTCCTATATACTAAGTAATAGTAATTTGGGGGGCTAGTTCTCACATACAAAATGATTGAATACTAGAATATGATTTCACTGTTGTTTAAGAATACTGATCAAGTCCAGGAACATTTTTTTTTCCATTTTGAGACAGGCTTTATGTGGTTGATGCTGGCCTTGAACTCTCTATATAGTCTAGACTGGCCTAAAACTGATGGTAAAGGTTTCCCATGTGCTGGGGCAATAGGCATGTGTCACTACACATGTCTTAAGTCCAAGAATTTTGAGTTGTAAGAATAACAATCTTTATAGGATGATAAAATCATGAATATTCACTGAATACCTGCAATATAGGAGGAGCTTTTATGCTCATACATTGGTTTCCTTTAATTTTTTCCGCACTCCTTTGGGGTGTAAATATTAGTAATCTAGGTCATAAGAATATAGAGGCCAAAAAAAGTTTCTTAAGTTTTCCACAGTCTGTGTCTCACAGAGTTGAAATTTAACTCATGGTTTTTAACAGTACATTATACTTAATTATAGGACACTGAAAAATTTTAACAAATTTTGCAAAAGAGGATCACATGTTGAATTTGTTAGAGACCAGGTTACTTTAATTTTTCAATATTTTTATAAAATAATGACTAACCTTAATTTTTTAGATTGAGGAGAAGAAACAAAGAGAAGAAGCAGAACGAGAAAGACTGAGAATTGAAGAAGAAAAAGAAGAAAAACGGCTTGCAGAACAGAGAGCACGAATTCAGCAAGAATATGAGGAAGAGCAAGAGAAGAAAAGGGAGAAGGAGGAGGAGGTACATTTTTTTCCCTGCTCTGTTTTACTGTTTAGTCTAAGATCTGTTGTTTTGATGTGAAAAGGCATATGTTACTTATAAGGGATAACCATGTTCAAGTACATTTAGAAAGATGAAATTGATAACTGGGTATTATTTCACCAAGGTGAGAAACTAATTTAAAAAGGGAGATTGGTAGCCAAAAAATAAGCCTACCATGGTAGGAGGGTAGAAAGTTGAGGTTTACCTGTGTAACTTAGTGATAACGTGTCCGAAATACAAAGAAGGGCTAAGGATGTAGCTTGGTGACAGTGCTTGCCTAGCATGTGTGAGGCCATAGATTGAAGCCTCAGTATCACACAAAGAAAGTCATGGGTTGACAGATCTTATTATCAAATATGTCTAATGTTTATTAAGCAGATGTTTTTATTTTTTTAACTTGTATGTATGTATGTATGTGTGTATTTATGTATTTATTTATTTTGCGGGACTGCGGTTCGAACTCATAACCTTGCACTTGACAGGCAGGCACTTGTGCCATGGAGCTATCTCCCCATCCCCTCCGATGTTTTTATTCTAAAGAACACTTCTATCATCTGCATTTTTAGTTTCACTGTTATAGTTTAAATATCTGAATGTATGTAGGAAATGTATATTTTTCTTTAAAGCAAAGGCTAAAAAATGAAGAGCTCATTCGGTTAGCAGAAGAAAGGCGAAAAGAAGTAGAAAGAAAGAAGAAAGAAGAAGAAGAAAAACATAACCTGCAACTTCATCACTACTATGAAAGAGAAAATAAAATTGAGGAAGAGACCAAGGTAAATTTCAAACAAAACTGTCAGTCAAACCCACTTCTTACTTCACCTTCACTGAGACACTGTGGACTTGTAAGACAAAGGGACAAGGAGGAGCTGTTATTGCATCCTTTTGTTCTTCCTAGTAAGGCTAGACTCAGTGTGCTGAACTTCTGTAGTGCTGTCCCTTGGCTTTATTGGTGCTTTCTGCTGAATGAATGAAATAAGTTTACCTTTGCCAAATTCAGTCTTGTTCTGTGGCCTTAGGAGGCATGACCAAAACGTGCAGTGTGTAGATACAGCACTGCGTGAGCTGCTTTTTCTAAAGTTCACAACAAGCTAAGTACAGAAATAGTATTTGGAAACTTTTATAATAACTTGTCAGCAATTTTATATCTATTCATTCTACGTATAAAAGAGTTTTGGTTTGAGTATGTATGTATGTATGTATGTATGTATGTATGTATTTATTTATTTATATTTTAGTACAGGGACTACAGGGTCTTGTAGGGTACTCATAGTGATCTGCCACTGTTCAGCTTCCTAAGCGCTGGAATTACAGGCGTGTGCCACCATGCGCAGTCTCAGTTTCCCTCTCAGTGTTCTCTGGGGATGGAACTGGCATAGCAGGCAGGGGATTAAACCCCTGCTTCTACATCTGCCTAAGCAGGCTCTTTAATCCACTGAGCTATTTGGCCAGCTCTTGAATTTCATTTTCTATGAAATAATTTTTAATTTTGTAGTAATTCATTCTTACTCTGTTCTATATGCTTCTCTATCATAGATTGAAATTAAAAAAGAAAGTGGTATTATACCACAGAATGATTTTGAAGTTCTTATCTCTGAGACAGGGTTGATGTTCTAGGTTAGGTACACAGTTTTAGTTAAGTTATTAGATAAGAGTTTCTTCTTCAGAAATAGTTAATTGGCCATCATCAGGATCCACTTCACACTCCTGTTCATCTTTCAGTTATGTTAGGAATTTGTATGTATAAGTGTCACTGGGGCCTTACTATAATAATGAGTATTCCTGAGTTCCCACCTGCAGGGAACCTGAGGAATATACAGGAATATGTATTTTACAGCTGTCCTTAGATGTTCTGATATAGTTATCATGGTGTCTATACTTTGAATATTCCTGTCTTTTGTACAGGAATTTATATAATGCTTTTCTCTTCAAGGCAGGATTTATGAAAAACTCATTTTAACTGCTGGATTAATCTGGTGCATTTAGGATGTGATTTGTTTTACTGTTCAGTATGTCATCTGCCTCATGTAACAAGAGCCATTTTTTTCTTCCTCTTCTTTCTCTTCTTCCTCCTCCTTTCCCTTTTCCTTTGTCTCTTCTGTCTCCTTCCTTCTGCTTTCCTTACTCTTTTTTATGGTACTGGGGCTTTTATACCCGTCTACAACCCTAACGTCTCATAGGATCTCACCACATGGCCAGATAGCCCAGGGTGGACTAGAACTTGTTGTCCTTCTGCCTCACCCTCCCAGAGTGAAAGGGTTAGAGTATACACCTCAGTGACTGGCAGCACAAGCCATTTTCTTTGTTTTGTTCTTTTTTATATTAATTTCCCCTCTTTTTTGTTAGTATATGTTGGCAGTACATAATACTGCAGTCATGATAGGGAGTTGCTACATACATGTAACACATCTGGGTCCTTTTTACTCCCCTGTCCCAGCCTCTTCCTATCTGTACATAGTCTGTCTTGCTGTCTGCTGTCATCTGTTTTTGTTTTGTTATGAGCCGTTTCTAATAGATTCAGCTATGCCGTTTGATTTCTCACCCCAGGGTTTATGACAGTAGAAATGATAAGTAAAATTTACTGAAAGATTGTTTGAAGGAGACATTGAACCTTACTGTAATTTGGAAAATTTTCTTAGCCGTGGTTTTCTTGATGTCAGCACATCTAGATTTAGAAGTTGATTTATATTGTTTCCAAAAAAAGAATTTTGTTACTGTTATTATTTCGTTGTTATTAAGATTTTTTTTTTTCACTTTTGCCATCATCTCTGTATTTGGAATACTATTGCTTTATTGAAGTTTGATTTTTTTCATCCTGATCTAAATCTCATGTACTTTTAATTAGTATATCTGAATCTATTTTTATCATAATCGTTACATTTGATGTTACAGTTTTGCTAAAATTTATTTTATTATAAATAATAACAACTTGAACTTATTGGTCTTGTATACCTCTGTAGTATATATATATATATATATATATATATATATATATATAGTTATATAGATATGTGTGTGCATGTAGTATAAATGTGTGTGTGCATTATATATATATATGTGTATAATTTTTTTTCTTTTTTTAAATTTAATTTATTTATTTTTTTTTTCCTTGTTTCAGAACTTATGTTTGTTTACTTACTTATTTTTATGGCCGACTCAGCCTGCCCTGAGGGCAGGGCTGGCACAGCATGTGGTGCTGGGGATCTAACCGTGGTCTCTGCAGCTGCCTGCAGGCGCTTTAGACCACTGAGCCATCCTGCCAAGCCCCTATAATTTTTTTTTTCTTAATTTTCAGCACTTGAGACAGCCTTCTCCTGTAGTTCCTGCTCTTCAGAACAAAATTGCAAACAAACTCCAAAGACCTCCTTCGGTTGACAGCATCATGAGTTCATTGATTCATGTATATACTTTCTGTTCTTGTCTTGTTAATCTTCATTTGGTTATTTTAAACTAAGGGCACTAAGTGAAACTTGTGTATTCATCATATATGGATAGGTTAAATTATTTTAGATCTGAAATACAGTAATATCTGTGTTGATCTGCTCTTACCACAATTGTAACTGATAATACTTGTTGCTTCAAAGTTTAATTCTTTTGAAAAACTAATTTAACAGATGATTCTTTTCCAGGCTCCTAAAGAGATATATTTCTTTGGAAACTGTCTTATAGTTAACTGTACTTAGGCTTATGAAGTTTCTTTTATGTTAGACTAAGTTATAACCAAAAGCGAGCCAGGAAAATGGTCCAGAAGGTTTGATCCTTCAGTTAATGCTTGAGGAATTAGGAATTTGCCATAAAGAGGAAGGTAGAGGATTTTCAGTGTGTGCTCCAAATCAACTGATTTGGAGGCAGGATAGCCATATGGAGAAACTTTCTAGCTTACTGACACCTCTGTGCTGAATGAAGCAGGAGGCCCCAAGCTGTGCTTCCTCTGTATTTAGAGCAGGTTCTCATTGCTGATATTACTTTCTGAGCTCTGTCTTCTGTCAGATCCGTGACAGCATTAGATTGCTATAGGAGCGTAAAATCTAGTGTACACTAGGCACACCAGGGATCTCAGTTGGTCACTCCTTATGAGGATCTAATGCCTGATGATCTGAGGTGGTTGTGCTAGTACTGGGGAATGTAATTACTATGTGTTGTAAGCATACACTGATAAAAAAGAAATGACCACTCCTCATCCTTGGAAAAATGATCTACTGTGAAATTAGTCCCTGATAGCAAACAGCTGGAGCATTGCTGTGCTGAGGCAGCAGGGGAGGTAGGGCACATGTGCAGGCTATCTGAGGGAGTGAGAGGGCTTGGTAGCATTTCACAGGCTGTGGATCCGCAACAGGCTACTTGGCACAGCAGTCAAAGAGGAAAAATATTTTCCTGAATTCCACCCTCTGAGAGCCTGACTCAAGTGGTCTGTAGTCAAAAGTACATGAAAATTCACTGTAGTGTTTAAATAGTAGAATGAACAGCCACTTTCATCTTGAATTACACTGTCTTAGAAAAGACTGTAAATGTGGAGGAGACAAGTTGCTTTTGCTGAAGTCCAGACATGAGACTTTGATGACTTAAAGACATTGACATGAACTGAGAAAGAGAGACAATTTCATGAGATATTTAAGACTTATAAATAGAATTTATTGATGGTCTATGTAACAGGTAGTCAGTGATAACTTTCAGGCTTTTGGTGAGGATTATGTAGAATGGGAAGTTGAAATATGAATTGTTGAAAGTTTTGGACTAAGACAGTTTTGGAAACCATTAGCATATTGCTGTTCGTCAGAGTCATGATTATCTAGGAAGAGTGTGTAGAGGGAGATGAAAGGGGGTGGAGGATGCGGTACTGGGGAGCTAATAGTGTTTGAAAAGCAGAAAAAGGAATAGAAACAGAGTAAGTTGCCACTGGCCATGTAAAACAGTGGCTTAAAATGTCCACTGAATGTGTTACTTGGAGGTCATTTTGCAACTTTGGTGAGGACGGTGAGGAAGCAAAGGCCAAAGCTCTGTGCTGCAGAGTGAATGGGAACAAGGAAATAGTCCTCCCAAATATGCATTATTATTCTTAGAGAAGCTTGGCTGTGAAGGGAAGGGGAGAGTGGATAGTAGGTAGTGAGTGAAGAAACCTGAAGTAGGGCTTCTTTTTTGAGAAACTGGTTTTATGCATAGGTTGAGAAGAGGAAGCTTGTAGAGAGGAAGAGGTTGCAGAAAGTGGGACTTGAGAGGACAGGAGTCAACACTCTTTGGAGAGGTACAAGGTCTCGTCTACTCTGCAGAGAAAGAAGAGTAGGTAGAGATGTGGGTATGTTTTCAGGAGGATGTGTTTAGTTTCCTAACTCCTTTCAAACTTGTAAGCAGAAAAGATACATTAAGCATCTCTTTTCCATTATTGTTAAACAGGAAACTTTAGTGTCCAGAGCACAGTCTCCTCCAGTACCTGCAAGGAAAAATCAGCTCCGTGCTGAAGGTAGAGTTAACCATAAATTTGTAATCTAGAATATTTCTTCTTTACATTTTTTTTTTTGTCTTGAAATAATTACAAAGTTGCAGAAAGTAGAGGTGCCAAGTACCCAACCTTTAAGCTCTTCCTGTTCCTACAAAATCCAATATTACATTAGGATTTTTTTTTTTTCCAGTACTGGGGATTGAACTCAGGATGCTTATTCTACTGAGCTATCTCCCTAGCCTCAAAAACCCAATATTACAGCCAGGAAGTTAACCTCAGTATACTCTGCATTCTGCAGTCTTTTGTCGGGTTTTACTTTATGTGTGTCTGGTCTTTGGCATTTTTAATCATGTATTTGTGTAGCTGCCACCACAGCTAGATTTCAGAGCAAGCCTATACCCTGGAGAAACTGCCTGTGGCTGTTTCACTCTTTACTCTCTAAAACAGCTCTAGCTTTTGAATTCCTGTACTGTCAGAAATGTGTCTTGGGATCTCTTTGATGTCAATAAATATGTGTATTTATGTCTTTGTCTTTACATATGTGTTCATACATTTCATATTTATATATTGTATATTTATAAGACAGTATTTTATAAAAATTCCTCTGAATATTTTTGTAGTTGTTATATAAGGTTAGATTTTAATGTTTAATCTTTTGTCCTTGTACTTGTCTTTTACTTATCAATGCAAAATTTTAGAGGAGAAAAAAAATGTGATTATGGAGTTATCAGAAATGCGAAAACAGCTTCGCAGCGAAGAGAGGCGTTTACAAGGCCGATTGCTCCACTTGGAGGCTGATGATGAAATTTTTATAAGGTAAGCTTAGAATTGGGATTTTTGTGGGGATTTTTCTTTCTTCCTTTTGAGACCTTGTCTATTAGTTCAGGCTGGCCTTGATCTCACTGTGTAGCCTGATTATGCAGTGGTCCTCCTGCCTTGGTCTCCTAAGTGCTGGGATTGTAGGCTAACTGCCCAGGAACTTCTGTTTTTTCTAGAGGTACTTTATCTTGTCACCTCCCTCCTAATTCTGTAGTTTAGGAACATGATTAATTCATTTTACAGTTTCCTGACTAGTCTTCCACCATTAGATATAGAAATTTGATCCCAAAGGAAATGAATGATATGAGTAGAATATTTCAGGAATGGAATAATTCAGTTTCATGTTAGGAACTTTAAATTTTTCTTCAATAATGTAATACTTTCTGGAGTAATTATTTTCTAGCAAATACTGGCTGCCAAACATCTGATCATTATTGTTAGAAGGACTCAAATGTTGTACATTTTTAGTAAGTTACAAGAGTCAGCAGTGTGCTGCTCTAAACATTGCTTTGTATGTGTCACTATAGTATGATGCCTTAGGCTTTTGGGGGAAGATATCTAGAAGGCGATAGTGGAGTCTTACGGAATTTTAAGTTTAGTTTGAGAAATAAAAGGTAACACTTGCTGGTCATTTAGTTTACCTTGTTTACTATGCTAGGTATGTTATATGATTCTTTTGCTTGCAACATGAAGATAATTGATACATCTTATATCTTACAGATAATGGGATCAAAGTCAATCTGCTAATAAGTAGCAAAGCTGGTTTTTGAATCTTACTTTTTTCTACCCTCAAATAGTGTGATCTTCAAGTTCAAACCCATTTTGGACAACTTAGTCCTTTACAGAAACCCTGTCTCAGAGTTAAGAAAAAAGTAATACAAATCTTTGCTCCTCAGTGCTGTAAAAAAGAACCACCCCCAAATTCTGCTTTTTTAACTCCGTGAACACTTTATTGTAAAGCTGAATTGTTCTGCTCTTCTAGTAAGGTGCCTTGTATCTGAATATTTTGCAAGATTATAGTGATCTTATAAATACATATTTTGTAAGACATTAAAATAATAGATGATACAAAAAAATGTTACTTTTGTATTTGACAAGTTCAGTCAGGTCTCCTCAGGATTTACTGTGAAACCGTGTACCACAGTTTGCAGAATTTTTGTCAGTGTCAGCCAGCTGGATGAATCACAGCCATTGCTTGACCATTTTGCTCTCTGTGAAAGCCTGAGAGAATGTGTTCTCTCTAGGTGACTCTCCTTAGGCACACTGTACATCATTGATCTCTTTCCTGTGCTGCCCCATAATCTCTTTGAACAGGAACTTTAGGAATCTACTGGGGTATTATAGGCCATTGCAGTACAGCTTCTTTTATGTCCTCACTGACCTTGAAGGGCTAGAGCCAAAATATCATCTATTCTTGTATCCCTTCTTTTTTTCCTATTATTTGGACTGCCAACTTACGTTGTTAACCCTCCAAAAGAGAAGCTTAAGGGTATTATTCCCTATAACATAAGCACTTGAGTTTAACATCACTATGTTTCTAAATATCAAATGCCTTAGACATAACATGAAACAGGTATTTTCAATGAATTGTTGATATTCTAAACTTGAAATACCTATAAAAAGTAAAAAAAGAAATCATATGCATAGTTACAGAGAGATTTAGGAACTTAACCATTTATACCATCAAACAGTACACTTATATGACCTTTTTTCCTTCTCTCATATTTCCTTTTTTTCTGTCTGTCTTTTTGTTTTTCATTTTTAAGCAAGGATTTACTAGAAAGAGTATAGCAATAATTGATATGACATTAGAAGCAGTGCATAGATCTTGCTTTATCTTGGTCTTAACCATCCAGCAGAAAAGTCTAACCACGAGGTATAAAAAGGAAAGCCCTGTTAATAAGCTGAGTTGTAAAAGGCTCAAGTCAATAGCTTCTGATAATGCCAGATAAGCTGATAATCCAGTACCGTTATGGACTATTGGACTATATGTACAGCTACTTTCTCATTGCTGAATGAAAAGATCTGTACCAATGATGTTTAGAAAAGAAATCATGTCTGCATCTTATACTTTGAACAACTATGATGAAAACATTATGCAATGTATTATTATAAAAACAATAAAAAATAAATTTAAAAAACCAGATGAAATAATGTAAGATGTATTATATATTATGGTGAAAGATGGCAATTTTTTAAATAATGAATTAAATGTAAATGGAGATTTTTGTCCCATAACTCCAAATATTGTGGTTTATTATTTATGTATAGGAAAAGAGAAAGGAATCCTGTGGATATATTTGACATGGCCAGACATCGAGTGCAAGCTCCTGTCAGAAGACAGTCACCTAAAGGCATAGATGCTGCTACTTTTCAGAATATTCATGATTTTAACATGCTGAAAGATAGAGGTGAGTTTGTGCTGCTTCAAAGGTATTCAGGGGTCTTTGAAAATGCTTATACACAGGGGCCTCAGTTCACAAATGTTTTTGTTTGATAACAATTTACTTCACCAACAGAGTTTGGCAAAATTTTGTGTGTGTTGGTGACTATGGCCACCTTTCTCCCACATGGACATGAGTATGACCTTCCTTTCCAGAATGGTGCAATGAATTAAGTTTGCAAACTGAGGTACCTCTACTATTTCTCAAAAGTAGAGCTTCTTTTATATTTTAAGTTACATATAAAACATCTGTACATTTTAGTTAATGAATTTATCAATCTGTAGAGGAAGCTTCAGTTTGGCATAGACTTTTCTTTTCAGAGGGTACGTAGATGTTTGAGTGTGGATGAGGTCTTATAGATTAGAGTAAAGAAATAGGCCTTGGTATTGGAGATGGACAGTAGAAAAGATCTTGGAAACAAAAACAGGGAGGAAAAGCTACAGTGATTGGCAGAAGAGCTGGAGAATGTTGGTAAAAGCTGTGCACAGAGAGTGAATGTGTTAAGGAGAAGGGATTGTGTGAGGAGATCTCAGTGTCTCAGCTGGATAGGAGGCATTGATGATCTAGGTCTTTTTCTATAGAATGATGGAATTGGAAGTCAGCTAACTTTGGAAAGAGAGTTGACTTGGAGGCAGTTGGCCTATGTTCACCCTGGGAAATGGTGTGTGTGGGAAGTGGAACAGAGGTTCCTGGAAGTTGGATGCAGTGTGAGAAGATACTATAGGGGGAAGAGCCTTAGGTGAAAGGAAAGGTGAGGACTGATGGTAGAAGAGAGCACGGCCCTTCCTAATGGGAGGGAGTGGAGAGGATGTGAGAGAAGAGGGCTGACAAATTTTCGTGTAGCCTCTTAGTATGGAAGAAAAAATACAGGACTTAAGCAAGGTTGCCAAATACAGGAGTCTTTAGAGAACAAAAATGTGAGAGAAACCTTGTTTTAAAGATTTGACAGAGTAAGTCTAAGAGCTGAGAAAGCAAATTTTTGGTTATATGGTCACCCTACAAAGCCAGGAAAATCTAGAATTTAAACTTTTTCATTTTTAAAGTAATATCTGCCTAAATAGAACAAAATTTTAAATATCTAAAGAAATAGGGAGAAATAATTTATGCATTTGTATACAAACACCAGTAAAATATTGGATTTTTGTGATCTTACTTTTTAGTCTAAGTTATTGAGCATAACTTTCACTAAAGTAAAATGAATGGTATGATTGTTGTTTTTGAATTTTGTCTCATTTTTTGCTTAGATTTACATATATCATAGTTATATATGTTTTAGTTATTTTTATACTGTTTTATTGATAAATCTTCTAGGCATTATATTAAGCCAGTGAGTCTCAGAGTTTTGTCTATTGAATTTTTGTTTTAAACTAAGCTCTTATTTTTTTTTTTTTTTCATTCTTGTCTCATACTTACACAGGTTTTCCAGAAGCCACTGACAAATGATGACTCTCTGTGAAGTTCATAGAATGTATACTTTTGTATTATGTTACAAAAACTTAATTTTAAATATGGCATATTTAAAAATTTATGGCATATTAAAAATTTATGGCATATTTAAAAATTATACTTAATATGTATACATATGTGTATACATATGTGATGCATTTTTAAGTTTTATTTTTAAATTTAAAAATGTTTTTTCCCTAGAGGTCTTTAGCTTTTTAAGACTGTAAAGAGAACTCGAGGTGACAAAGGTTAAACACAGAATTGAGCCATTCATCTGTTGGTGTCATCGCATCTGTTGTTTGTTTCTCCTGTGACCTGGTTGTTGATGTTGTATTTTTTCTTTTCTTTTTAATTTATGTATTTGGCACAGGGTACTCACTACGCGGTTTGGACTCGTAGTGATCCTCCCACGTTCAGCCTCCCCAGTGCTGGGATTACAGAGTGCGCCACCGCACTGGGATTTGGTCATGGGCTCAGCGTGCCTGGGAGGTTGGCTGGTGCCGTATGGCGTATTTTTTACCATGAGGCTCAGTCTAGAGGTGGTGAAGCCAGGGCCTCAGCTGGGTTTGTGACCAGAGCCTCAGCTGTTCACTTTGCTCTTGGCCGTTGTTTAATTCTTCAGTAGTCAGGTTGCTTCATATTTCCCTTTTTTTGTTTTTTTGATTTGATTTGATGCTAGGAAATAAATTCAGAATCTTGCATATGCTAGGCAAGTGCTCCCCCATTGAGGTATATTCCCAGCCCCTTAAATTTTATGTTGAGACAGGTCTGCTAACTGTCCATACTGGTCTTGTACTTGTGATCATCTTGCCTCTGGCTTTCAGGTTGCTGTAATTTGTAGGTGTGCACCAACCATTTTCACTATTACTCTTTTGATAATGTCTGATCATAAAGCTCTTTACATATTTAATGTCATTTCTTTTAAACTATACCCTAGAAGTATAATTAGTGGGACAGAGGAAATGTTTTCAAGACTTTTTGTATTTTTTTTTAAAATACAAAACTGTATTTTTAATTTCAAGATTCAGAAGCTAATGCTTAACATCTTGATTCTCATCAACTGATAGTTCATGTAGTTCTAGCAGAGGTGAGTTCTCAGCCTGTCATTTCTTCCAGTAAGGATATCCCTTGTAATGTTCCAGTAAGTTTACATTTACTTGCTTTTGGTGTGATATTTATTTGGAAGGGACAAAATTGGCTAGTAACATTATTTTCACTAAGTTTACACTGGACCACATTCCTGATGTTGTATGTTTTGTAAATTTGGAAGGTGTTCAGGTGTGATATATTATTTTAATATGTCATATACAGAATATTGTAGTATACAAAATAATCTGCCTATTCAAACTTTCCTTCTTCATCCCTAGGATTTATCCCTTTATTGTCTCTATAGCTTTGACTTTTCCAGAATTTTATATAAGTTGAATCATGTTGTGTGTAGCCTTCTCAGATTGTCTTCTTTCACATAGTAATACATGTTTAAGTTTTCTCCATGTATTTTCATGGCTTAATAGCTCATTTTGTTTTAGTACTGACATTCCGCTGTATAATAATAATAGGCCATTTTGGCATATTTGGAGTGGGTGAATTTACCCATTTACCTCTTGAAATGTATCTTGGTTGCTTCCATGTGTTGATAATTAGCGATAAAGCAGCTAGAAGCATCTGTGTGCAGGTTTTTGTGTTTAAAATCTCACTTGAAAACAAGATTAAACTTTGCATTTTATGCTTCAGATTCAGAAACACGAGTTGGTTTGAAATTGATGTACCCAGATCCTCCAAGAGATCATCACACTTTAGAAATTCAGCAGCAAGCCCTGCTCAGAGAGCAGCAGAAGAGGTTAAACAGAATGAAAATGCAAGAGGGTGCTGAGGGTAAGGACAGTCATTACTGTTTCAAATAGTATTGGTGAGTGGCTCTTTTGTTGAATTGCTCTGTCTCTTGCATTGAGTTCAGTCCCAGGTAGGTTTCTTTTACTGGAAGTGTTTCATGTATAGTCCCCCAAAAAGAAAAATTCATCCCAGACAGCACTCTGATTGGCTACACGCATGCACATGCCTGTGTGAGAGAGTGATACCTGTGCTTGAGAGGGACTCAGGCATTTGCTGTAATCAGCAGGATGAAAGCTTTGACCAGCCCAGGTCACCTGTGCACCACCAGAATTGACTGTATGATTTTGTACCATCATTTAATCAGCAGATACAAATGCTACTAGAAGCACAGGGACTAATATTTAAATATAAGATATAGTCATGAGTGAACAGGCTACTGCTCTCAAGGAATTTATACTCTTCTGCAGAAGTTAGATTCTAAATAACTGTAAAGAATATCCTGAGGGGAAAATGCAGGTTCTGTGGGGTTGGACCCTTAGAAGCTGAGTGGAGCTGGTTGTCTCAGAGAGCATCGATGCAGTCTATTAATACCTTGGTGTAGTGCATGGCCCTCACAGCTGTGTGTCATCCACTTTTCTGGCCTTTACATTACCCAAGGTAGCCAAGGAAAATGAGCAAAAAAACACCACTAGCACAGTAATCACATAGAAATAGGAGGAGGGGTCATGCCTGTTACTTTTAGGAAAATTCACTTGTGCCATGGTAAGCTGCTGTGGCCTGTGGAATCTGAGGCAGCATTTGTGACCCTATGAGGCTGTAGCACAGAGTAAATGATATAAAGCCTTGGGCCCAGGTCACAGTTGATTTGATAGACATTTATATGGGATATCGTCCCACCACCTGGTACAGTTTTTGGGACAACTTCATATGTCCCCCAGTGACAGCAGAATGACCACATGCTATAAGCAGCCCCTCATCTAGAGAAAGGAGAGGTACAGGAATCATCTTCAGCCACTGTAGTCAGTGTGTGAGGCTGTTTTTCTTCAAAAGTCTCATGTGATGATCAGACTTGGTGGGATCACAACAGCTTTGGTGGCCAAAAGTGGCTCCCAGGTAAATGTAGGCCCTTAGACACCAAGGTTATCCATCCCTGTCATGCGCATACTGTTTCTAGCAAACATGATGATGATGCGATTCATGGGCACACGGTCTAACTATGTCAGGTACCTAGAATTTAATTTCCTTTAATTGCCGGCTTAACTTCGTTTGGCACCATTCTGCACAAACCATAGACCTATGACAGAAAATGGTGAAGGACCATGTAGTAATCAAGTTTTCATTTTGGGGGGCCAGTTTTAAGTTCACAGTGGTTTTACGTATTATATTCATTAATGTGAATGGGAGAAATTTATCCAACTAGAATACAGTTACACTTACTAGTAAGCAGGTAATATCTTAAAAATATTCTGAAGTCTGGGAGGTAAAAACAATATCCAATAGACAGCTAGTCAAAAAGGTATTCTGGGCTGGAGAAATAGCGTGGTGGTCTAAGCGCCTGCCTGGCAAGTTTAAGAACATAAGTTCAGTCCCCATACCACATGTAGTGGTAATCTTCGGCATGCAGTGCTATGCAACTTGAAACTGGGCGTGGTGGTGCACACCTGTAATCCCAGTGCTGGGGAGGCTGAGACAGGGGGATTGCTATGAGTGCCAGCTATGTAGTAAGACCTTGTACCAAATAAATAAGGTTAATAAAAGAAAGATATCCTGAAATTTATTTTTACTTATTAAACATTTTCTAAACTTGTAACCTTGCTTTTGTTCCCCATCATTTACAGTTGGTTTAGACACCATGCCAAGTGCTAAATTACGAGAGCACAGAATGGTAAGCAAACAGTTCTAATTTTTCAAGTTAGGTTTTGGACAAAAATATTAAGAATATATATACATATATATTTCAGATTTTGAATTTTTCAGGAATATCAAGTTAAAGAATTTAATTTTTTTCTTAGTGTGACTGGGTAGAGAATTGTTACTATAATATGCAGAGAAAACATAATGGCCGGGAATAAGATTCTGCTACTGTGCTGTTTGAGTTAGTGTTTTAGCTGTGTGATTTTTGGTAGATTAATTTCTCTGTGCCTCTTTCCTAATCTATAAAATGAATATAGTATACATACCTCCAGGGCTGGCTTAAGTATTAAATTAATAATTTTAAAGCCTTTAGAGATAGATTTGTCATGTAAGTTCTATGTATCTACCAAATAAAAAATATGACACAAATACTGTGGTAAGAATGTATAGCAGTATGTATATGCTTTTAAGAGTATGGCTTGCCTCATACTGAGTCCAGAGTTAAGTGTTTGCTGCCATCAATAATAGCAGCATTGAGGTAAGAGTCAATAATATAAGCAGTGGTGAGTTATAAAGAAAATAAACAAGGTAAGAAGATACTCCTGTGTTGAGGAGTTGGTATTTGCTTAGGACTGAATAAGGGGAAGGGCCGGGGCTGAACCCTTTCTTTTTTGATGATGTAGATACTAGAGATTGAGGCTTTTACATGTAACTACATCACCAGCTCTTTAAAATATGTTATTTTGAGACAGGCTCTTGCTAAGTTACCTTGGCTTGAACCTGTGATCCTCCTGCCTTCCAGAGGGCTGTGTTATTGGCATGCATTACCATGCTCAGCTAGGGATAAATGATTTTCATTTAAAAAATACTCAGGGAATATGATGATACTGTATCTTGGTTGTCTGGATCAGTTTTTTCTAAATGTATGTAAACACTGAAAAAATTCCAAAATTGAACGTATTTATCCCATGAGAAATATTGGAAAGGCTGGTCAAATAGCTCAGTGGATTAAAGTGCCTGCAGGTAGGCACAGGGGCCAGGGGTTCGATCACTGGCCTTCGCCCTGCCTCTGGGGTGCACTGAGACAGCAATTGAGACTGGGCATGATTGTGCACACCTGTAATCCCAGCTCTTGGGAGGCTGTAAACAGGTGGATCACTGAGTCCAATCTGATAGTGAGATCCTGAACATCCTGTAGACCCCTCTCTAGAATACAAAAAAAAAAAAAAAAAAAAAGAAAGGAAAAGAAATAATGGAAAAACAAATAATTGGTTCTGAAGCCTAAAATTTATAAATGCACTTTTCTAGGATTTTAACAGATTTTGCTATGATTCCTCTCCCCTCCCTGTCTCCTCCTCCCTTCCTTCAATGGGAGCACAATGGCAAATGTTTTTAATGTGCTAACACAAACACTTGTCTGATAAAGTATCACCCCTTTATGTCCTTCTTAGCTGGTATAAGAGATTTTTTTTCCAAGTTGGATTTTCTGTTCCACTATTGAGCAAAGTTAAGAACCTCAAGCAGATTGACTTTGAACTTAGCTCTCTGAGTAGTGGAAAGTTTGAGTTTGGAGCTGTTTGATGTCTTACGGACCACAAACTGTTCCAAGTGCCTCTAGTGCAGGGGTTAGCAGGAGTGAAAGAAATCTCTGCCCTCTGGAGCTTACATTCTTTTTTTTTTTTTTTTTGTATGATGGGTTTGGTAGTAGAGCTTGGGCAGGAGGAGTTCAAAAAAAAGGGAAAGGGGAAGGGGGGAAGGGGAAGGCGGGCCAAGGATCCTGACCCAGCTGGTGTGTGGGACTGGCGGGCCTGGCGGGCCTGGTGGGCCTGGGGACTGGGCCCCGGGCCCCGAACAGGAAGTTAGTCGCAGGAAGGCAGAAGAGAAGCGGAGGGGCGGAGGGACCCCACCCAGCGGGCGCGTGGTCCCGGCAGGCTGGGGACCGGGACCAGGGACCGGAACAGGAAGTTAGTCTCTGGAACGCAGAAGAGAAGCAGAGGGGAGGAGGGACCTATCCCGGCGGGTGAGCTTACATTCTAGAACAGCAGTTCTCAACCTTTGGGTTGAGACCCCAGTGGGGGTCAAATGACAAAAACACAGGGGTCGCCTAAAGCCATTCCGAATCATAACTGTAGCAAAATTACAGTTTTGAAGTAGCCACCAAAATTATTTTTTGGTTTGGGGTCTCCACAACATGAGGAACTGTATTGCGGGGTCACAGCATTAGAAAGGTTGAGAATCACTGC
Source organism: Myocastor coypus (assembly GCA_004027025.1). Taxonomy (NCBI): domain Eukaryota; kingdom Metazoa; phylum Chordata; class Mammalia; order Rodentia; family Myocastoridae; genus Myocastor; species Myocastor coypus. Next base: position 61,352 of record PVJA010000271.1, read on the forward strand.
TCTAGAAGGTGAGAGACAACAAATGGATCTTGCATATGTTAAACCACTGGGGGAAATGGTAGCAGGACAGGGAGGTTAGGGAATTCCAAGGGTTTGGGAGGACTTAACAGCTTGAAATGCAATGACTTGGGACCCTCTCAGTAAGGAGATGTTGGAATGACATCAGGAAGGTGACGATGGAAAATACTGGGAGAACAGAGAGGAGGAACATTCCAGATAGAGGTCCTAATGGGAATGGGACTATAAGAAATCAAAGATGGATTTCTTAGTTTTGTGACAGGAGTTGCTGTCACAACTACAGTGGTGTAGAAGCAGGAAAAACAAATTGGAGTGGTTGGGAATTTAGTTTTGATATGGGACATTTTGAAGTATGTTTTAGACAGTTGAGCTGGCAAGTACATGGAGTTCAGGAGAAAAGATGGATGTTGTAAATACAACTATAATGTTCCTGGCATGCTTATGATACAGGGAGTATCTCCTACACTTGCAGATTATAGAAGGCTCAGCCACATTCTCACTGCTCAGGTTTAACTAGCTAGTGTAGGGCTCAGTTTTGACCTGATGATGATGATAGTGATCATGTTGCTAATAGCGACCACTTAGTGCTCTGCATGGTGAAGTATGCTTGTTTCTAAATTGATATTTAAATTATTATCTGCCAGTAGTCACACAGCCAATAAGCTGTAGAATCCAGATTTGAACCTAGGCTTCAGAGCTCCCAACTGTCCCCTATCACATGGTCTGAGGTGCCTATCTGGAAAGATGGTAGTTTAGTAGGTTTCTTTGTATGTGGCAGTTAAATACAAAATTTACTGCAATTTAACAGATGGGATTTTGGTTCAAATCCTGGATTTATTTATTTATTTATTTATTTATTTATTTATTCTTGTTTCAGAACCTTTATTTGTTTATTCACTCATTTTTATGGCTGGCTCAGCCCGCCCTGAGGGCAGGGCTGGCGCAGCATGTGGTGCCGGGGATCGAACCTCGGTCCCTGAAGCTGCCCAAGCTTCTCCAAGCAGGGGCTTTAGACCACTGAGCCATCCCACTGGGCCCCCAAATCCTGGATTAATAGCAGATTTTGCCAAAAAGCAGCTCAGTGTAATCCACGTTTGTTATGGTTGTTTTTAGTAAAACAGGCAGAGAGGCACACATCTACAATCCAGGCTATCTGGGAGGCCAAAACAGAAGGATTGCAAGTTCAAGACCAACCTATTCAATTTAGAAACACTGTCTTAAAAAATGTGAGCTGTGGGGAGAGCTGGGTATGTAGATCAGGATAAAGAATCTGGGTTCAACCTCTAGTGCAAGAGGAAACAAATTTTTTACTCATAATCTTACTAGAAACTGGATTATATAGAAAACTATCCATGATGAAAATATGGATGGGTGCCCTTGAAAAAATAAGGCACAGATGAATGTTGATTGCTTTGTTAAGTAAAAGACGGTGATTTGGAGACGAGCTGGGCATTCTGTATGAAATGCTTGGAACAACTGCTTAGACCGTTCAATTTGGTTGCTGTAATTGTCATTACCTTGCTAGGAAGAAGTAGCCACTGGGCAGTAAATTTAGAAGGAGACACATTCAGTATGGGAAGAGTTCAAGAGAACTTTCTGACAATGAGTGATATGCATGAGTGCAGTTTGTTTCCTTAAAAATTAGCAGGTAGCTTGTTGTTGAAATGTTCCACTGAAGGCTTGAACTCTGGTGGGAAACTGCAGGGAGATGTGGTTGGATGGTGTTGTTTCCTTTTGACATATAGTGAGTGCTCCTTACTGGGATTTTTTTTTTTCTTTTGTGGCCAGCTTAGCCCACCCTAGGGGCGGGACTGGCATGGCATCTGGTTCTTGAGATCAACTACAGTTCTTGCAATTGCCTAAGCTTGCCTAAGCAGGCGCTTTAGACCCCTGCACTACTCTCTGGCCCTTTACTGTAAAATTTTCTTTTTCTTTCTTCCTTCCTTTCTTCCTTTCTTTCTTTCTTTCTTTCTTTCTTTCTTTCTTTCTTTCTTTCTTTCTCTTTCTTTCCTTCCTTCCTTCCTTCCTTCCTTCCTTCCTTCCTTTTTTTTTTTTTTTTTTTTTTTGTCTTTTTGAGACAAGATCTCTCTATGCTGGTCTTGAATGCACACTGATCCTCCTGCTTCAGCCTCCTAAGTGCTGGGATTACAGGCGTGCACCACCACGCCTGGGCTCCTTTATTGTGAAATTTCTATCTGTAAATTTATCTCTGATGGGGGAACTCACTGTAATAGTCTGATGCTTACATTGTTTTCCCTTGCTGTATGCCTCACCACATCTGCTCTGCACAATTGCTGTTGCTTACTGCTGCTACTGAGGGCATGTCATCCCCTCCCATTTGTGGGACAAAAATCTGTTTGCTTCAGAGTAGAAGTTCTTACTAGTTCAGCTTTGTGTTCCCAGTTCCTAGCATGGAAGAGGTAGTAACTGCAACACACTGAAATGATTGATTGAAAAGATGAATGAACCTCTATTTGGACTCACTGCATCATGCTTCTGTTTCCATCAGGAGCAATGTGGTACTTCAACCACAAGAGGGCGATAAAGAAGTGAATGGAGTTAAAGAGTGAATTTTTGGGGGAGAATCTCAGGACTGGAGAGATCAGATCTTTCTGTTGTCTTCATTGTCCTGATGGGGGTGGTATGTGGGAAGACTTTTTAGTATTATCTGAGCCCTGGATTGTGGTGTTTGGAGGGAAGCAGTCAGTCCCAACTCTCTTGCTGGCCTCTTGTTCCCTGGGAAGTAGGGTAAGGGGCACAGTGTAGAGGTTTCCTGTTACCTCTTAGCACAAATTTGTTTTCTAGCACTGAACTCTCATACAAAAAGCCATTGATATCTGATGTTTCTTTTAGTCCAGAGAGGACACTAATGATTTCTTGAAAAATTCACTGTTGGAATCCGATAGTGCTTTTATTGGTGAGTATCGTACTATATTCTTTATTGTGCAAATTGATAAAGAGCTAATATTTTACTGTTTTAATGAATAATCATTTTCAAATCAGAATTAGTAAAATGAACTTGGAAAGTTACAGGAATAGTTCATAAAAACACCTGTGCATGAATGGTTATAACAGCTTTATTTTCTAACAGCCAAAAAGTGGAATCATCCCTGTGGTTCTTCAACAACTCTGATCATCCGTAGCATGGATCATACATAGCTCAGTAGTAAAAAGGAACTACTTGCTGAACACTTAGTAACTTGGATAACTTCTTTTGAGAAATATGCTGATCAAAAAAGCCAACTCTAATAAGTTATACACTATGGGATTCCACTTTAGTTTGAAAGGACAGAATTTGGAAATTGCGAATGGACTAGTGGTTGTCCAGGGTGTGAGGGACAGGGATTGAGGGATGGCAGAGGCACTGTTATCTGGTGAGAACAGTGTAAACAACCTGGTTATGGGAGTGAATACACAAATGTTGCCAGATGATAAGATGGTATAGAACTTGACACACACAAAGATACAAATGAGAAATAAAACTAGGGAAAACTGAGTAAGATCAGTGGATTTTGTTAAGATATCTTGGTTGTGTAGTTTTGCCACATGTTACTATTGGAGGAAACTGGGCCAAGTACACAGGATTCTGTGTTTTATGTTGTAACTGCATGGTAATCCACATTTACCTTAATTGTTCAGTTTAAAAAAGTCATAGGACTATTAGGTCTTTAGAAGTTACATGAAGGTGTCTACAATTATGAACTCTGATCATAGATATTACTGCAGTCCTAGAACCACCAGAAATAATCTTATATAAGTCATATTTTGTGTGTTATATTTTCATGTGATAAAAATTCCAAATTGATTTTTGTTTTAGTGTTTTACTGAGTTTTCCTTCCTAAAGGGGCTGTACTGGGGATAAGAAATAAAGATACATAGTAAGGAGACAGGGCTGGGATGATAGCTCCTCTGTGCAGGCCTCTGCCTTCCCAACAAGGCCGCTGTATTTCATCACACTAGAGCTCATTGTCCACAGTCTGTCTTTTTGGTTGGTGGTCATTAAATACTCTATAGTGATGACTGTGATACTGCTGCTCTTGTAAACCTGATAGTTTCAGTAGTTTTTTAAAAGTAAATTTTAAGAAGTTTAAATGTATAGAAAATGTACTGCTTGATCTTTTCAGAGTATAGTTCAAGGACAGTAACTACACTCATTATTGTGCGACACCTCCAATATCCATTTCTAGAACTGCTCATTTTGAGAATGTAACTCTTTATGTTAAATAGTTTTCCCTCATTCCCTTGTCCCTCCATTCCCTGGCAACCACTATTTTATTTTCCAACTGTATGAAATTTGACTACTTTACACCTTTTAAAATGGAATCATGTATTTTCTCTCCTTTTCTGGCTGGCTTACTATAAAGTCCTTAAGGTTCATTCAAGATGTAGCAAATGTCCACCATCCTCTCTCAACAGCTGAGTAATACTTTCATGTATGGGTGTATGTGCTACAAAATGCTTACTCATTCATCAGTCAGCAGACACTTGAATTGCTTTTGCCTTCTTACTGTTGTGAATAACGCTGCTATGAATATGGTACCTGCCGGAGCCATTGTTTTCAGTTATCTTTGAAAAATTGCCTTACTGCCCTCATTTTACATTCCCAGCTAGCAGAGCTACTCCACAGCTTCTAAAATACTTTTACTTCATATTTTTCATAGCAAGTATCGTTACTGGGGCAAGGCGGTGTCCTGTGATAGATTTGACTATTCCTGTGATGTTAGCAATCTTTTCATGTACTTATTGACAATTTGAAAATCTTTGGAGAAACACCTTCACCAGGTTTTTGATTATGTTGCTTTATGTTTTTGTCAATGCAGAGTTATTGTTATGTATATTCATTCTAGATACTAATCTTTGTCAGATATATTACTCGCAGATGCTTTATGGTGAGTTTTTATTTCACTCTAGAGATTGTATCCTTTGATACATGGAAGTTTTTAATTTTAATTTAGTTTAATTAATATTACTGTTGCCTGTTTTTTAAAATTTTGTATACAAGAAATCATTACCAAATCTAATGGCCTTGATCCTTTTCTTCTATATTTTTTTTCCCAAAGTTTTACAGCTTTAGCGTTGGCATTTACTTCCTTAATAACAAAAATATATGAAGCAGTAACTCATATGATTGCAGGGAGAAATAGATGAATCCACTGCTATGTTTGGATTAAATACACTATCAAAAATGGACAAAGCCAGCATGCAGAAAATCAGTGAAGGTGATTAGTTGAATTTAACAATATCAACTGGATTTAATGGACATCTGTGGATTACTCTGTAGAACAACATGAGATCATATTCTTCACAGGCACACATAGGACACTGATGAACGTAAATCATGTTCTTAGTCACAGAGGAGGAAAGAAATTATTCTGAGACCACAATGAAAAAGAACAAAACAAACCCAAATTAGTGACATAAAGATTACTGGAAAATTTTAGTATACATGTTAGAATTAAATACTATACAAATAGTACATTAAATACTGAATTTACTACATTAAATAGTACATAAAATACTGAAGATTAAATATTACACTTCTGAGTAAAACACATGGGTCAAAGTCAGAAAAAGGTCAAGATGAATTACATATTTTTAAATGACAATGAAAATTCAACCTACAAAATTTACAAAATAGTGCTGAGGGAAATTTATAGCACTGTATACATATATTAGAAAAAGAGATCTAAAATCAATAATCTTAGCTTCTCCATTAGGAAACCAGAACTAGAGCAAGTTAAATCTAAAGCAAGTAGGGAAAGAAATAAAAATGAAGAACACAAATTGGTGAAATTTAAAACAGGAAATCAAGAGAGAAAACCATTGAAACCAAGTGCCAAGTGTTCCTCCTCTGAAATGGTCACTAAAATTGATAAGCCTCTAGCCAGGCTAAAGGATCGGGGAGACAGAAAAAGACACAAGTTACTAATACCAGAGATGGGAACAGAGGACATCAATGCAGATGCCATGGACATTAGAAAGATAATGAAGGAATACTATAGAACATTTCTGTACCTGCAGATTTGATGACATAGATAAAATCTGACATTTCTTGTGGTAACACTGCAAACTACTAAGAGAGATGAAATTCCCCAACTTGATAAAAGAACATCTAGAGAATCAGATCACTTCTTACCACTGTACTAGAATGCCTAACTTGTGCAGTAAGACAAGATAAAGAAATTAAAGGTCCGTTGAATGGAAAGAAATGCAATTATTTTGTTCACTGATTGCATGATTGTTTATAAAAAATCTGTAGGAATCAGCTTGAAAAGTTTTAGAAAATTGTCCAACTACTTTGGAAGACAGCTAGCTTCTTAAAAGTAAACATCTTACCATACAGTCCAGTGGTTGCATTCTTTGGTATTGACCCAGGGGGGCTGAAAACTTATGTTCACACACTTACACATGTGTATTTATACCAGTCATTCATGATTGCCAACACTTGAAAGCAACAACGATATATTTCAGTAGATAAATAAAAAGCAGTGCATGGAATGTTATCCAGTATTAAAAAAAGAAATGAGCTATCAAAGTACCATGAAAAGACATGGAAGAACTTTAACCTTAAATGCTTGTAAGTGAAAGAAGTCAACCTGAGAATACTACACATAGTATTATATATTTCCAGCTAGATGACATTCTTTGAAAGGCAAGTCCATAGAGACAGTAGTTGGAAAGAGTTAAAGAAAAGTAAGGAGTATGATAGGGAAAACAGAGGACTTTTAGGACAGGAAAAGCATTCTGTATACTACTACTTATAATAAAGCCCACAGAATGTACAACACTGAGCATGAACCTTAATGCACATTGTGTATTCTGTGTGTGACAGTGATAGCATGTGTAGGTTCCCTGATGTTCTATTGTGGTGATAGATGTTGGTGATTGGGGAGGCTGTGTCTGCAGGGGTATGAGGAACACTGTACTTCCTACTGTTTTGCTTTGAACTTAAGTGATACTAAAACAAATGAATTAATACACTTGAATTTGTAAAATTCTCATGTCTCAGTGAAACACAGTGATTACTGTTTTTTTTTCTTTTTAAGTTGGACAGTATAACTTTAGAAAACCTCAGTATCAGTTGTTTCCTGAGCATAAATAGATTATTGCTAATTATGAATAAGAAGATTATATAAGAAGAATAATTATGTAACCCTGGGCCTGCTGTGCTGGCCCCAACCCTGGGGCACTGAGTTAGCAATTGAGACTGGGTGTGGTGGCACGCGCTTGTAATCCCAGCTCTCTCGAGGCTGTAAACAGGCAGATCACTATAAATCCGATCTAGTAGTGAGACCCTGAATACCTTGTCCCCTAGATTCTTCCCTAAAATAGAAAAAAAAATTATGTGTGTGTGTGTATATATGTATATATATGTATATATATATATATATATATATATATATATATATATATTCTTATTCTTAGAAGATACAGTCAAAATTTTAGGAAATGTTGTGATTTCACCTGTTTAACAAAGTAGTGACTCAGCATAAATATTATCCTTCAAAATATGCATAGCAATTAGAAAAATAATAAATGATTTTATTTTATTTTATTTATTTATTTTTTTTTGCGGGACGGGGGTTCAAACTCACGACCTTGCACTTGCCAGGCAGGCACTTGTGCCTCAGAGCTATCTCCCTAGCCCCATAAATGATTTTAAATACTCATAATTTTCTAACACTGATGAAAGATTTAAAGTTGTATGGCCTAGGGGCTCGGCGGGATGGCTCAGTGGTCTAAAGCGCCTGCTTGGGAAAGTTTGGGCGGCTTCAGGGACTGCGGTTGGATCCCCGGCACCACATGCTGTGCCAGCCCTGCCCTCGGGGTGGGCTGAGCCAGCCATGAAAATGAGTGAATAGACAAAGGTTCTGAAACAAACAAACAAAAAATTGTATGGCCTAATCTTCATGGTCATAGGCTATTGGACCACCAGAATGGCTATATCACAATAACCCCTAATAATATGACATATGGGTGAGATGTGTAGAAAGTGGAAGCTTCTTTCAATGTAAAATGATACAATTATCTTGAAAATGTTTTGGTAGTTTGCCATAGTATCCAGCCACTTCATTCTTAGGTATACACCTCCAAAACAGTTCCACATGAATGTTTATAGCTTTATTTGTGACAATAGCTAGCAAACATCAACCAGCTTGTAAATGTAGAAATGTGATGTGCCCATATGATGAAGTACTGTTCAGTAGTAAAACAAAACATACTAGTGGCATGATAAAGCAATGGACGAATCCCTTATGCTAAGTGAAAGACACCAAAGATTACTGGAGTTCCATTTATATGTTAAATAAGGTAAATCTATTAAGTCACAGTAGTGTTGACTTGGAGCTGGGAAATAATTGCTGTTGAGCATGAGGGAGCTGTTTTGAGTTGATGGAAATGTTCTAGATTATTTGTACAATTCTATACATTCACTAAAAATCACTAAACTATATGTACCATGGGTATGTGTTACAGGCTATAAGTAACATTGTGGTTTAGCTCTGGATAAAATATGTGAATAGATTTACATTCATTCTGTGTGCTTGTTTAGGTGCATATGGAGAAACATATTCTGCCATAGAAGACGATGCCCTCCCTCAATCATCTGAGATGCCCTCTGCAAGAGAGCGCAGGAGGAACAAATTGAAAGGACTGGAGTTTGTATGTATGCAGTATCATTTCCCCCCTTTAGTTTAGAAAAGTGAGTGGTCTGGGTCTGACCCAGGCTATATTTGTGTGGTCCAATGAAGAGCAACTGTTTTGAGATGAAGCAGACATGGTCTACATAGGCTCTGCACGCTAGCTCAGTGGTCTTACAGTCTTAACAATTGCTGGGGCTGGGGATGTAGCTCAGTGGCACAAGTGCCCTGCCTGGTTAGCACAAGAGCCTGAGTTCAATTCCCAGTACCAGAAAAGCAAAAAATTTTTAACACTGTTGCCTTGGCTTCTTCAAGGTAAGAGTATTTTATCTCTTGAGGTGGCTATAAGTAGTTCTCTGACTGGCACAGAAATGTGTCCTAGCCTGCTGGGCACAGGTCTTGAGTTTGATCTCCAGTACCAAAACATTTGTCTTAATAATGTTAATTTGTTACCCCTATCTTTGTCCTTCACCCTGTAGAACATATGGGTCAGAGAAAACACAAGAAGCAACTGATAACTATGAGAAAGCCTGCTCTATCCTAATAATGTGATACAGGCATGTTCGGATTATGTAACCTAGTCTTCGACATAAACAGGGCTGAGACTCATTCATTTTCTCTTCACTCTGTTGCAGAGCTTTATAGTGTAGCCAATAAAATGTGCAGCTGTTGGCATCTTCAGCATATATACATTCTAATGTCACTTCTTCCTTGGGTAGGCAGCTTTGAGTACTATGTATCTTAAAGTCTATGTGTATTTTCTTCCACACACAAAATGATTTACGTGAAGCACTTAGCACTGAAGCAAGTGTACAGGAAGCTCCCAACAAGTTAACAGTTGCTGCCTTTAATTAGCATTATTACATGTACAGCTTTAAAGATTTTCATTTTCAGACATTTTGTATATGAGTTCAAGCATCATGTATTACCTTTTGTGGCTGACTTGTTTTGATGGATTATCTCTGATGCGTATTATGTGTCAGTACTTGATTCCTCTTTATTGCTGAAAAATACCCCATTCTATGTACAGTTCATAAGGCAGTTTATGGGTATATTTGTGTTTTCATTTTTTGATTCTGATTGTTGCTTGAAGATTCTGCTCGATGCTAGCCAGACTTAAGCGATTGCTATTAATATTCATCATATACAGGGTTTTGTTCATTTCTGATAAGCACTTATGAGTAGACTTGTTGGGTTTCATGGTCATACTACATTTGATAAATTGCTAGACTGTTTTCTAAACAGCTATTTTTCACTTACATTAGTGTGTGAGGGTTCCAACTTCCCTATGCCCTGGCCAGCACATTTTATTTTCTGTCTTTCCAATGATAGCATTCCAGTGAGTGTTTAGTGATATTAACACATTTAAAATTGCACTTCCCTAATGAGAAAGTATTTTCTCATATGCTTCTTACCCATTTGTTTCTTTTGGAGAAAGGTCTGTTCAAATTCTGTGCCCATTTTCCAATTGGGTGTTGTCTTTTTATTGCTGAGTTTTAAGGTTTCTGGGGGTGTAGATTTAGCTCAGTGTTAAAACTTTGTCTAGCAAGGTGAAGTCGTGGGTTCAGTCCTTAGCATCAAGAACAAAAGGTAAAATAAATAAATAAATAAGTAAATATATATATATATTTTTTGTATGCATTGTGGCTGTAAGTTCTGTGCCAGGTATTTTGTTCCCTTAAGCAGAGTGCCTTTTTTACTTTCTTCAAAGTTTCCTTTGAAGCATAGAAGTATTAAAATTTTGATGAGGTGTAACTTGTCAATCCCTAAGCACTTGACTTTTGATGTCTTATCTGAGAAACACTGTGTAATGTAGGATAATGAAGGGTTTATACATTTTGCTCTTTTTTTTTTTTTTATGGCCGGCTCAGCCTGCCCCGAGGGCAGGGCTGGCGCAGCATGTGGTGCTGGGGATCGACCCTCGAACCTCGGTCCCTGAAACCTCCCAAGCTTTCCCAAGCAGGCGCTTTAGACCACGGAGCCATCCTGCCGGGCCCCACATTTTGCTCTTAAGTTTAGGTCTACGATATGCTTTCAGTTAATTTTTCAAGTAGTGCCAGGATAATGACCTAGGTTCTTCTGCACATAGGCACACAGTCATTTCAGTGGCTGTTGTCAAAAAGTATTTTTTCCCTTTATGGTGTGTTGTTTCCTCATTCCAGAAATTTGAGGATTTCTAGATTCCTCTCTTCCATTGACCTGTATGCCTACCTTTATGCCACTACTACAGTATCTTGAGTGCTGTAGCTGACATGAATTTTAGCCTGTAGTATTTCAAGTGTTTTCCTTTTGTGTGTTATATATAATTTCCAGGCTTTATCAATTTTGCCAGGGTTTCTCACATCATAAATGCTATACCTTACCTTGACTAAAAGTCATCAAGTTGTATGGATAAACATAGAAGTCACCATACAGATGTTTCATTAACTTGTTAATCAGTGTATATTTGAGGGCAAGAACATTTTAAGTCACTGATTTGTTAATATTTCTCAAATTTTGTTTAATTTCAGGATATCAGTTGTCCTAAGATACCACCAGATGGCCTCTCTTTGAAGTCTGTCGCCAGCGCAAATATTGATCAGCTTAGAATGAGAAATGAGGAAAGAATGCGAAGACTGGCTGAACTTCAGAATAAACCTATTAATACAGGTAAAGTTTAATGACTTTAGCAAATCCTATTTGAGCTCATACCTGCTCACATTAATTTTTCATTGATGGCTAGAAGGAATGAGTGTTTTGAAGTTCTTTGAGTTGTATGTGTAGTAAAATGATCTAGCAAAACCAGATCTTAGTACTAGTTTTGCATCAGATTTTCTCTAGTAAAGAGGTATCTGTTTTAAAGTGGATTCTAAATGGTTAAAATAGCTTAGCTTTTGTGTATGAAATATATCCATGCTGTCCTCAGCATGAAAAAAATACTCATTGCTATTAAGAGATTATCAGAAACTCATTTCAACATTTTTAAAAAACACATCTGTTATAAATATCTTTTGTCTTACCAACAAAATTTTACCTTCATACTTGGCTTTACTGATTCATATTTAGTGCATTTAGTGACTTGCTGGTGAAGAAAGCTTGTCATGGAACACAGGTGTGAGACAATTCCTTAAGACAACTACTGAGTTTCTCTGCCAGTTCAGTAACACCCTTCTTTACTTTGCGTCATTAGTCACTGGGTAATGGGACTATTTTATATTATTTTGGTTAGTTTATGTGGGTAACAGAATGGTCTGTTTGAACATTACTCTTCACAGTCTATTATACTACACTGTAGTAGTTTTCTAATTCTGAAATACTGTCAAATTAGAATACTCATACAAAGGCTGATAAAAAAAAGTGTTCAGAAATTCATTGCAGTAAAATGCAGTGCTGCCATGAATTTCCCTCAAACTCAGTCATCCTTCCTTTAAACACACACATCTTGCCTCTTGCTGAAGCAGTTTTGGAACTTCTCTTTCACAAACACCTTTACTAGGTATGATTAAAAAAACTGCCTATTGCCGGGCGTGGTGGCGCATGCCTGTAATCCCAGCACTCAGGAAGCTGAGGCAGGAGGATCGGTGAGAGTTCGAGACCAGCCTGGGCTATAAAACTGAGCTCAAGACCAGCCTGAACTGTACAGCGAGACCCTGTCTCAAAAAGACAAAAAAAAAAAAAAAAAAAAAACTGCCTATCATGATGCAATGAAAATGATGGGTGTCCTCATCCACCTTATTCACAAGATCTGGCATACTGTGTTCAAAGCAAGGGAGAGTATTTTTTTTTGTGGGGGGGTTGTTTTTACCACAATTTAAAAATTGTTACCAAATTTTTAACAATTTGGTAAACATCAATTTTTTGATCATGCCTCATATAGTCTGTAGTTGTCTACCTGTGATGTGTTTTGATGGTTATAATTCCACACTAAACACTAGCAAATATAGCAAAATGAAGGAATACTTTTTAAAAATCAGACCTTATCTTCATCTCAAGGTATTTTCTTTTCATATGCACTGAGAGTTGCAATTCCTTCTTTTAAAACTAGTAAATGAAAAAAAAAAAACTAGTAAATGAACACTTCATGTATATACATTTGAGGAGATACATCATAGAGCATTTTAAAACTGTACTTTCAGGTTTTTAAAATGTAAACTTTTTGTTTAAAACTGTCCTTTCAAACAGGAGCTTTTTGACACAATGTGGACTGACTGCTCATTAAATTGATTGCAAATACCACTGTGCTGAGCTAATCTTTCACAGACCAGATGTAGTTTTTTTTTTAAAGAAGCTGACATCACAGGGTAGGATACATCTTTAAGGTAATAGTTAAAAGTAAGATTTCTTGTGCTTCTGCGATCAGTTTTTCCTTTGACTGATGTACCTGAATTGCTGTGTGTGCTGCTGCCATAGAACGAGTTTATTCAGCTGATTACTTTCTCTTTTGCTCTCCTGCCTCTAAAGGGGGTGAGATTTGAACAAAACAATTGAGAACATGTACTACTGTGATAATGGGCTACAGGAAAGCTGTGTGTCACCTGCGTGTGATATCCGAGTCATGCATCTCTGTTTCCCATAGATGATGAAAGTTCACTGGTTGACCCTGATGACATCATGAAACATGTGGGTGATGATGGATCAAACTCTGTAGCAACTGAGCCATGGCTCCGCCCTGGCACCTCAGAAACACTGAAACACTTCATGGCTGAACAGCTTAACCAGGAGCAGCAGCAGGCTCCCAGAAAGCTGGGCACCTTTACCTGGCAGGGCCTGTCTACTGCCCATGGTTAAGCTAAATCAGTACTGGACCCAATAGTGCCTTGTAAGGTGAAAGGAATGTTAAATCTGTGCCATTAATATGTTGTACTTTAGGTCCCTACATGAAATTAGGGTCCTTCACTGTATAAAGTGTATTTTTCCCTTGATGATATATATATGTATAAATAAGAGGCCATGTTACTGATTTATATAACTGAATTATTTTTGCACAATTTTTCCATGAATTAGGATTGTAATGAACTACCATACGTGCATTAAATTCTGCTTGTCATTAAGATGAACGAAATGTTTAACAGTGCTGTAAAGTTACCTTTGTTATTTGTACATTTTCTATTGTTATTTCTGTTCAAAAGAATTCAGTTAGTAAATACATCTGTTTTAGCTGTGACTAGTTCCATTGTTATATAACAAGGGGCTCAAATCGGCTGTTTTTATGTCATTTCTAGGTTCTGATTCAGTAGAAATTAAGGGGGCTGTAATTATTTTATTCCTATCAATCACACACTAAATGTTTTATCTTTCTGCCTCTTTCATTTTTATGATGGTAAAAGAGAATTGTGTCAACTTATTAATTTATATGATCTAACTACTTGATAGAAATAAATTTTTATTTTTATTACCAATGTCCATTTCTTTTACCTGGGATTAAGGGTTCCACAGGCTGAAGGAGGAACACCTATGGGTAAATGACAGCCAATTCTAAATAAGGAAAGGTTAATTCAAATTCTGAGAATTCTTACTTGTTAATCTCTTTAGCACACACATGACAACTGAGAACATCCAGACACTGTTTCTCTCACATCTTTACAGACATAAGCAATAGCAGATAAAAGCAGAATTTGCCATGACTGAACTTTCTGGTATTTCAAGTTTTGGCTACAGGTACATTTTATATTCAAATTTCTGATCTTAACCATTATTTGCTTTAGCATTAAAGACTTTTTTTCTGCTATCTGCTGAAAGAAGAAGCCTGTTTCTTCTGGTGAGTCTTGATATTATAGGACTGAATAGTAAGCTGAATCACACTGCAAGGGCACTGTAGCTCCCATCCAGTTAGGCAGGTAACTCTTATCACCATCTATTGGGGCTTCAACAGAGCTGTCTTACAAGTGATTATTATGAGACACAGAAAATACACTATTTAGTAACTTCCTTAAGCAATGTGAAAGCAAAGACTGTTTTTTAACACAGCCTTCTTAAATTATTAACCTGATATTCAATCTGACTCAGGAGGTACAATATTACAATGCAGACTGCCCAAAGGGAACATAAACTTTTTTTCTCTGGTTTCAAGTAACATGTGACATTATTTTGGCTCCAATGAAATGCACACAAATAGTTAGGGCCATCCTATGGCTGAGAAAACAAGGCATGAGGCAGGACCTAATGCCAGAAATTGAAATAATGTATCAGATTCTTGCTTTATAGTTTTGACTACAAATGTTCTTTCTGTAGTCTGGCTTTTTAATTTTACAAAATTAAAAAAAAAATCAATGGAACATGAAGCTGTGGGTCGCATAGGTTTGACTGCATTGATGAAATAATTCAAAAACTTTATTGACCTATAACCTGATTAGAATATGCCAGATGAGAATATTGTACAGAAAGTTGTACAGAATTTTTTACATAGAAAACTTTACATCTGTACCATATACATTTTATCCATCTGAAAAAAATTTTCTACATCCACTGTTAATATTGGAATGCTTGACAATCTTGTCTTAACCATCAGAGCACAATTCACAGTATGAATACATTTCTAATAAATCTAACGTCCTCAAGCCATGCCAGATTTGTTATTTTAATATATTCAACATTAAATTCTGTACATAGAGGAAAATCTACATCAAGCCTCGCCACCCAAAGGAAAAGTGACAGCAACCAGATTCATTTGCAGTGATTCAAGTTTCGGTCCATGAAGGATCACTCTAATTAATGGCTCATCTGTAAAAGCCCTAAGTATATTACAGGTAGTTTTCATGAGTAAGGGGTATTTTCCTTTTTTATGCCCATGTGTTAATTTTTGCAAGTGTGTTGATCTTTGTTTTAGCCACAACAGTTTCTGGGCATGTCAAACCCTCAAAATTACAACTCCCCAAAATAGGAAAACTAAAACCCCCCACAAAATAAAGACGAAGTTCAACTCAAACATTTAGTGCATTTGACAAAATATTATGGGTGTTTAGCAAATGGGTAAGAAAATAAAATAAAACAGTGCAAGAAAAACTATATGTTTTAAGAGTTTTATATTACAGGCCTGCATCTCTGTACATTTTTCACAGAAGGATGATTACCAGAATCTCAGTAAGCCTGAGTGTGCAAAAATTTTCAGAATACCATTGTTGCTAAATATCTTTTACCATGAACAATAATTTCTCCCCACACCCCCCAATTATAAACATTTTATCCTTCAAAATACAGCTCTCCTGAGTTGTACTTCTTACAGAAGTTCAATCTTTACATCTATAGTTCTTTGGGTAAGTTTCACTTTATGCCTGCCAAAAATATATGGGCTCTCTCTGTCCCCAGAGGACAGGAACGACCTGTAAGTACAAGGCAACAGTTTAAACAGGCTTTCTGCTCAACATAAGCCCAACTAGATACACAGAATCCACCAGGTTATAAAAAGGGACTGGAGTGCTGAAGCTTGAGTTACAGATGTAGGCAACTTTATCAGTAACGTTCAGATGCTGCCTTTCAGAGAAAGTTTTTCAGGTAAGAAACCTCAGCTCCAGGGTTCCTTTAAAGAGCCAAAACATGTAAACACTAACAGAAGAACATTAAATTCCCATCACTGCTTGTTTATTCCAAGTTCCTGTTCAGATGGTTGTGATATCTGGAAAACTACTCCAATTCGCAGAAAAAATCTTCTGAGGACGGCACGAAGTTCAGGAATCAAGTCAAATTGCATAATTTCACATAAAAGAGGGTAGTAGAATGATGCATGAGCTTTAAACTGGGGGAGGGAGGGAATGAATTTCTCCGTTAGTAGTGCTTGCACTGTGAACCTAAAAGCCTTAACCTCCTTACAAGGCAGCATTTTGGGACATGCGAAAGTCATGATAGAGGAAGGCGGAATCTCCATCAAGCAGTGACTGCATGGACTGACTACATGGATTAAAGAAATGAAAGACTGAGAAAATTTTAAAAACTCAATGCAAAACCAGTTCATGTATCTATCATTCATTGTTTTAAAAAATGTTTTCCATTACGTATCTCTGCAAAGCTTTTAATAACTTAGCATTTCTTCTTATGCAATAAGCAAAAAAGAACTTGAGCAGGATCCTGAATTTTATTTTATTCTATTGTTACTATTTTTATTACTTTTAATAAGATATTATTACTATTTTTTAATGTACTTGGTTATTGCAGGGGGCAGCTCAGACTCGTGGTGATCCTCCTGCTTTCAGCCTCCTCAGTGCTGGGATTACAGGTGTGAGCCACTATGCCCAGACTGTGACTAGCTAAGCCTTGGGGTGGGGAGTGGTGGGGGGAAGAGATGGCACAGCATGTGGTGCCCAGGATCAAACCTCAGTCCCTGTGCTTACCTAAAGCTTGCCTAAGCAGGTGCTTTAGTCCGCTGAGCTATTGCTGGCCCAGAACTTGATTTTTATAAGGGTCATTGGATTTGTATGCTTTAATATATTTAAGTTTTAGGGTAAACTGTACCTAATACTGCAATATAGAACATATGAACATTGTCCAGGCAAAACTGTCCATTCCATTTATAACGTTCAATTTATATACAGTACTTGGGCTGTATCTCTGCTGTAGTTCCATCCTATAAATACTAGCGTGCTATTTTCTGTCCTGCTTTTCTGCACCCCACTGGATACAGGGAAGCAGTATGACACACAGTGGCAAAAACCACGCAGTAAAGTAAAACACTCTTGGTGTTTTTCAAACCATACTTGGACCATCAGTTAACTGGAAACACAGCAGGACATAGCGTGTGACTTGGCACAAACACAGCAGCAGCAAATGGCCCCTACTTCCACAGGGTCTCATACACCAGTAAGGCCTAAAGTTTTAATATCAGGCCACCAGAATAGATATTTTCATACTTACCTGGAGGCTATAACAGGGCAAATTGCCTTGTAAGATGTAAGTTGCTATACTTTTTGATGAAATGTGGATTTTTTATTTTTTTTATGGCTGACTCAGCCTTCCCTGGGGGGTGGGGCTGGCATAGCATGTGGTGCTGGGGATTGAACTGCGGTCCCTGAGGTTGCCTAAGCTTTCCTAAGCAAGCGCTTTAGACTGCTGAACCATCTCACTGGCCCTGAAATATGGATTTTTGAAAAGCTCATATGAATTTATATGTACTATCATATAGTTGCCTTTTACCTTTATCTTTGCTGGCTTATAGATTTTAGGCAAGTAAATAGCATTTTTACTAGAGATTCTGATCACATCAATCAGTATGCTAAAAAGATGACCATAGCTTGGAACACAGGCCCAACAGCCACATATGGCCTTAGATGGAGAAGAGTGCAAGGCCAGGGGATGGCTGGAGAGCTGTTTTTAAAAAATGGGGAATTTGGAGCCCGGCGGGATGGCTGAGTGGTCTAATGGGAAAGCTTGGACAGCTTCAGGGACCTCAGTTCGATCCCCCGGAACCACATGCCGCGCCAGCCCTGCCCTCGGGGCAGGCTGAGCTGGCCATAAAAATGAATGTTAAACAAAAAGGTTCTGAAACAAGAAAAAAATAAAAATAAATAAAATAAAAAAAAAATGGGGAATTTGAAAGTCTCCAGGGCCACAATAGGAATTTTGAAGCTGGGAGAACCTAAAAGCTTGGCCAAGTTTCTGAGGGGTTCTAATTCTTGCCCCACTGAGTCCCCTTACAGAAGCACTGATTAGAGGGCACATCTGAGGACTCATGTAGTCACAGCTGGGCTCTGAGGGCCAGTGGGCATCCCTGCCTGAGCCTCACCATCAGGGCTGGTTAGGAAACCTCAGACTTACCCTGTTATCACTGATCTTTAGAACTTTAGTTAGAAACAGCAACAGTAAGTTAGTCCAGGCCTCCCGGTGACTTTCTGATGTTAGAGTAAGGAAGTAGCTTAGTGCTTCACTGCAGACACTGCAAAAGAAATGGTTTACTTCTATGTTATTTGCTGGTCTGTGTGCTCACTGAAGAAGAACATACAAGGATAATAGGTAATGTTAACTATCAACAACTTTCACTTATTTTTATTAACTAGAATGTTGAACATTAACCTTTGTGTTTTTCAAATTGGAAAGAAAACTGAAACATGAAAGTAGCCATTTCAAGGTCTGAGGAGATCCATATTTTCTTTGTTTTCTGTTTCAGTGAGTATAAAACCCAGAGTGACAGTATACACACAAGCCTGGTGGCAAGAAGCCTGGCTCCATCTAAGGGGCCTCTCCCCTTGACTAGTATTAGGAGATCTCAGGCCCCTCTATAGTCTTGTCAATAAGATGGAAGAATGGAGACTAAGTGATTACTTAAAATTCTAAAACATACTGGTTTCTAAAATATTTTAAAATAAAAGCAGGTGACAGTATTCTTTCTACATGACATTTTATTCTTGGCATGAGTCTAAATTTTAGTTGTCACAAGGCAAAACAGAATGAAAAGAAAAAAAACAACAATAGAACATCCCCCAATATTTTTTAATCTAAATGCAGGAAGGCAGGAGAGTACCTCAGTTTGTAAGTGACTATTTTTAAAAATATATATATATTTGAAATTCCTAAATTTAAAAAAGAAAACTGAAAATTGCTGGGCATGCCTATAATTCCAGTACTCTGGAAGGCTGAGATAGGAGGATTTCAAGTTCATCCCCAGCCTGAGCAACTTGGCAAGACCCTGTTTTAAAAAACATCTAGAGCTATAATTTGGTGTGAAAGCCTTGAGTTCAATTCCTAGTACAAAAAAAAAGAAAAGGAAATAAAATGTTTTCCTTTACCCTGTATGTTAGACATGATCTGCTCATATTACTAACATACAAAGCACATTAACTTTATTCAGACCTGGTGGTATCCCCGTTACTTTGGAGGCCAAGGTGGAGGATCACTGATTACTTGAGCCCAGGAATTTGAGGCCAGTCTGGGCAACAGAGCATGATGACCTGTCTCAAACCTGAAGTAGGGGCTTAGGAGTCAAAGGCTGCCATTGTCCCTTTCCAGCTCTGTACTATGCAGCTGCATGGATCAAAGGCAGTTGAGAGTCTTACTTCAAAAGCCTCTGCTGGACTTCATCCCAGGCACCAACACGACTTTCATCCATGTACATCCGGAAGAGAATGCGCAGTCCACAAGCCAGGCTGCTGGTTTCCTGCTTTAGGAGGTTGGGCTTGGACTTGCCCTTGAAGCCTGCAGGAGGGGCAAGTTTCTAGGGTTAGACTGATAAGGTGGCAAGGGGTTGTCTTGAAGATGAAAGCCTGTTAGGAGTCACATTTTGTATGTGTTCAGCCACTGGTACTGGAAATGTACACAGCCCTGAGCTACAACAGCATGCGCCTTTTTGTATCTTGTATGAGATACAAAATAATTGAAGACCTAGGAAAGTATAACCTTTCAAGTGAATTGCACTGATTCCCTGTGCCTATGCCAAGGCTTCCTGATGAATGGGGGTGGGGATACTGTGAATCTGCCTGCAGTGCCTGTGGAAACATGGAGCCCAGTTAATTTTACAGAATACTCTCAGGCAGTTGGTACCAACAAGGTGAAATAAAGGGAAAAACTAAGTACAGTCTATCCAAAAGTTAGGTTGTAAATGGAAAGGACAAAGCAATTTTTAATTACATAAAGTAAGCAAACATAAAGCAGTACTCAAATACAGAATTTGATGTTACATAAAAATCATTTCCTTTGTTTTTCTGCCGTATTCTATTGACCCTTGTTTTCCGGGCCTATTGTACACCTGCCATTGAATAACTGAATTGCAACATAGACCTTACTTTGCTAACTAGTTTTTAAAACAAATACACTTTGTAACCCCAACACAGCCACTTCTTCTCTGAGGGATTCTGCCTGGTATACAAGTCATTTAAATATGCATGTCAGATTTCCTGGGTAGGAAGGCTTCACATACATTTATCTTCTATTATGCTAGTAAGTATAAACAGGCTGGAAGGATCAGAGGAAAGATCTAGTCAAAGCACTCAATAGGTGAGCTAAACAAGGGGAACTGGGTCCAGCAAGGTAGTTATTTGGTTTACTATTGGTCTAGAAAAGCTGGATATTAGATTACATTACTATATACAGACCGGAGTGTACAATCGCTGATAAATATAAACATTTATAGCATACCCATTCATAGCAAACAGTACAAGGTGTCCACAATAGCTTACCTGCTTTCCACAGAGCAGTCCTCTGTTCGTTGTTGGAATTAAATGCTTTTGCAAATCTATGTGACTCTAATAAACAATCCAGGAGTTTGAAAAGTTGTTGTGATGTTAGGAAGCGGTACATTCCTTGGTCCTGAGTATCGACTCTCACATCGAAATCCACTGCATCTCTCTTTGGAAGACATCACAGAACATGCATAGTCACCACAACTTTAAAAAATTTATGAACCAGTCCTCCTCCAAAGACTAGTTTAACAAGCAAGCCACAGATATTCTCCTCTAGCTTAACAGAAAGCAGGAAAAGCAGGCTTTTCCTGCTTTCTGTTACGTATTCTGGTCATCAAGTTCTCCCACATGTGGCCCTAACTGAAAGCTGTGTCCTCCCTGTGGTCAGTGGCTACCCATGCTCAATCTGTGACCCAGTCTTTTGAGTTCTCTTCTCTTTTTCAATTGGTTTGGAGGCTCTGGATCATTTAACCATTTTCTTTCATGACTCCTCACCTCCTCTTAGCAACTGGCTGATAGAACTTTGTACTCTATGATTACAGAAAACCAATATGGAAGCAAGTGGGAGGGCTTTTATTTAAACTCAATGGACTTGGGCTCTCAGGACCCCTCCTTATTTCCCTGTTTGTGTTTTCTGCTATGTCGCGATTAAATTCTCAACCTAAAAGATTCTTTGCAACTTCACATTATGGATGACTTTTCTTGCCATCTCCATCAGAAGCCACAAGAGTTTCCACAAACTTGTTCCCACAAAGGTACTGAACTTTCTCACTCTGGATCCCATACCCTGTCCCTTCTGCTCTGCATGAGATAATGTCCCTAGTCACTCAGAAACACTGTTCTAGTGAGTGCCCCTGGCCACCCTTTCCTCACAACTAGTGAACCTGCTGTCATGCCACCAATTTGGAAAACAAAAAAAAGCAAACTCCTCTCATGACTTCTTGTTCTCCAGAACATAATGTTCTCTCCATCATCCCCATTTTTTTTTTTTTTTTTTAAATCTAAGGCAAAGTCTTATGGCAATTTTTATGTTCAATTCCTTTCTGCATACTTATTATAGGTCTACTTTGGTCTTTGGGATTAAAGTTAAACATACTGTGTCCAAGTCACCAGGTCTTTCAAACTGCTATCGAGTAGCTCTCATATTCAAGACGTAATGCACTTAAACTATCCAACGCATATGAACACACCATTAAGACATCTTCTTTATTTTACTTCCAGGGCAACATCTTGCTCTTCCCCATGCATCATTGCTTTTCATTCTGTTTCCACCAAGTGCCTTAACCGGTGGCCACCAGAGCTCAGTCCCTGACACTCCTTTCTGTAGTGATATTACCTCAAGAAATAATCTAGTTTTTACTATTCAAAGTAACATCTAAATGATGAAGCTCTCCACATGAACACTCTGGCTGGACCTCTGCTTTGAAGCCCATGCTTTATAGCTAAGTTTGTACTCATGCAAAAAAGAAGTCCTCCCATCTCCCTACCTGTGCAGCAGCTAAGTTTTCTGCATCTTCCTTCTTACTTGTGGCTGGGAAGAACACAATGTTGTCGATGGTCTGGATGAGTTCCAGCTGCACAACACATTTAATCAACAGGGCAGCAAACAATTTTTGTTCTGGAAATTCTGTGAGGAAAGCCCCCCAATGCACATGCAAACAAAACATTATTTTGAATCCTTTTTAAAAATTTCTATGACATTACAATGCTATGGTAACATTAGTATGAATGAAAATAATCTGCACATAGCACACTGGGGACATAATGGTTTTGTACATAGTGCTTGCTAAAATTTCAGTCAATATTTAGAAAAGCATTTAAACACCTTACATGATTTAGATCAGTGAATATGTACAAGTTGGTTCTGCTACTGATTTTTAAATAAAACTTAAATAAGAGGTTACTCTTAAAGTATAAGTAATAAAGTAAAAACCAAAACTTAACAAGCATTTGCTATAAACCAAAGCTTGAGCTTTGACAATTTCATTATAAAACCTGTATCAGTAACGGTTAAACCTTTTAGAGCTTTCAATATTGAAAACAGCTTGTTACAGCATACATGCCATAGGTTCACCACCACTGACCTACACTGTAAGAAAACAACAGGAGCCAGATATATATGAAGCATGAATGGGATAGTTAAGGATTTTATCAACCTGTATAATACTGTGGTTTTGCTCTAGGGCAGTTTTTATGTGGGTCCAGATTACTAGTTGCAACTAATATTACCTCTTGTTTTCAAATGGATTGAACAACAAAGACATAAAAAGTTACACTAAACACTTTACTACCGAATAAAAGGACTTGTCAGTTGGAACAGGGCTACAAGCCTCTATCCTGAATGTGCTCAATAGGGCAGTTCTGACAGCCCACCAACCTGTAAGGACAACTTCATAGGTGAATTTTCCATTTGACTAATCATGCCAATCAAGCTGATCAAAGATGTGACTAACGAGCTGCTCTGAGTGCTTTGCAGTGTAGACACATGGCTTTAGTAGGGATGGATCAGGGCTGCACCTAGATCCTGGGCTCGTACAGGGTAGGTTTCTAGAACAGGTGGCTGCCTGAGAGAAGCTGCCCATTAAATCAGTCTTGAGACAATGGCTTCGGCACTGCATGACCTATACTTGCCCAGTTTCTTTCTATTAGAAAAGGCGTATCATTGCAAATGTCCCTTTCTGGACCAATTTATGAATGCTAAATTTATTCTGAGATCATCTTAATTCTCCTCTCTAGGTAATTTTCAGAAATGTGATTCTATTTTAGCAGTTTTTACTGTTAAATCTCAAGTACAAATAAAAATAAAAAAGGTCTGTAAGTCTCAAAGCTATCCTCTTCAGAAGCCTTCTCCATCCTTTACTACAGTCACAGCTGACATGATGCACTCACTCACTCACTCACTCACTCACTCACTCACTCTCTAAACACCTCTATCTGGGGCAGAGACTCCTAGTAGCAACCAAACTCCAGAAGGAACTTATCAGTAGACAGATGTCTAAAGAAATGTCGACTCATTAGCTCCAATGTTAGTGACTTGCAGGCATGAAGAGAACTTTCATTACAATAAATTGTTAGTGGCTGACTTTGGCAGATGAGGGAACCCTGGGACTGGACTAAGACCCCTGCCTCTTATACTTTCAGGTGTCCTTTAAGACCTGCTAATGATCCTAACTACAATCCCACTGGCAAAGACCAGCAACTGTTTGGAGGACAATACATATTGTCCTCCACACACACATTATTATTATTATATATTTTTTTTGCAGTACTAGGGATTAAACTCAGGACCTTATACTTGCTAGGTAAGCACTTATTCCACTGAGCTATCTCCCTGGCCTGACAAAGTATATTTTAGTCATGACAAAGCTTGATAATAACGAGGCTTTATTAGGCAACCATTTCACCAGATCATCACAGAAGAAGCAAACTAAATTCCAATTTATGTGGGACTCTATGTACTGAATCAAGACTAGATGCAGGTCTAGTATATTACTGTTTGTCCCTCCAAAGCCTCATACAGCCGTGGGGGCAGGCTTCTAGAGACTGTAGCTGATTCATGGTCAAAAGCTGAGATGAACCGGGTGTGGTGGCTCATGCCTGTAATCCCAGCACTCAGGAGGCTGAGGCAGAAGGATCGGTGCGAGTTCGAGACCAGCCTGGGCTACAAAAGTGAGCTCAAGGCCAGCCTGAACTGCATAGTGAGACTCTGTCTCAAAAAAAGACAAAAAAAAAAAAAAAGCTGAGATGATGGTGTGAGTACTGCACCCACCTTGGGGTGAGTCACATGCATACGATATAAGGGAAGGAAAGAGGCTTTGCTTTTCCCTTTTTGCTCTTGTTGCTTTGGGATCTCCTGCCACCATTAACTGTTTCCCTAGGCCATGTGCCACACTGCCTTGGAGCCAGCCGACTATGGATTTAAACCTTCACAAACTGTGAGCTAAACAAACGATTCCCACTTTAATTTTGGGCATTGGGTATTTTGTCTTGGCAATGAGAGAAAAGTAACTAAGACATGGTATTTTCTCAGTATGTGGAAAGATAGTCTTCAGATAAGTGAAGTACTTAGGTCAATGATGTCACTCTCTTCTCAAAGAAGAAGAGAGTGTCAGATGGCTGCAGGTCTCTTCATTGGACAGGATAACCAAACCCTGCCCACCAAGCACACAAGGCTGGTAGAACACAGTGGCATCATCTACTCTGACTCAACAAATCCATGACAAACCTTACCTAAAACACTTTGAAGGAAGCAAGAGTGGGCTATCTGGCACAAGGACTGCAACTGAAGCCCTTGCCTCAAGGTGGCAGGGGGATAGTACTCTAATTCCAGGAAAAAATACCTTTCCTGGTAAGCTAGGTGAAAAGTTCTCACATATGGTGATCTAAGACAAAAAAGCAACTCTTCTGTGCTCACAGCATTTTCCAGAACAGACTGAAGCTGTGAAGGATTCTCTATGTGCTATTCTGTTCTTCAGAGAACAAGAATGGAAATGGGGAAATGGGCCATTCACCACACCTATTTCCCCCTTTAAGGAGCTTGCAAAGTACAGCAACTGAAGCTAGAGGCAGTTTCCAAGTGGGACACCAAAGCCTTTCTTCTTTCTTCTCTCAACCACCACTTTAAGGACTCAGGATTAACAAAAACTCCCCTGGGGGGAAAAATAATCAAATCAAAATGGCTCAATGATCCATATATAATGATCCAATGTAAGAGCTAAAAAAAGATTTTTAGGAGACAACATAGTGGAAACTCTTCATGATCTTGAATTTGGTAATGAATTCTTAATTGACACCAAGATCATAAGTAACAAAAGATATGTTATATCTCATGAAAATTAAAAACTTCTGTGCTCTGATGGATACTATCAAGAAATTGAAAGAATGACCTATTAGAGAAAATAAATATTTGCAAATTATATATCTAATAAGGGCTTACTTAGTACATAGAATATGTGACAATTCAACAAAAAGACAAATTTGGTTAAAAATTGGCAAATGACTTGGATACAAATTTCTTCAAAGTGGAGATACAAATCAAAAATCATACTGAGGTACTGCTTCATAACCACTAGGAAAGCTATCATTCAAAAACAAAAAAGGTGTGCAAAATATCATAACTGTTAGTAAAAATGCAGAATGGTACAACCACTAAAGCAAAGACTGATCATTTCTCCCAAGGCTAAGCATAGACTTACCATATAACCTAGTCATTACATTGATAGGTACATTTGGAAAATAACTGAGAAAGGATACTCAAATAGTAATACTTATATATGTATGTTCATGGCAATACTACTCATGACAACCACACTATTCATGTGTTCATGACAACACAAACTGTCTATTATCAGATAAGTGCACAAACAAAATATGGCACACACACACACAATAATTACTCAGTAATAAAAAGGATGAATTACTGATCCATACTGCAGAGAAGTCAATCTTAAAAATGAGCTAAGTGAAAGAGACCAGACACAAAAGTTCACACTATTATATTACATTATATAAAATATACAGATCAGCTTATTCATAAACATAGAAAACAAAATAGTGGGTGCCATGGGCTGGGGAAAGGAAGAACAGGGAGTAGCTGGCTACACAGTTGTTAGAGTCAGGTGTCAGGTGTAGTGGTAGATGCATGCAATCCCAGCACTTGGGAGGCTGAGGTAGGAGCATTTCATCAAGTTCAAGGCCAGCCTGAATTACATAGTGACACCCTATCTCAATAAAAAAATTCTAAAGAAAAAATTGTTGGAATTAGAGCTGGTAGTTGTATTACATGCTGCTCAACAGTTTAGTGTTCTGTGAATTTAATTTCAACTTTTAGATTGGTTAAAGCCATCCCGTTCTCTTCTATGCAGATAGTCTTTCTTAGGTGTTATTTTCCTTAAGCAATGAAACTGGAGCAACTTTGTAAAAAAAAAAATGAAGGGATTTCTCCCTTTCTGGAAAATAAAAATGTGAGAACTGAATGTGGCTCAGGGCTCCCTCTGAGGATATGTAAGTGGGCAGTATATTGGCGAGGCTCATTCCTTCAAGTTGGGAGTTCCCGCCCAGAGAGCACAATCCTTCATTACAACCCCAGCTGATGGTCAGAAGGCATAATGGGCCTTACCTTTGGAAACAGAAGTTGGGGCTGACATGTAAAATGGATGGAAAAGAAATATCCATGGATTCCACACAAACAATAGCCAAATGAATCACAGAAAAAGCTGGAGTTGTAGGAATTGTACAAGTTCTTAAGAGGGCATTATCTCTCAAGAGATGTCCAAGTTAGAGTATTTATAATAAATAAACCACTATACTTGTTGATTACAGTATATTCTTGTTAATAATAAAAGTAAAACCCCAACTTTTATTCCTTATCAATATAAAATACATAATTTTTATTTACAGAAACAACTCACTCGCGGTACATTTAAGTTTGCTGACTTCTTCATTCACAGTACAGACAGAAACCAACGGTGCTTGCTGTCTATTATCTGCAGATCTGGGTTGAAAAGAATCATGTATATCCACAGATTTCTGTGATATTGTATCCTAATAAAGTGAAAAAATTGTTAAAAATTCATTTCTAAACATTAAAAAGATGAAAACATTTTCTATTATACTGTAAAAAACATTCCTATGAAAACGACATCTTACACTAAGTGATTATACATATGATAACTATTTCAAATTAACTAAACATGGATAAAAGCTGACAATCTTTAAGCAAAGTTTCCTTTTTGACCCTCAAGGGGCTATGACCAGATAAAATAGCAATAAAGTGCTGCTGCCCAGAGGCATACACGAAACCTAGATAGAATGGACATCTGTCAGGGTTGGTGGGAGATTTTAAGAGCTTTGTGCAGGGAAGCTATGCAAGGTCAGTTTAGAGAAGGTTCTTCTGACACCCAAGAAAGCAGGAGTTAGAGAGGTAGTGTGAGGGTAACTGATTAGGTATGCAGTGCCATAAAGGAGAAGGGGACAGTGGAATAGTACACAGATCCAAATGAGACTTTGGGTTCAGCGTTTTTATCACAAAGCAGAACCTTGGGAAAATGATTCATCTCTTGAAGCTGATCTAAGAACAAATGGCCCTCCCTGCAGATTAATAATTAAATGCACTAGCACAGCGTTAAACCGTAAGTGGCTGCTGATATTACTGCTACCACTCTAGCTTTATTGTGTAGTAACAGAGCATGTTCAAAGGGCAAAGCCAATTCAGTTTCAGGTGGCACATACAGCCCACATTCTGACTGAGCTCAGAACAAAGAAAATTTCCCTAGGTTCATGAAAGAAAGACTGCATGGTGTCCCCAGAAATAGTGATAAACTGATATTTTAACTGAGATTTAAAGCTTATAATCTTCTGAGTTCTGGATAAAGTAGGGAGAATATATACTATCCACAAAACTGTTGGACTGAATATAAAAACATTCTAAAACAACAAAGTCTATAAATCTAAAGCCACATTAATTAGCTTTATGCATTTTATGTTGAGTAATGCCTGGGTGGCTCTAATATGTACTTGACCATGATAGCTTAAAATATATATTTGAAAGAAAAATCTACATGTAAGAATGCTTATACAAAACTTTACAAATCATAATCCTTTAAGAAATTTAAATTAAAAAATTAAGTTTATTGGTACATGTTAGGTATAAATAATAACAAAGACATTTTGTATTTATCTATACATGATATAACTTCATTCTTTTTCCCCCTGAACTCCCCTACCCTCCTTCAATCTCTCTTCCCCCTCCCTATTTACAAAAACCATTTCCATTTTTTCCTTTTTGTCCTCATTATTTTCTTTCTTTCCCTTCCCTCCTTTCACCCTCAACCTAGTTGCTCTTCCAGTTGAACATTTTATTTCCATTTTATAATATCTATCATACATATTGGTCCTTGTTTACATTTCTAGTTTCTCACACCATAAAAATAATGCAGTATTTACTGTGTGTCCAATTTATTTTACTTAAGAGTATGGCCTCAGATGCATCCATTTTAGCTAGATATATCTCAAGCAATGCTTCTTAATGGGCTTAGTACTCCACTGTATTAAAAACACACACACACACACACACACATACACTTTATCGTTGGTTGATGGGCATTGGGCCTGTTTCAAAGATTTGGCTATTATAAACCATGGTCTTATAAACATGAGTATGCATTTATCACTGTGGTATGATGCTTTTA
Organism: Myocastor coypus; assembly: GCA_004027025.1. NCBI lineage: Eukaryota > Metazoa > Chordata > Mammalia > Rodentia > Myocastoridae > Myocastor > Myocastor coypus. Next base: position 90,278 of record PVJA010000271.1, read on the forward strand.
ATTCTTTGGGGACGATACCAAGAAGAGGAATAACTGGGTCAAATAGAACCTCTAATCCTAGTCTTATAAGGAATCTCCACATGGATGTCCACAGTGGTTCCATCAGTCTACACTCCAACTAAAGGTGGAAAAGGGTTTCTTTATCCCCCACCCCTGCCAGCATTGTGATTTCTTGATAATGGCCATTCTTTTTGGGGTGAGATGGTATCCCAGTGTTCTTTTAATTTGCATTTCTTGGGTGACATATGATGTTAAACATTTTTGCATGTATTTATTTATTTTTCAATTTCTTCTTTTGAGAAGTGTCTGTTCATTTTAGATGCTCATTTTTGTATTGTGTCTTTAAATTTGGGAAGTCTGATTTTTTTTCAGTTTTTTTCATATATGTATATGTATTATTTTGTTACCTATAACCTCTTAGGTTTAAAATTCGAAGGCATTACTAGAAAAACAAAATCTGAAGAAGGTCTAAAATAAAGCATCAGTACTGTTTCAAAAACAATTTTTCAGCTGCTAGTTATGGTTATGTAAGATCTCCCCCACTCCATAGAAATACTAGAAAAATTTAGGGATTAAAAGGACATCCTATTTGTACATTACTTATAAAGACCTCTGAAAGTTTAAGAGGGAAGAGGAGGGGAATAACAGGAAAAAGAAGAGTGGAATGATAAAGCAAATGAAAATAACAGAAACTTAGTATAATGAATGGTGAGTTGTATGCCAACTTGGCTAGCACATAGTACAATGTGTTATATCCTTAAGACAAAGGACTAACAATTCAAGTAAACACTAACCTACGTGTTGGTTTTGTAGATATAGTTACTATCCACTATCAGTTGATTTAATTAAGGGAGATTTTCAATAATCTGATAGGGTCTACTTTGAAAGAATGTTACAGAGTTTTCCAATAGAAGGAATCCTGCCTGTCAACTTCAGCTTCAGCTCTTGAATTACTAGCAAGCTGGCCTACTCTATCAATTTCAAATTTGCCAACACCCACAATCACTTAAGCCAATTCCCCAAATATATTATACATATCTGCTTACTGGTTCTGTTTCTCTGGTTGTATCCTGATTGATAATAGATTTTTATATAAGGCAGGGAACTGCTGTAACAAATTTGTTAATAATGTATAAATGGTAAAGGAAAGGCTGGAATTTTAAGAAATAACAGAAGAAGGGTAAACTGCTTTGAAGACATGGTTGGTAGAAAGAATGGTCATTAATGTAATTCTGGAAAGGACTCACCAGTGAAACACATAGTAGAGAGGAAGTTTCCATTGTCTTACAGTAATACACCTAAGGAGACGCAATAATTTTGAGAATATACCAATGGAAATAAAGCCAACCTAGATGGAAACTGACAAAAACTAGATGAAATAAAGTCATCAGAGGTCTAGGATTACAGGCAGGAAAATTGACTGTCAGAACTACCTGGCTTGGGCCAGGGTGATAGCTCAGTGACATAAATGCTTGCCTAACAAGTGCAAGATCCTGAGTTCAATTTCTCAAAAAAAAAAAAAGCCTTTGGCCCAGAGTCTGGAGTATCAAGCCATACAGCAGTTATTCTCAGGATTCAAAACTTAATGAAATTTTCTCTGCTAGGTTTTGAGCTTGATTAAGATTGGCCACTCTTTTATTCCTTCTTAACCTGCAATTACATCTTGGAATAGGTAATTTTTTTAGATTTAAAAGTCCATAGCCTAGATCACATTCAATGTGTAAACCAATTGTGAGATAAGTGAGTATCTTTTGCCCATAATATGAACATGAATCTTTGGCTTCCAGAAGTAGACTACAGCAGCCTGAATACTGGTCTTTCCCAAAAAATATGAGCAAATTTTACCTCTTATTCCTGTGAATGTTACTCTACTTGGAAATCAAAGACTTTATAGATGAAATTAAAGACAGCAATATCATCCTGGACTTAAGATATGCCCTAAGTAACATTTTCATAAAAGAAATAAGAGGGAGAGGTGACACATAGGGTTGTAGTAGGGAAGGCCATGTGTAGACAGAAGCAGAGATCAGAGTGCTATACATACAACCAGGAATGCCAACATTGCCAACAGAAGATTAAAGCTGTAAAGAAGGATTTTTCCTGCATTTTGAGAGGGAATACAATGGCCCTGTTGAATAGACTTTGAATCTTTTTGTCTACAGAACTTTAGCTGGTGGCAGGCAGGCACAATGAGTCCCAGTGTACAGCTGAGGCAAAAAGGCTCAAAGTTTGAGGCTAATTTGGGTAACTTAGTGAGACCTTGTTCTCAAGATTTTTTTAAAAAGGCTTCGGATGTAGCTGAGTATGCCCTGGGTTCAATCACTATATAGTACACAAGAACCCACCAATAAAGAAAGAAAGAAACAAGCAAACCACAGAACTTCAGCCACTTAATCTGTGATAATTTGTTTAAACAACCAAAGGAAGTATACTATTTCTGCAATTTTCCTGGAAGATAAAATCATACCAAAATAAAAAGTTTAAATAATGTTTAGTAATATCTTCAGATTAACATTAAATTCTCATGTAATCTACCTACCATTACCAACACTCAAAATCATTTTACTCTATGTCTTTTATTGAAGAGTCATTTTACATACTCCCTCCACGGATCCGTGAAATTTGGCACCAGAAAATTTATCATGAGAATTCTGGAGGTGGTTTTGCTGTTACAGTTTGAATGTGTCTCTCTGAAATTCATGTTGACATGTGATCTCAACACATACTACTTAAGAGGTGGGGCCTCTGGGAAGTAACTAGGCCATGGGGTGCTTTCCCAGTGGACAGTGCTTTGTAGGATGGAGGGAACTATTTTCCATCTCTGCTTTTCTGCCTCTCTGCTTCTGCTATGTGAAGATGCAACAAGGCGCCATGCCATGTTGGAAGCACAGAGCAACCCTCACCAAATGCTATCTGCAGGTATCTTGGTCTTGAACTGCACATCCTCCAGCACTGAGAGAAAACAATTTCAGTTATTTATGAATTACCTAGCTTCAGATATTTTTCAAAAGTAGAAACAAACAATAAAACTTGTAAGAATTTGACCTATGGAAAAATTACTTATCGAATTTAATACACTTTATTTTACTTACCAACTGTTTTTCATTCATAGGAGATAGGGGTTGGGGAATAGTTTCTCCAGATGTAGGACGCCAGGTCAGTAGACTTTAAGATATGAAAATCACCAGTCACTAGGAGGATGTACCACACCCCACATATTCAACATATTTTGAAATAGTCAAAGTTACAAGAGTACATATTGAAAACACCTTTTTCAACTACTAAAAGTGATTGCTGAAAAAAAATCAGTAAATTTTAAGATATGTACTTCCAGAAAATAGCAAAGAAACTTTTATACACAGTGGTACCTTGGTTTATAAACTTAAACTTTTTCCATGATTCCAGTCACAAGGCAAATTAGAGGAGAACCAAATCAAAATCAGTGGCTAGGTTGAGTATTACTGGAAAATCTGGTTTGCGACCAGAATCATGAAAAAAAGTTTCTGAACCAAGGTCCACTGTAATCAGGATAATCTGGTTTTAGGCAAAATACATTTTCCAAAAATCCCACTTTTTTATAACTTTCAATGTATTCAAATGTTTTCCTAAAACTAAAAAAAACTTGAGACTTTTTGAAAAAAAAAATCAGGAAATTAAAAAAATAATCAAAATTCATAGAACTCTTCAGATTCTATTTTAATAAAAAAAAAAGATATATAAATACACATAGAACATCTGGGCCCACAGACAAATCAACTTGCCACCTTTAAGTGTCTGGGACAGAAAGTCAACTTAGTTCAAGTTCTTATTTCTGAGAAGCAGGAGCTCTAAGATAATGGGGCAGACAGATAGTGAATACATCATTATAGTTTAATATGGAAAATGTTGTGATATAGGTATCTTCTATCACACATCTCACCTAGAAAAAGATGTGTACTAGTGACATGTATCATCCTGCATAAATAACAAAATTATTTATTTTAATGAATAAAAACATATGCAGTTTAATATTTAGCAGATAAATGTATGGCCAAGCCATTTTTTGCAAAGATTTTGTTAGACAACTTGGAGTCAAGAATTCACATTGTCTTTGACAAAGGGTCATAAACTGACCAAGATGCAGCATTTGTCACTTGTAATACTCTGACAAAACACTCATTACAAAATATGAGAATCTGGAAATATGTCAAAAAGACTATGTAGTGGTTGATACATTGTGTCAACTTGGTTGGATGCCAGGTGGTCGATACATTTTATCAATTTGGCTGCATTGCCTGGCTGTTTTCCCCTATGAGCCATGAGGACCCTGCCCCAGAATAACTCAGTTTGGACTTTATCTCCTGGCTTCCTGCATAGACTTAGCCTCTAGTTTGGACCCTTCAGCTTTCTGTAGCAGATTCTTCTGCCTTCCTTTTCAAGCACAATGGCTGACCTTTAGAGACTGTTAGAAACCGGTAGAAACTGGTTGAGACCAGTAGAGACTGGTAGGGATGGAACACTGCAGTGAGTATAAAAGCGTTTCAGTGAGTATAAAAGCACTGGGATTGAATCTTTCAGTTGGCAGTGTGTAGACGCTCTCAGTGCGCTTCCTCACTTGACTTAGACTGGCACATCTTGTGTTATATCTGTTTCTTGTATCTGTTCTTCTAGTAAAACCCTGACTAGAATAGACTGGGACATGTCTTTTCATTATAGTCAGTGTAGTTTTACCTAGAGATTATTTTTCTAAGGTTATTTTCTTCTATTTGACTCTCTGTGTGTGTGTGCACGTGCGTGTGCATGCGCACACATGCACAACATGTGGTAATGGTGACTGAATCCAGGGCCTCACCTATACTATATTTCCAGCCTTTTTTTATTTTGATGTGAGATTTAATTGATTTGTCCAGGTTAGTCTAGAATTTTGTCTAGACTCTTGCCTCAGCGTCCTGAGTAGCTGGGATTATTCAGTATGTGCCACCATGCCTGGCTCTTATTCATTACTGATGACACCTACAAAGGTTTATGAAGCTTAAAAGTCTGGACTAGTAAGTAATTTTCACATTGTAGGACTTAACCAATAAAATGTTTACTACATAATAAAATATTTCAAGAATGAGACTTATTTGTACAGTTAAAAATTATGGGTACTGGGGACTGGGGAGGTAGTTCAGTAGCGTAAGTGCATGTCTGGCAAGCACAAGGGCCTGAGTTCAATCCCTGATTCCACACACACACACAAAAAAATGTATGAGTATTAGATAAAACTGTACACATCAGTTATCCCCAGGATTGACCTGGGCATTAAATCCTAGTCTGTCCTAATACTTCAAGTGCTTTCAGAGTTATTTGTTAAACTACCTCTTAACTTCCCCAATATGAAAACTGTAGACAATATAAAAATTATAAACGTAAGTTATAAAATTCTTACGCATGTGGGATTGTGGTTTTGAAGATATCCAGTGTGCAGTTACAGGTTTTGTCCCAGATTTCTAGAGTAAATTTTTCACCATTTAGAATAACAACATTCTCTAAGCAATTTGTACCAGATCGTGCTAACTGTTCATTGTCTAGAAAAGAAAAGAGCAATTCATTTATATATTACCAGAGTCACACTTAACATTTTGTGTCACATAACTAGTACAGACCTACCTTGCTGCACACACCAATATAACTGGGCAAAAATATCATCCAAAAGTACATCACTGAGTACTTCTAAATACTGGGTAAATACATCACAGATCGCATAAAGTGCATGATTACAAGTTGTTGTCATCCATTCGGCTTTCTGGGGGACAAAGTCATTAAATTAAGGTCATATCATTCATCAACTACAACATTTAAAACAAATATATTTGAACATTTAAAACATTAAGACTACTGATGTGCCTTTGAGAGTATCTTCTATAGAGTTGTATATTCACCAACTTGGTATCTGATATGTACCTATGGAATGATTTAACTATCTGCTGTACTACTTGATTTTTATTTATTTATTTTTTTGTCTTTTTTGAGACAGGGTCTCCCTATGCAGTTGAGGCTGGCCTTGAGCTCACTTTTGTAGCCCAGGCTGGTCTCAAACTCACACTGATCCTCTTGCCTCAGCCTCCCAAGTGCTGGGATTACAGGCGTGCGCCACCACACCCAGCTCACTACCTGATTATTAAACAAACCACCTTGATATTAACATTGCGATTTTTGAAACATTATGAATATTAGCAGCTGGCCTTGCTTTAGAATAAGGCAGAACAAGGAAATGAAAAAGAAAAAACCCAAGTGGCATTAGCACAAATTTAAAATAAAATTATTCTTCAAAACACCCTTCAGAAAAACTCAAATGGAATTAGTAAAAAAAATAAAACTTACTTTTCTTTAAAACACTCTCAAGAAAGGTTATATAAAGTCAGTAGAAGTAATTTCCATTTTTTTCAAACAGATGAAGAACAGCTGCATGGACCAGGGCGATAGCTTAGTACAGTAAGTGCTTGCCTGGTAAGCATAGGGTCCTGAGTTCAATCCCCAGTACCGCAAAAAAAAAAAAAAAAAGTTGCAAAAGTATGCATTTAATCATGCTATACAGGACAAAATGGAAAAATTTGAAGTTTTTTTCTCAGCACTGCCTGAAATCCATACTATAACTGGTTTGCAGTTAAATATACTAAACGTTTTACTTTATAGTCTTTACTCAATTGAGAATAAATATGATATATATTATATTAAATGAAAAGTCTGTGTTCTCTTACCTCTGTCTGCTGTTCTGGCAATTTCATATTGTCAAAAATTCTGAAAACAATTCTAAATAAATCCTGCCACCAGTGTTTTTCATATGTGTGACCGTATGTTTTCATTATTTCAAACATTACTGTTAAACCCCTAAAATGACAAAAATATAATTAGGAAAACTACCATATGAATGTTCTTTTCCTAGTTTTTACAGTTTATACAGCTATTACAGGAGAAAGTTTACAACAACTAGTCTTTAACTAATACATATTAATGAGCTTTGTTTTAAAGAATTTAACTTTACAACATACCATTCAGGAAAAGTTCTGAGGCGTTGGCCCTACATTTGTTTTCTTTAACTTTTACTTATACTATTCTGGCTCTTTAAAACTAAATAAAATTGCAGGTTGAAAAAGATCATCACATTCACAGTGAACAAAGAACAAACACCTGGATTTTTTTTTTTTTTTTTTTTTTTTTGTACCGTGGATCAAGCTCAGGAAAACAACTATAGAGTTTAAGAAACTTCTTTTCAAAAGACTATGGAAAGTTTTAGCTGCCACTATAAACCTTGTTTATTATATTCTCACACAAAAACATTTCTGAAATGAATCCACTAAAGTATAAGGCCCTTAAAGGCAGGGGTCTGCATCTGGTTCTGTTTCCTGTTGTTTCTTATGTCTAAATTTCCCACATCCAAAACTGAAAATTTGATCCTTGATTCTTTCTTGAAATAGTATTTTTATAAAACCATTAAAAAGTTTGACCTCTTCAGGCAAAATATAGTCATGCTTCAATTGGGAAAAGGCTGTTTCTGGAAAGTTCCACTTTAATGAGAAGAAAATTTTTTCTGCAAGGTTTTATAAGGACTGGTATATAGTCTAGCTCACTTGCTGCTGTGCTAACCTAGGCTTAGCATGTGACTGCAATTTTTTTCTGCAGATAGGATCTCACTGTGTAGTTCAGGCTGGCCTCAAACTCATGTTGATCTTTGTGCCTCAGCCCCCAAGTTCTGGGATTACAGATATAATATGTTATCAACAAATATTTTCCATCTGAATGTATAAAGTAACATTATAGGATGTTCAGTCCTATGGCAAGTTTACAAGTCTACATGACCCCTATGATACCCAATGTGGAATATAATCAGTAGCAGATACTATAGCAAAGACACCTTGCCATTGGATGGTAGACTCATGTATTCCTACTCTGGCTTGAAAGCAAACACAGACAAGAGTCCAGAGACTTTTACTGTTTTTTTTTTAAATATAACATTTGAGTAGCTAGTGTAGAAGAAAAAAATTGGGACACATACACACACATTTAATTATTTAACCTGAAATCTATAGAATTTTAGAGGATTCAAATGAGAATGAATGCAAAAGTCTTCTGTAATTAAAAATCATAGAGTTACATTTTAAAATGCAATATAAGTAATAGCCCATACAAATCCTAGGGTGAGGTAAGAAAAAACTCCATGATTGAGGAAAGTTAGTTCATAGTTTCTTTTTGTCTATTAACTGGCACACATACATACAGTGTCTTTTTCTTTAACAACTAGAGCATACCCATAACCTGAACATGTGATATGGTTAAGAAGAAGAATCACAGTTTCAGGCAAGGATAGGCTAAAGAAGTAAACAAGTCCTTCATCAAAAGGCTTTTACAAGTAAATAAGGTAAAGAAAAGAGTACTGAAAGAGTACTGAGTTCATATGACTTGTTATAACACACTAGTGGCTCCACTGAGGTGGCTAGAAATTTAACCAGGGCTAACAAGTTTTTAGTAGGTCTACTGTTAAATGATCTACAATTCCGAAATGCTTCATAATGTTCTTGTGATTACTGAGTTTTATGACAAGTCCTTAAAGTCTGAGTCTTAGTTTGGATAAGTTAGGTATTTTGTAAGAAATTCTGTTACAACAACTAGTACTACAGAAAAAATTCTTAGGTTGTAACTCAAATTTAACTCTATAGCTCAAAGAGAATTGTATGATACAGAAGCAAATCCATGATGGTCTTCAATAACTGTTGAGATATATTAGGATACCCAAGCTGGTCATTTCACATGGGAGTAAAAAAGTAGAGGTGAAAAAACTGTATTTATGTGACATAAAATATACTGAATAGCCGGGCGTGGTGGCTCACGCCTGTAATCCCAGCACTCGGGAGGCTGAGGCAGGAGGATTGGTGTGAGTTCGAGACCAGCCTCGACTACAAAAGTGAGCTCAGGACCAGCCTCAACTGCATAGTGAGACCCTGTCTCAAAAAGGCAAAAAAAAAAAAAAAAAAAAAAAAAAAAAAAAAAAAAAAAAAAAAAAAAAAAAAAAAAAAAAAAAAAAAAAAAATATATATATATATATATATATATATATGAGCACTGATCCAATTACATAATATATGTAATAGTTCTTTATGAACTATTAAAACTTTATAAACTTTTAAAATTACTTTTTTTTGAAGACAGGGCCTAAACTTCCCAGGTTGGACTTTTAGATCCTTTTGTTTCAGTTTCCCAGAGTGCTGGGTTACAGATTGTACCAGCACACATGATTGGGAATACATTTTTGAAAGCTTTCTGAATAGACTGTTGTTACTGAAAACAACGTTGTTGACCATATTTAAATGATTTTTATTCCAAATTACTAAGTATGTGCATTTAAAGGCTTATTTATTGAGAAATGAATTTTGCCATTTAACCTGTTTTAATGTATAAAGTACAATGTTCAAAGTATTAAATCAGAACCAATAATCAAGAGTAAACAATGAAATTTTAAGGAAACTTACATATTTAATTCTATTTAGTATTCTAAAATCCTATTTCTTTGCAATCTGCCTAATAATTACCATATTTGCTGAAATATATGCTTTATGGTATTTTACCATTAACTTTGTTAATGTTAAAATATATCCTTCAAAACTTGAATTTCAAATATGGATTGTTACCTGGTTCTTACATCTAATTTGCATCTATTGATGATACAGGATAATTCAAAGAGAATTGGGAACCATCCTCTCACCCACACCCTGTCTTCAGTTGCCACATTCATATCATCACTTGTGTATTCCTTGAAAGCCTTCAAGAAAAAAGGTATGTTAATTAAAGGAAAACAAAACAAGTATATGTATTTTAGTCTGTTATTTAAAAAAAAACTGTAAATGCTTTACTAATCAAAACAGAAGTTTAATCACAATAATTATAAAAAGACTGTATTTATGAAGAACACTGAAATAAAATCCAAAATTTATGTAACATAAAATATGCTGAGCACTTATCCAATTACATAATATATGTAATAGTTCTTTATGAACTATTAAAACTTTATAAACTTTTAAAATTATTTTTCTTTGAAGACAGGGCCTAAACTTCCCAGGTTGGACTTTTAGTTCAAATATCATCAGTTCTCTGCATTATTAACCATTAAATTCAGGCTAAAATCAGCAACCAGATTGTCAAGACAACCTTTTAGTATAGAGCTTAAGCCTCCACTCATCTATGGCTAGCTTACTTCAGGGTTGCAGAGCACAGGCATATGAATAGCAGACTATGGAATTATTTACAAAGTCTAGGGTTTAAATCCTGGCTCTCTTTTTTAAGCCTGCAACTAGGGACATATTATAAAACTTCTCAGTGGCTCAGTATCCTTATTTGTGTAGTAGTGTTAGACTATTGTCCCATTAAGTTGTTATAAAAACTAAGCAGCTTCTCTGACCAGATCCCAGGACCAGTCTGCATATAGGTAGAAACCTTTGGCCTGCCTGCCAGGACCGGATTTCTTTGCCACCCAGATCCCAGGACCTATGTGCATGTAGATAGGAACTTTTTTTTTGAGACAAGGTCTCGCTATGCAGTTCAGGCTGTGTTGGAGTTCACTTTTGTAGCCCTGGCTGGTCTTGAACTCACACATATTCTTCTGCCTCAGCCTCCCAGGTGCTGGGATTACAGGCCTGTACCACCATGCCCAGCTAAGTAGGTAGGAACTTTTGGTCTGTGTGCCGTGACCCAAACTTTGCTGCCCATATCCCAGAACAGGTGGGCATGTAGGTAGGGACTTTCGCCTATGCGCCTGGGACCAGAATTTTCCTATGCAGACCCCAGATACATCATCTCCTATGGAACTATGCAGCAAAATTCCCTGCAGAGACTGGGGGTCAGATGCCGGCAGCTAATCCAGGAGCTGAACATCTTTGCCAGAGGAGCACAGCGGGTTTCCTTCCCGCAGCAGGAAGAGGCTTAACAGAGCAGGTAGACTAGGTATATCTGGACAAGTTCAAACTTGGCAGATCAGGACCTGAATTTCAGTAGGTGGTAAAGGCATAATTGCACCAAAACTCTACACCAAAAGTCAGAGGACAGTGATATACAAAATGACAAAGAGAAGGAGAAAGATGCAATCTCAGGTCATGAGCCCACCCAGAACAAATGCAGGAGAGACTAGCATAGAAGAAAATGAGAATCACACAGCTGAAATCTCTGAATAAATAGCATCTGAAGTAAAGGAACAACTACAGAAAGGTAGAGAAGAAATGAGAGCAGAAATCTCTAAAGTCAAAAAAGAAAGGATAAGTATAATGAAAGACTTAATAAATGCCTCTGAAGAAGATACTGATAAAAAGTTAAGAGAATAGAAAAATGATGAAATCTTTGAATGAGCAATATAGGAAAGAAATATACCTCATGAAGCAGCTTCAAAGAGATATAAAGGACAATGAAATCTCAATCACAAACTAGCAACACTATGAACTGAAGTGAAGATAGAGTTTCAGATCTTGAAGACACTATCACAGGTAGTGAAAAGGATTTTTTAAAAACAACTAGGATGCAGGAAAAAATAATTCAACATCTGCAAGACAATGCAAAGGTGAATGTGTGACTAACAGGCATCAATGAGAAAGGAGTCAATACAAACAATCTAAAAAGAATATGGGCAAAAGTAATAGCAGATAACTTTCCAAATATGAGACAACAATCTAGCATTCAGGTAACTAAAGGACACAGAACCCCAAATAACATCAACCCAAATAAAAACATACCCAGACACGTAATAGTCAAGATACCAGAAATCCAGCAAAAGAATAATATACTAAAACCTGCTAGAGAAAATAAACAGGAACAAATACTATGAAGACAACAATATGCATTGTATTAATTATTGTGGCTATCCTACTAATGTGTTTTGAAACTGTCTCATTGTTATTCATTATTAAAAGTAATAATAATAAAAAGAAACGGAACGCATTTAGAGGAAAACCCATTAGAATAATGGTAGATTTCTCTTCACAAACCATGAAGTCAAGAGCACGGAGCAGAGTGCTTCCAGAACTCCATGAAAACAAATTCTAACCCAGACACCTCTACCCCACAAACTCTCTTTCAAGTATGAGGGAGAAGTCAAATACTTCCATGACAAAGAACAAGTAAAATATTTCATGATGTCAAAGCCAACCCTACAGAGACTACTAAAAGATATTTTAGAGAGGGACCAAAATGACCTGAACTCTGTGCATGCTAAGAGAAAGAACCCACCAAACAGGTGAACTGATTCAACACAGGGAAAAAGGGTTGAACAACAGTAGGCAAATAGCATGTCAATCATAAGTCAATACATTTCCATTATAACTATCAATGTAAATGGACTTAATTCACCAATTAAAAGAAATAGACTGGTACAGTGGATTAGGAAGCAAAATCCAACAATATGCTTTATACAAGAAACACACTTAACTCATAAAGAAATTCATAGGCTGAAAGTCAAAGGACAAAAAATAATACTACATGTCCCACCACCTCAGAAAAAAGCAGGGGTAGCAATCCTGTTTACAGATAGTCTGTACTTGAAACCAAGATTAATCAAATAAAATAAAGAAGGCCACTACATACTGGTTAGGGGAAAAATTCAAGATGAAGAGGTAACACTCATAAATACGTGTGCACCAAACACAGGAGCACCCAGCTGTATCAGACAAACCTTAATGGACATGAAAAATCTCATATCCAATACCACAACCTTAACAGGAGAACTTACTATACCCTTATCCCCAAAAGATAGGTCAAATAGACAAAATTAGGAAACAAGCAGCAGAACTAAACCAGAACTTAGAAAAATTGGACTTAGTGGACGTATAGTGTTCCACCAAACCACTTGTGAATAAAAAATTTTTTGAGCTGCACAGAAGACATTTTTTAAAATAGGTCACATACTAGTCCATAGGTCATGCTTAAGTATATGCAAGAAAACAGAAACTATCTCATGCATATTATTTGACCACAGTGCAATGAAATTGGAAATAAATAACAAAAGAAACCACAAAAACTCCAGAAATACATGGAAATTAAACACCCTCTCAGCAACCAATGAGGTTACAGAGGAAGTTGAACAAGAAATTAAACAATATGTACAACTTAATGAAAATTCAAACACAACCTCCCAGAATTTATGAGATGCAATGAAAGCAGTTCTGAGAGGGAAATTTATAGCTCTGAACTCACACATTAAGAAAACAGAATGGGAGCAAATAAATACTCTAATACTGCACATAGACTCTACAAAAGGAAGAGCAAACCAAACCCAAAGTCCAAAGATGGAGGAAATTATAAAGAGCAGAAATCAATAATTGATATAAAGAAAATAATACAAAGAATTAATGAATCAAAACACTGGTTCTTTGAAAGATTAAATAAAATTGATAAGCCCCTAGCTAACCTCATCAAAAGGAGGAAAGGACAGACTCAAATTTAAGCAATAAGGAATGAAAAGGGTGAAATTACTACAGACCTAGTGGAGATTCAGAAGATCATTCCTACCTACTTTGAGAATCTTTACTCTCACAGAACTGAAGACACAGATGAAATGGACAGATTCCTAAAAAGGTACAATTTCCCAAAACTGAATCAAAGAGATACAAGAACTTTGAATAACCCCAAAACAGCCAATGAAATACAAAAAGTAATAAAAAACGTACTGACAAACAAAAGTGCAAGTCCTGATGGATTCATCATTGAATTCTACAAGAAATTTACAGAAGGCATAATCCCAATACTCCTCAAACTCTTCTATGAAATTGAAAAGGAAACAATCTTCCCAAAAATCATTCCCAGCGGCAAGTATTATACTGATACCAAAACCAGAGAAAGATGCAAATAAAAGAGAACTATAGGCCAATCTCTCTCATGAACATGGATGCAAAAATCCTCACTAATAGCATATAACAAATCATTAAGAAGATTATGTATCATGACCAGGTAGGATTCATCCCAGGGATGCAAGGATGGTTCAACACATGCAAATCTATAAATGTAATACATTATATCAGTAGAGTGAAATCCAAAAACTACATGATCATCTCAATGAAGTAAACACTTTTGACAAAGTCCAACACTCATTCATGTTCAAAGGCCTACAGCAAATTGCAGACAACATGATAGTCTACTTGGAAAATCGAAAACACTCCACCAAGAAGCTCCTAGAATTAATATGCATATTTAGTAGCATAGTAGGATACAAAGTCAATATGCAAAAAAGACAATAGCATTCTTTCACACAGATAACAAACACACTGAAAAAGATGTTAGAGAAACAATCTTTTACAATAGCACTGCAGAAAATCAAATGCTTAGGAATTAATCTAACTAAAGAAGTAAAAGATCTATTTAATGAAAACTACAATACTTTGAAAAAAGGTATCAAACAGGATTTCAGAAAATGGAAAATATTCCCTGCTTCTGAATAGCAAGAACCAAAACTGAAGATGGCCATATTCCCAAAACTGTATCGTAATCCCTATCAAAATACTGTCAACATACCTCACAAACCTAAAATTTATTTGACGAGAAAATAACAAAGGCAATCCTGGGCAACAAAGACAAGGCAGGAGGCATTACTATTCCTGACTTAAAATTATACTACAAAGCTACTCTAGTAAAATCAGCATGGTATTGGCAAAAAAATAGACCTGAGGATCAATGCAACAGATTAGAAGACACAGAAGCAAATACAAAAACACTGAGACACCTTATCTTTGACAAAGGGGCCAAACATGTTTACCGGAAGAAAGACAGCCTCTTTAACAAATGGTGCTGGAAAAATTGGTTCTCCACATGCTAAAAACTAAAACTTGACCCAAGTCCTATCACCACACACTAAATTAAAGTCAAAATAAGTATTAAAACAAAAATATTAAATCTCCTGGAAGAGAAAGTAGGAAGAAATCTTGAAGACATCAAGGTAGGCAAACAGTCCATGCGTAAAAATCAAAATGCACATGTAATACTTGAAAGAGTTAACAATTGGTACCTCCTGTTGTTGAGAAGTCCTTGCATGTCAAAAGAAATTACCAAGAGAGTGAAAAGACAACCCACATATTATGAAAAAAAAAAATTAACTAATAAGTACTCAGACAAATACTTATGTGTTCTATCTAGAATTTACAAAGAACTAAAAAAATTAGGACCCCAAAACTCAAAGACCCAATCCAGAAATGGACATCTAAGATGAACACACTTCTCAGCAGAAAAAATGCTAGACTCTAATAAATACATAAAGAAATGCTCCACCTCATTAGCCATCTGTGGAATGTAAATTAAAACAATACTTAGATACCATCTCATCCCAGAAAGAATGGCTATCATAAAGAAAGCACCCAACAACAAATGTTAGAGAGGCTGTGGGGAAAAAGGAACCTTTTCTCTACTGCTGGTGGGAATGCAGACTGGTGCAACCATCATGTAAATCAGTGTGGAGAGACTCCTTAAAAAACTAGAACTGGAAATCCCATTCAATCCAGTTATCCCCATACTGAGAATTTTCCAAAGTGAACTGAAGACATAATATCATAGTGATATCTGTGCATCTATGTTTATAGCAGCACAATTTGTGACAGCCAAATCTTGGAAACAACCAAAACGCCCATCACCTGAAGAATGGTTGAAAAAGATGTTTTTATATGATGGAATATTACTCTGCTACAAAGAATGATAATGATAAACTCAAAGCCTTCACATATAAGTGTATGTATCTTGAACATTTAAGTGAAATAAACCAGACCTACATGTGTAAATATCATATACTCTCCCTAGTAGAAGAACTAAAAAAAAAAAAAAGGGAAAATGGAAAGGCATAACAGCTAAATGGAAATCAAGAACTTAAGGATTAAACAACAAAGAGACAGCAAGCAGAAAAGTTAGGAAACAGGTCAGGGATAAATCCATGTACTATGTACACAGGATGATTCAACAATGTTCCTAAGAATCTCCAACAGGTTTTTGAAACTAGCAGTTAATTGGCAGAATTCTCACCGTGACTATATATGCTAGTATCTGGGAAGTAACAACTACACTGAGGATAGCAATGTGTAATACTAAAATAATGATTGGAATGTCTGTCATTCTGGTCTTTTAGGTGCATGCTGTTTCTAATGGCTTTATAAATTATTGCTATACTCTCAAGTAAATGTTTGCTTAAAAAAAGGGTAATAAAAGAGAATAAGAGACAAGGAAAAAATGCCATAGGATTGACCTGCTACAATTTTGTATATGGTCAGATTTCTAAGTTTCTGTGTAAAACTTGGTAATTGTTTTTTATTACATTCCATAGGGATTTATTAGAATACCAATGCTTGGTGGAAAATACTGGGTCCATGTTAAGTCTAAGGTGTTTGATATTCAGAAAGACAGTGATGTTAAGCTCAGGTGTCTATGTTATAGGGTAATAGTATCACTAAGCTTCTCTTTTGGAGGGTTGAGAACTTAAGTTTGCAGACCAAAAAATTAGAGAAAAAAAAGGGCTACTCAGATAGCCAATATTTTGGCTCTTGCCCCTCTAGGTCAGTTAGGCCTCAGGACATAAGTGAACCTGTGCTGTAACATCCTATAACTTAGTGGTGTCCCCAGTTTTCTATTCAAGATTACGGGACCACAGAGGAAAGGAGTCTATGATGTATAGTGTGCATAAAGGGAGCCACCTAGAGAGCAAACATTCTCTCGGGCTTTCACAGAGAGCGAATTGGTCAAGCAATGGCTGCGACTCATCTAGATGGCTGACACTGATGAAATGCACAAAGTTTCCGGGTAAATCCTTAGGGGACTGGACTGATCTTGTCAGATACAAAAGTTACATGTTTTGTTATATAGGACTTGTTTTAACTTAGTCTTAACCATCCAGCAGAAAAATTCACCCACGAGGTATAGAGTGAAGGCATATTAACGTACTGAGCTGTATGTAAAAAGCTCAAGTGAACGGCTTCCAACATTGCTAGTTCTGCTGATAATCTACTATAATGGATTATTGAACTATACATACAATTACTTTATCTTGGTTCAATGAGAAGAAATATTTGTACCAATAGTGTTTAGAAAAGTTATCATGTCTGCATCTTGTACTCTGAACAATTAGTATGTGTTGTGAAACTGTCTCACTGTAATTTTTAGTAAAATAAAATTAAAAAAAAGACTGAACAAGTGAATACACATGAAGCACTCAGAAAAATATCAGATACCTTTAATAATGGTTAATGATAATCACTAATCATCAAAGTTTAGCCTATTTTTGGTTTCACTAAAAATAAATGCCTCTATGTTCTTAATTCCAAACAAATTTTGATTTCAGACTGGAAAAAATAATCATCAAAATTTTGTTTACTAAATAACGCTATACCTGAGGTCTATCAGACACATATTTTGCACAATGGCGAATAAGTCGAATTGCTTCCATACTTGTATCAGGAAAAGCTGCATTGCACGCAAATTCAGACAAACACTTCACTGCATCCTGGAAAGAATCAATGGTCGCTGGAAAGTGTTTTTCAAATACAAGGGCTAAAACAAAGAAAAATATATCAAGATAACTACCAATTTTCAATTATTCTTAATGGAACCCAAAATATAACAGCCTCTAGATGTAATGCACATTTCTCATAGGATATTAAGATCTATGATGCCCAACAAATAGACGTTTAAGTCTATTTCTAGCATTCATTTATCTTAAGTAGTGAGGCAAGGGACACATGAACATTTTGTTTATCTAGCTATACTTTTAAAGTAACTGGTACACAGTACTGAATCAACTTTATCTTGTGTCTGTTTCTTAATCCATAAAATGGAGTTTATACACATACACACACATCACAGTTGTAGGCACTGTGTAATTGCTGTACCAATAAATGATAGACATCATGATGTCATGATTCACATGTTGATGCTGGTCATCATTACTAACTTCTACATAAGATTAACTTATATACTCATTACTTCAGGCTCCTTTAAAGTCAATGAAGGCTGTGTAATATAGTAAGTAAAGGCTCACAGGGTGGGCTGAGCTGGCCACCTGCATACAAACATAAAATAAAATAAAATAAAGTAAAGTAAAGTAAAGTAAAATAAAATAAAATAAAGTAAAATTAACATAAAATAAAACTTTTCCTTAAGACTCCCTGCCTTTAAATTTTACCACTTACCAATTCTGTGACATGAGAGAAATTACTTAACCTCTCTGGCCCTAAGTTTCCTAATCTATTTTTTAAAGGGAGGGATAATAAAAAGTTGTAATAGAAAAATATTGTAAAAATGCTTATTTTTCATGCCATATAATAAACCCTCGATAAATATAATTTATCATAATAATACCACTTGTCATTATGGATCTATAAGCAAATTTGGTAAACTTAAGCCCTAAATAGACCCATAATCTTATTGTAATTGAATTATCATTTGAACAAACAGAGCTTTTGTGTTTTTACCTGAGTACAGTTAAAAAGACTACTCACTGACAATGTGCCCTGTTGTTTGAAATGCAAGTTCCACAATACTTTCATCTTGATCAGATGCTGCTAGATGAAATACAGAGAAAATATTCTTCCATCCAGACCGTATGTTAGCAGCTTGAGAATTAACCATCTGTGCTATACAACGTACAACCATATCTCGAATTGTTGGAGACCTAAAAATTAATATAATTGTTTGGATAATAATATTTTACAGGTTCTCTTCCCTTTCTACTTTTTTCCTCTGACATAGAAAACAGTAACATTTTACTGATGTTAAGCTACTGAAGGAACGTAATACCTGTTGCGTTTCATTATATGTTCAAAAGGTCTTAAGAAATCCTTCTGGAATCTGAAATTTGCAAGCTCCCCTTTTTCTAAAAACTTCATTGACAACTGCCTCAAGGAGTCTACAGCAAAAATAGCTACATCTTCATTAGGATTACAGCCAACCTGTAAGGGCAACAAAATAATTAGATACTCTTGTCAGTGGTAGGTAATCTACAATCATTTACTTTCATCTTAGACAAAAAAAATCGCACAGAAAATGTATACAATTACTTTCTGTTAGTTCAATGAGAAGAAATATTTATACCAATGGTGTTTAGAAAAATTATCATGGCTGCATCTTGTAGTCTGCATAACTATGAAAAAACAATAGGCACTGTATTAATTATTGTGGCTGTCTAACATGTTTTGAAACTGTCTCATTGTTATTTATTAAAAAAAAACTTTGGGTAGTCTTTTTAAAGAACAGAACTTAAATGGTGTCTACATTACAAAAAAAGAGCACATTTGCTTGAGAGGAAAAATGCTTTAATTAGGTAAGAAATTTTAAATACAGAAAAACATAAATATAAACAAATATATTTATTCAAATACCTTGTTAAAATGATCTCCAATAACTTCCCAAATGCGAGACCACTGTAATCTTATTCTTCCCATGTTGTAGTATGAAATTTCTACTATCTTTTGCAGACTAAACATTCTTGGGTGTGTAGTGGAAAGCAATTCATCCATAGATACAGCACAGAGCCAACGGACAAAATCCACTATAACATAAACAGATTTATAGTTTTTTCACCTTTGAAGTTTTTTAGCCAAAAGGCCACTGTGTAAACAGAATAAATAGATACACTTACCAATAGCATTTCCATCTAGCCTTGTAGATCCTGTAAATATTCTGGGGAAAACAAAATATGTTTTTAAAATTTATAGTTTCATTTTCTGTTATGTTAAAAACTAAGTGGCCTGAGACATGACCATTTTTATCTGTTTAAGCAAACCAAAAAACCCAAATGGATGGTTTTCATCATATAGTTTAGTAACAACAGTACTGTAGGTTAAATGTCTATCCCTTTCATATCTAAATGTATCATTTTGCAGACAGAAAAGAGGTGACAGATGTTTCTCAAGTAGGAAGGAGATCAAAAGATGAGAGAGGTGAGAGGAAGAAGCAGGAAAGAAGATGAAAAAATGAATCAAGATATGTTATGTACGTGTACCAACTCCACACAAGAAATGTAAACACTATGTACTGCAAACATGCATGTGACAAAGAATGTATTTCCAGGTTTCCCCTACTACCAGTCTGAATCACCTTATATGTATTTTAACCTCAGCACCCTTATATGTCTCCTATGTGTTCATAAATAACACATAAATTACATAAATAAGACAAGAAATTCAAAATCTGAGCTCCTGCTAAAGAAAATCTTAAAATTTTCAATACTGTTGTTGTTTGCAAAATAAAGCAATTAACTCAAGAATCTACAGAAAACACTACCCAGGAACAAAAAGAGTAAGGTCCCATTTAATCCACTAGCAGACTGGATACAGACACTTAAAATATACAAAGCTCTCACATGGACAGAATTGAAACTGTAGCCTAAACTATATAAATTATCAACTACTCTCAAACTAGAGGTATTCTCATGAAAAGCAAAAGCTATAAACAAACCATATCACACAGTTAATATTATAAGTACAGGAGAAAGAACAAGAAAAGGTACAAAAGAAAAGATTTACTTTTAACTGAGAACAAAGCAAATGGCAATGTGCAGAAGGGTAAGGAATACAAGAACAGAGATTATATACAACCACAGCGAAAGGAAAGAACAAATTCTGAAGATCATGAAATGGAGAATGAAGGCAAGAAAGACCAAGAACTGTATCAGCAACAGTCAGACAGTTTTTATGACTGGAGGAGTGGAAGATATGGAACATGTATCCCAGGGGGCATTCAAATACCTCCTCACTATGGCAGCCTCTGAGGGGTCACTCTATTTCTATGAAGGTACCACTAAACAGAAACCATGAGGGAAAGCATGGCAGTTTGCAGAAGCATGCAAAGTTAAGACTTAATATACTACCACTAGGCAATAGAAACTCAGCCTAGTAAATGGATTCTGCATTTCCTGTGTGGAAAGCAATGCAATGTGTAAGTATTATCTGCTAATATTAGAAGAAATGGCCTAAAGAGCATAGAGGGAAATGAAAATGGAAAAATTACTGCTTTATCCACATAATACCAGTACAAAAGAAATGATAGCAAATTGTTTTTTTTTTTTTTGGAAATAAACTTTTAAAATAACCCAAATGAGCCAAATTACTATAACTATAAAAGATTTATCAAAAGTAACATTTATTTCTTAGGCTTAACTCAAAGATTTTTATAAACAAATTCAGTTGGGAACTGTACATATTTTCTGCAGGGTGACAGAATGTTCTATAGTGTAAAATGGGCTTGTATAAGTTTGATATGCTAAGTTTAAAGAAACAATAATAAAGCTGGGGAGGCAGCTCAGTGGAATAAAGGCTTGTCTGGCAAGCACAAGGTTCTGAGTTCAATCCCTGGTACCACCAAAGGAAAAAAGCAGTAATAGAAACAAAAACTATAATGCTAAATAACTTTTTAGTTTTTAGTAGTAAATCATTCTTTTTACATAATTTATGAAACAGGTCTAGTTTAACAATGCTTAGAGACTTCTATCCACCTTTGTAATTGCAGAGGAACAGGTACTACCAGATTAACGTGTCTTAACATTTTCCTATGTTGTAATGGTACGATTCCTACTATAAAAGTGGAAATGATATGAAATTTTTGCATCTAAAGACCTCAACAGAATCCCATTTTCTTTCTGTCCATTAAAAAACAAGCAATAAATTAACATAGAATAATTATTACATACATATGTATATGTATATGTGTGCATGTATATATATCTATAAATATATCCATATATATATATTTAAATGTATTTTGTTATAGGGTCTCACTCCACACCTCGGACTCATAGTGATCTTTCAGTTTTCAGCCTTCCCTGTGCCGGGATTACAGGCTTGTGCCCAGTCTAGAATAATTATTTTAAATTTTTTTTTTGTTTAGTTTCTAAGTTTGTAATAATACCACATTACTTAACTTTTAAAAAAATTATTTGACACAAGGTCTTGCTACACAGTTCAGATTTGTAGTGATCCTCTTGGCTCAGCCTCCCCAGTGTTGGGATTATAGGTGTGTGCTACCACATCTGGTTTTGGGGCTGGCATGGTATGCCTGAGGTTCTGGGCTGACACAGCATGCAATACAGGGCCTTGAACTTGGGTCCTTGTGCTTGCCAGGCACGCGCTTACACTGCTGTGATATCTCCCAGCCCATTTATTATAATATTTAAAACGATACGCTTAAGGACAGAAGAATAACTGTTTGCTGGACAAAGGTATAACTATCTGGGATGATGTCAGACAGTATTTTTACTATTCTCTTGGCTAAAATCAGAAACTTGAAAAAGTGAAATATGCAACAGAAGAGTAAAACCTTATCATAAATTGAAGATGTAACTTTTAAGGCTTTCACTATAGCTAAAATATAAGTATTCAGGTTTTGCTTACAATTGTATTTATTATTTGTAGAAGTATCTGGTGATGACAAGCTCAGATGACAAACTACTAATAAAATTTATGCCACGCATTCTGTGAAATAGTAAAAAAATATTGAAATAGACAACTAATTTGTTCATATGGGTGATATGTTTCCTTATAACAAGTAGTAAACAGCAGGAAAAATTACAACTTAGTGTGGTCATATGAAGTATGTTATGGAAAAAGAAAAAGATAAAATGTTGGCTCTTGCCTAAGTAGATTCACATAATAATAGTAAAGATACTTTACTGGAAGGCAAGAAAATGATTTGTAGGAAAGTTTGCCTAGTAGCAAAAGAGTAGCAAATTTGGCACAGAAGCTATGAAAGAATACACACTCAGATACATTGCAAAAGACAGAAAATAGATTGGCTCCACCCTCTAAAATTCCCTATATAAAAAGAAATACTTTCCAAAATAATAAAAAAAAAAAGGGTGAACCTGGCTATGGCAACACATAATGTATTTAAAACATTTCTGTCCAAGTTCCTCACTTGTAAATCAAGAACATGAAATTTATTTATCTAATGAAACTACTAAAAGGTTTTTTCTGGTCAGTGTCTATACTCAAAGCTCATCTTGAATTTGATGCAATTTTCCTATCTGAAAACTCTAGAGTGCTGGGATTACAGGTGTATGTCACCATATCTTGCCACTACTGACAGGTTTAAATTAAGTACATGCATATAATGTGTCACACATGATAAGACTTCATGTTACACAGTAGACATAAAATGATATAAAATCTTTCTTTAACCTTTATAAGAAAACAACAACAGAATGTTCAGAATTCTTTTCAAATAAAGTTCCAAATGTGCTGGGTGTGCTGGTACATGACTATAATCCTGACATTCTGGAGGCTGAAGCAGGGGGAACTTGGGCTACGAAGTGAGCTCTAGGCCAGCCTGTACAGTGAGACTATCTCAAAAAGAAAAAAAAAAAAGTTCTGGAAGTACTCTTTAACATTCAGTACCTACTGAATACTCCCCTGTTGTCTCTGTGTAAAGCGAAAAGCTTTGCCTGAAGCAAAAAAGCTCATCATCAGCATGAGTCCCCAGGCAAGTTTGCCCTACTGAGGAATTACCGAGAGATTAAGACAAAAAATTAAATGTCAACATTGTAAAATGCTAAGTTTCAACCTGGGGGTTACTTATCTGGGAAAAGGTAAACTTTCGGAATGTTAGAAGATAACGTTTGACCTCGCGGCCATTTAGAAATCTAAATATTCTACATAATATTTTCCTTTAGCAAACAAGCTATAATGGACACTTAATAATGTACATAATCCATAAGTTCTAAAGTCCTTTCCAAAAGAGCTTATAATAAGAACTGCCAGCAAATACTATTCATTTTGTCCATAATATAGGTTATGTACTGTGTATACAGAGAGATAAATTCCAGTGTATTTTGAAAGACTGACAATAAGGAGAATAAATTTTCTACAAAAGAAATGAAATGCCCGTCTGGCTCCTGCCAGGTAAAGGAACCTCGATCTGCCTCCCCATTTTTTTTGGCTCGTCGTCCTCCTCCTCCTCGACTTTCTGTCTCGAACCTGTCTGGCCCGCCCGTCCACTTGCCAAGTAAGGAACCTTAGCCCACCTCTCCCCTTGTTTTCTGGCTCCTCCTTGACTTCCAGTTCCGAACTCCACTGGCACACATTCCTGCTGGGTAAGGACCCTCAGCCCGCCTTCCCTAGAACATTTTTTTTTTCAACTTCTCCTGCCCAAGCTCCAATAATGAACCCATCACACATCTCATCTGGCAAACCATATGGCCCGCCAGTCTACCAGGACTCCTCAACTCCAGAGCTCCATCTCCACCCACAGTCTAGATCCATGAGGCCTCACAGCAGCCAGCAGCCCGAGCTCTGACATGTAGCCAGGCACTTCCTGAGGGGAACCAACTTGGGGAATACATACCAAACTCCCATAGATGCTAACAGCATAACTTCACCGAAGTGCAGAGATTACTTCCACACAAAATGATAATGACAAGGAGTAAGATGCAATCTCAGGGCCCGAGCCCACCCAAATAAAATACAGGAGACACTACTATGGAAGAAAATGGGAATCATGAGGACAAAACTTCTGAATCGGTAGCATCTGAGGGAGACAGACAAGTGCAGAAACTTATTGAGCAACTGAGATCAGAGATAACATCTGAAGTAAAAAAA
Source organism: Myocastor coypus (assembly GCA_004027025.1). Lineage (NCBI taxonomy): Eukaryota > Metazoa > Chordata > Mammalia > Rodentia > Myocastoridae > Myocastor > Myocastor coypus. Next base: position 114,829 of record PVJA010000271.1, read on the forward strand.
AAGAAATGCATGTAGTGGAAAAATGACTGGGGAAATGTATAGAGGAAACCAAAGCACAAATAATATTGGAAGTCATGAAAGACATGTCTAAATTAATAGCATCCAAAATAGGAGAACAACTATTGAAAGGCAGAGAGGAGAACAGAACAGAAATAATCTGAGTTAGAGAGAGAAAGGATAACTATAATGAGAGACTTCAATACTATTAAAGAAGACATTAATAAAAAATTAGAGAATAGAAAAATGATGGATTCCCTGATGGAGCAATATAGGAAAGAAACAGATTGCATGAAAGAGTTTCAAAGATATATACAACAAAATAAAATCTCAATCACAAGTTGGTAAAACCGTATGAACGAAAGTGAAGAGTTTCAGATCTTGAAGACACAGTCGCAACCAGTAAAAGAGTAAGAAAGGATCTTTTAAAAACAGCCAGGATGCAGGAGAAAATAATTCAAAATCTGCAAGATGATGCAAAAAAGAACAACGTAAGATTAATGGGAAGCAATGAGAAAGAAGGAGTCAATACAAATGATATAAAAAGAATGTGGGCAGAAGTAATAGCAGAAAACTTCCCAAATATGAGAAAACAATGGGACATTCAGGTAACTGAAACATACAGAATTCCAAATAACATCAACCCGACTAAAAATATGCCAAGACATATAATAGTCAAGATACCAGAAATCCACCTGAAGAATAATGTAACAAAAGCTGCTAGAGAAAAGAAACAGATCACATTGAAAGGAAAACCCATCAGAGTAACAGTGGATTTCTCTTTGCAAACCATGAAGTCAACAAGAGCATGGAGCAGAGTGCTTCAAGTCCTCCATGAAAACAAATTTCAGCCCAGACTACTATAGCCGGCAAAACTCTCCTTCAAGTACGAGGGAGAAGTGAAATATTTCCATGACAAAGAACAACTAAAGAATTTCATGACATCAAAACCAGTGCTATATAATATTCTAACAAATATTTTAGAAAGGGACCAAAATGACCTGAATCCAACAAATGAGAACAGAAAGATCCCACCAAATAGAGTAACCAACTAAACATAGGAGGAAAAGTAGTAAACAGCAGAAATAAAAGTCATGTCAACCATAAGTCAATACATTTTAATTATAAACATCAATGTAAATGGACTCAATTTTGCAATTAAAAGAAGACTTGCAGAGTGGATAAGGAAACAGAGCCCAACAATATGTTGTATACAACAAACACACTTAACTCATAAAGAAACTCACAGGCTTAAAGTGAAAGGTTGGAAAACAATACTACATGCTTCAGCACCTAAAAAAAAAAAAAAAAAAAGCAGGAGTAGCAATCCTGTTTGCAGACAATCTAAACTTCAAACCAAGATTGATCAAACAAAAAAACAAAACCACTACATACTGGTTAGGGAAAAAATTCATGATGAAGAGGTAACACTCATAAATATGTATGCATCCAACAGAAGAGCAGCAAGTTATATAAAACAAACCTTAATGGATATGAAAAATCTCATATCGAACACCACAATCTTGACAGGAGACCGCAACACCCCCTTATCCGAAAAAGATAGGTCAGGAAGACAAAAAATTAGCAAAGAAGTAGCAGAACTGAACCAGAACTTGGAACAACTGGACTTAGTGGACATACACAGAGTGTTCAACCCAACCACTTCAAAATACACATTTTTTTCAGCTGCACATGGGATGTTTTCTAAAATAGATCACATATTAGTTCATAGATGATGCTTAACTATATATAAGAAAACAGAAATTATCCCATGCATATTATCTGACCACAGTGCAATCAAATTGGAAATAAATGACAAAAGAAACCATAGGAACTCCAGGATTACATGGAAATTAAACACCATTCTTCTCAGCAACCAGTGGGTTATAGATGAAATTAGACAACAAATTAAACAGTATCTACAATTTAACGAAAATTCAACACAACCTACCTGAATTTGTGGTATGCAATGAAAGCATTTCTTAGAGGGAAATTTATAGCTCTGAACTCACACATTAAGAAAATAGAACGGGCCGGGCGTGGTGGCTCACGCCTGTAATCCCAGCACTCGGGAGGCTGAGGCAGGAGGACTGGTGCGAGTTCGAGACCAGCCTGAGCTACAAAAGTGAGCTCAAGGCCAGCCTGAACTGCATTGTGAGACCCTGTCTCAAAAAGACAAAAAAAAAAAAAAAACAGGGTTTAAAAGAAAATAGAACGGGAACAAATAAACAATCTTACTCAGCGCCTAAACCGACTAGAAATGAAAAGCCCAAAGGCAGGAGGAAATTATAAAGATTAGACCAGAAATTAATTCAGTTGAGACAAAGAATACAAAGAATCCAAAAGTTGGTTCTTTGAAAGATTAAATAAGATTGATAAGCCCCTAACCTCATCAAAAAGAGAAAAGACAGGACTCAAATTCAAGCAATAAAGAATGAAAAGGGTGAAATCACTACAGACCCAGCAGAGATACAGAGGATCATACCTACTTTGAGAATCTTTACTCTCACAGAATTGAAGACACAGATGAAATGAGCAGATTCCTAGAAAAGTACAAATTACCAAAACTCATCAAGAAGATACTAGAATTCTCAATGACCCAATAGCAGCCAATGAAATACAGAATGTAATAAAAAGCCTACCGACAAAGAAAAGTCCGGGACCTGATGGATTCACCTCTGAATTCTACAAGAAATTTATTTATTTATTTATTTATTTTTTGTCTTTTTGAGACAGGGTCTCGCTATGCAGTTGAGGCTAGTCCTGAGCTCACTATTGTAGCCCAGGCTGGTCTCGAACTCGCACCAATCCTCCTGCCTCAGCCTCCCGAGTGCTGGGATTACAGGCGTGAGACACCGCGCCCGGCTCTACAAGAAATTTAAAGAAGAAATAACCCCAATACTCCTCAAACTCTTCAATGAAACTGAAATGGAAGCAATCCTTCCAAAATCATTCCTAGAGGCAAGTATTACACTGATACCAAAACCAGAAAGAGATGTAACTAAAAAAGAAAACTACAGACCAATTTCTCTCATGAATATAGATACAAAAATTCTCAATAAAATCCTTGCCACTAGCATACAACAAATCATCAAGAAGATTATGCACCATGACCAGGTAGGATTCATCCCAGGGATGCAAGGATGGTTCAATATACGCAAATCTATAAATGCAATACACTATATCAATAGAGCCAAAGCCAAAAATCGCATGATCCTCTCAATTGATTCTGAAAAGGCCTTTGAAAGTACAATACTCATTCACGTTCAAAGTCCTACAGAAAATCGGAATAGAGGGCCTCTACCTGATAAAAGCCATCTACAAAAAAATCCAACAGGTAGCATAACTCTAAATGGGGAAAAACTGAAGTCTTTTACTCTCAAATCTGGTACAAGACAAGGATGCCCCCTATCACCACTCCTATTCAATATAGTTCTGGAGTCATGAGCTACAGCCATTAGACAAGAAAGAGAAATAAAAGGAATAACAATAGGCAAAGAAGTAAAACTATTACTATTTGCAGATGACACGATAATCTACTTAGAAGACCCAAAGAACTCCACCAAAATGCTACTGGAATTAATACACAAATTCAGTAGCATAGCAGGCTACAAAGTCAACACACAAAAGTCAACAGCATTCCTCTATCCAGATAACAAACACAATGAGAGAGAAATTAAAGATTTCTCTATCTATATCAAAATACCATCAACATACTTCACAGACCTGGAGAAATCACTCCTAAAATTTATTTGGAACCAAAAAAGACCCAGAATTGCAAAGACAATTCTGGGCAACAAAGGTAAGGCAGGAAGCATTGCCGTTCCTGACCTAAAGTTATACTATAAAGCTACAGTAATAAAATCAGCATGGTACTGGGAAAAAAAACAGACCTGAGGATCAGTGGAATAGATTAGAAGATGCAGAAGCAGATGCAAATACACTCAGCCACCTTATCTTTGACAAAGGGGCCAAACATGCTTACTGGAAGAAACATAGCCTCTTCAACCAATGGTGATAGAAAAATTGGCTCTCTACATGCCAAAAGCTAAAACTTGACCCTAGTCTATCACCATGCACTAAAGTCAAAATGGATTAAAGATCTAAATATTAAAAGAGAAACATTAAATCTCTTGGGAGAGAAAGTGGGAGAAAATCTTGAAGACACTGGGGTAGGGAAAAAATTCATGGACAAAAATCAAAATGCACGTTTAACACTTGAAAGTATCAACAAATGGGACCTTCTCTGGCTAAGAAGTTTTTGCATATCAAAAGAAATTATCAACAGTGAAAAGACAACATACAAATTTTGAAAAGATTTTAACTAATAAGAACTCAGACAAAGGTCTTCTATTTAGAATCTATAAAGAACTGAAAACCATTAGGATCCCAAAATTAAAAGACCCATTCCAGAAATGGGCATCTGAGATGAACACACACTTCTCAGAGAAAGAAATTCAGTAAGTTTATGAACACATGAAGAAATGCTCCACATTGCTAGCCATCCATGAAATGCAAATTAAAACAACACTTAGATACCATCTCACCCCAGAAAGAATGGCCATCGTAAAGAAATCAACCAGCAACAAATGCTGGAGAGGCTGTGGAGCAAAAGGAATACTCCCCTGCTCGTGGGAATGCAGACTGGTGCAACCATTATGGAAAGCATTGTGAGCGCTCCTTAAGAAACTAGAACTGGAAATCCCGTTCATTCCAGCTATCCTGCTAATGGGAATTTTCCCAGAAGAACTGAAAACGTCATACCATAGTGATATCTGTGCACCTATGTCAATAGCAGCCCAACTTGTAATAGCCAAATCTTGGAAACAACCAAAATGCCCATCATTTGAAGACTGGTAAAAAAAAAAAATGGTATTTTTATACAATCGAATATTACTCAGCTATAAAGAGTGATAAACTGTAAGTCTTCATATATATATGGATGTATATTGAGCATACTCATAAGTGAAATAAAGCAGACCTACATTTGCAAATATTGTATAGTCTCTCTAGTATAAGAAATCTAAAGAAGAAATAAAAATGGAAAGGCGTAACACAGCTGAATTGAAATCAAAGATTTTGAAGCAACACTAAAACTACGCTTGGAATGCGTGTCATTCGGGACTTCCAGATGTGTGCTGCTTCTATTGTAAACTTTAGGTTACTGCTGTACTCTCTCTCCCGTAAATGACTGGTTAACAAAAAGATAGAAAAGTGGTATTAATTGAGAATAAGAGACCAGGCAAAATACCATAGGCTTGACAGGCTACAATTTTGTACATCCTTAGATTTCTAAATGTCTGTGTAAAAACATGTTACTGCTTTTATCACAATCTGTAGAGATTTATTAGAATATCAATGATTGAAGGAAAATACTAATGTCACACTAAGTCTAAGATGTATGATATTTAGAAAGACAGTGAGGTTGAGCTCAATTACTTATGTTATGAAGTAATTGTATCATGGAGCTTTTCTGCTGGAGGATTGAGAATGTAAGTTAACAGACCAAAAGTTGGAGAAAGGGAAGAAAACTTTTTCTTCTCTTCTTCTTTTTTCTTTCCCCCCACTTCGGAAGCAATAGTGATTAGAAAATTTGTCATAACATTTATGAGGATAACAATATGCAGTGTCTCTTGTTGCCAATGTACTACTAACATGTTTTGAAACTCTCATATTGTTATCTCTTATTAAAAGTAATAAAAATTAAAATTAAAAAGAAAAAAAAGAAATGAAATATCTGTATGTGTGGTTGGTTGTTTTTGTGACAAGCCCTCATTATGTATTTGATGTGGCCTATAACTCACTGTGTAGCCCAGGGTGGTCTTGAACTTGTAGTGGTCCTCCTACCTCAGTTTCCTAAGTTTTGGGATTATAGGTGTGGGTCAACATGACAAGCACTTATTTCTTTTAGATTTTAATTACCACATGTGTGCAGTATACAATTTTCTTTCTCTTGAGGAACTGGCACATGTATATAACACATCTTAACTTTACCCAGCCTGTTCCTCTCTTTACTTCCTTTTCCCACCCTTGTCCCTGTCTCTTTTAGCCCCCTCTTCTATATAAAACATTCCTTACTTTCTTTTTTTTATCCTTCTTTATAGAAAAGTAGTACTGTACTGTGTATAAATACTTTATCCAGTCATCTCTTGATGGACATATAGGTCACTTCCAAGATTTACATATTATAAGTTGTGCTGTTATAAACCATGACAATGGATGTATCATGGTTAGTAAGATATTTTTAACTTTTTCAGAATTAACCTAGAAAGGGAAACCTTTTAAAAGAAACCTAGAAAGGGAATAGCTGGGTCCAGCAGAACCTGTATTTTCAGTGTTTTGAGGAATCCATATACTGACTTATATAGTGGCTATACTAATTTACATTTCCACTAAGAATGATTCATTTTACCCTGCACCCTTCTGAGCATTTATCACTTGATTTCTTCATAACCATTCTTTCTAGAGCAGCAGTTCTCAACCTGTGGGTCATGACCCCAGCAAAACACAGGGGCTGCCTAAAGCCATCAGAAAATACATATTTCCAATGGCTTTTTAAACCCATGTTATGCCATGGTGAAATTTTATTGGAATTAGTAATAAATATTTCTTAACATGTAATTAACTATTCTTTTGTGAGTAATCACTATGTTTACATTATGTTTGATTTGTAGCAATACGACATAATGCATATCAGGTATTTTCATTCCAATTCATAACTGTAGCAAAATTACAGTTTTCAAGTAGACACCAAAATTATTTTTTGGTTTGAGGTCACTGCAACATGAGGAACTGTATTGTGGGGTCACAGCATTAAAATGGTTGAGAATCACTGTTCTAGAGTAAGATGGAATCTCACTATTGTTTTAATTTGCATTTCTTTAAAAGCTATCTTTGCTGGGCGTGGTGGCCCACACCTGTAATCCCAGCACTTGGGAGGCTGAGGCAAGAGGATCACTGCGAGTTCGAGACCAACCTGGGCTACAAAACTGAGTTCAAGGCCAGCCTGAGCTGCATAGTGAGACCTTGTCTCAAAAAGATAAAATAAATAAACAAACAAATAAATAAATAAAAGCTATCTTTAGTATTTTTGGCCATTTGTACTTCTGAAAAGTATCCATTTCAATTGTCCAACTTTTAATTGGGTCTTTTATTTTTGGAGGGTCTAATTTTTTTTTTCATATTTTGTTGGTGTTAGTTCTCTTGTGGAATAGTTAGCAAATTTCTTTCCCATACTACAGGTTGGCTCTTCATTCTGTTGATGGTTTCCTTTGCCGTGCAAAAGCTTTTTAAGTTCATACGATCCTATTATTTCTTGTGCAACTGGAATCTTCGGCTATCCCTATGTTTTCAGGAATATTTTATCTTTCAGCAGAATGTTTCTACTTTAATATGTAAATCCTTATTTTTATAATAATTCATTACATACTGAAAGATACAGGTCTAGATTCAGTTTTCTGTAGGAGTACAGCCAGTTTTACCAGCACCATTTGTTAAAGATGTTACCTTTCACCAACATATATTTTTGACCCCTTTGTAAAAGATAACTTGGGTGAATGTGTCTGGGATTGCCTCTGCAGCCTCTATTCTGTTCCACTGATCTATGTATCTGACTTGTGCCAATACCGTACTGTTTCGATCACTGTACTTTTGTAATGTAACTTGAAACTAAAGATTGTAAATGGTACTGTTTTAATTTCTTTTTTGGTGGGCTCATTATTGGTATAAAGGAATGCTATTCATTTTTCTGTGTTGATTCTGTATCCTGTTCTGTTCTTTTTTTCACGGTTCTCATATCTCTAATGCTCCTTATTATTCTAACAAGTTTCATACCATTTACTTCTTTCCAATATACCATGAACAAAAAATCAAAATTATAGATACCTAAATCTCAGTTTATAACATAGTCATATTACTTTTGGAAAACTATTTTGAGAATACATTTTTTCTTTTTACTAAGTCAATATATAGATTATGCTACACAATTGGAATAGTCACCTGAAAAGGAAACAAAATGAACAACTTACCTATCTACAGCAACAACAACACTTTGAGAACTGGTTTCTCCAATGGATTCCTGAATACTTGCAATCTGCTTCCAGTCCACATTTCCTCCAACTACCACATGAGAGTCATTTCAATTAAAAAAAAAAAAAAAAAAAATCAGTGGAACAATACACACAATACACCTAGTTTTTAAACTTTTTAAAATTTAAGACATGGTATAGCTTAGGTTGGCCTTAAACTGTGACACAAAGAGCTGAGATTACAGGTATGGGCCATTACACTTGGCCTTAAAACACCTTTCTGAAATCAACCATGCTCCTAATAAGTGAAGTAGGGCTTGGAATGAACAATTCTTTTAGCATTGTTAATCAGGGACAATTATACTTATCGAACTAATTAGTATACTAATTAGTATACAAGACATGTTTATAAGGCACAAACTGCAAAGTTATAGGTAATACAAATTAGGAGTACTGTAAATTTAGATTACAAAATCAGTGTTTAATTAATTCATCCTAGTTTCAACATTAGCATCTGTGGGTCATTCTTTTTTTTTTTTTTTTTTTTTTTTGGTCTTTTTGAGACAGGGTCTCGCTATGCAGTTAAGGCTGGCCTTGAGCTCACTTTTGTAGCCCAGGCTGGTCTCGAACTTGCACCAATCCTCCTGCCTCAGCCTCCCGAGTGCTGGGATTACAGGCGTGAGCCACCACGCCCGGCTTTTTTTGTATTCTTAGGGAATGGTCTACAGAGTGTTCAGGGTCTCACTACTAGATCAGACTCTAGTGATCCACCTGTTTACAGCCTCCTAAGAGCTGGAATTAAAGGTGTGTGACACCACACCCAGTCTCAATTGCAGTCCCAGTGTGCCCCAGGGATCAAACCCCTGGTCCCTGTGCCTGCTTACAGACACTTTAATCGGCTGAGCTATTTGGCTGGCTCCTATGTGGGTCACTCTAATCCCATATAATCAGAATTTCCCTGTCATTTAATCTTTAATTCCCTGTTTAAAAATGCTGGCAACTCCACCTGTGAGATATAATTTCTTTTACTTAATCATTTATCTTTCAACTTGTGCTGTAAGTCTAACATAATAAATCAACAGTATCCTCTTACCTTCAACTTGTTTCAAACACCATCTATTCAGCTGCATTCCTACTCAGTTCAGGCCTTTATATCTAAAGTCTTGGCTACTATAATAGTTCCCTGGCTTACTGTCCGGACACTGTTATTCCCCTCTTCAATATCTCCTTCACTCTCCTGTCAGATAACCCTCTGAATTAATTTTTCTCATTGGGATAAAGTATAAGCTCTTCAGTCTAGTATTTTGTATCTCTAGTCATGCTTTTTTTCAACTAGTAAAAATTTACCTATCAGGCCTAATTGGAGTTCTCAATAAGGAATTCCTCTCTATTTTTCTCATCTGCCTCTGAACCAAGCTTCTACTTAGGATACACTACTCAAATCAGAATTATTTCCATACTGTTCCATACTAATTTTAGGCATGTTAATGTTACCTTCTCACACACGTGAGATATGTTGCCTCCTCATACACATAAAATACGTAGCATGTGTATTCTCTAAATAAACATTTATGTAACCAAGCTGTTCAATTTTCAAATATCTTTGAAGAAAGGAATATCTATAAATTCAAATTTCAGAACTATATACCATGTATTTACAATAAACTTTCATGATTCCAAAAATAAAGTACAGAATTTCATCACAGAAGAAATACATATAGTCACCTGCTTATTATGTGAGTTCTGCATCCATATACTCAACAAAGCTGTGATCAAAATATTTGAGAGGAAGAAGACTCTGTTTGTACCTGAGCTTGTATAGAATTTTTTCCCTGTCACTCTTTAAACAACAGTGTTATATTTACAGAGTACTTTTATTTATATTGTAGCAGGCATTATTAAGGAAGTTAGAGATAACTTAAAGAATATAGTGGAGTATATATACGTTATATATAAATACTAAGTCACATTACATAAAGGACTTACAGGTCCTTAGATAACAGTATTCCCAGCAGTCCTGAACCCATACTGTTAATTTAGTGCACAGATGTTGTTAATAAAGGAGAATACTAGTTTTAACTGGCTCTACTGTCTATACCATATCTTCTTCCAGTCTAAGTTCTAATTACAGTCTCCTACTCAAGAAAGTTAACTGTGCTCTCTGGGTAGGTGGACACACAGGGTGGCAGCTAGGTAGATGTTTTCCAAATGGCTGGATGGTCACTAACAAGGTAGGCTCTGCCCAACAGGAGCTAGGTCAACAGACTAGTTCCCTCAATGGTGTAGATTTAAAATCAGAGTCTAATGAATCTGGAGAGTGGAGAAGACTAGAAAGAAAAATGTAACATAAAAGCATAAATAAAAGAAGTTATTGGTCTCAGGACTACTCTGGAAGCTTGAACTGTTTTTGTATTTCCAGGTTTCAAATTTATCTTTATGTAAATCCCATCCCCCTTTTTGGAAGGGAGAAGGGCCACCTCACATTTGTATATTCTAAGTAGCACAAAACAATAAGCAAATCAATTTTAATTCATTTCAAGTATATCAGCACATATTCTCACATGACTAAAATTTTTAGGTTAATTTTTTTTAAACCTAATTCTGTAGCCTTACTCGCTAAAATTGAGCAATTAACATCTACTGTTTTTCTTTTCTTTTTTTTTTTTTTGGTACAGGGGATGAAACTTAGGACCTTGTGCTTGCCAGGCAAGCACTTAAGCCACTGAGCTATCTCTTGGGGCCCATCTATTGTTACTTTGGCCCTCTCTATGCCTCTTCAGAGATAATCAGTGACATTCACTTCACTTGACTATAAAGTTTTTGTTGGATTTTATGCTACTTCATGAAGTAATTATAATTCTTATCTAATATTTAGAGCTGGACTTCCACAGTATGTGAAGTCACCATGCAGTGCTCAAGTAGTTCTACATTTGCTAGATCATCCAGGTCTCACATCTCCATCTGCAAGACCTCATGCTAACCCAACAGCTAGGGAATCAAAGAAATGAAACCTTGCATTGCTAGATGCTTCAACTGGACACAGCAAGATACCCATTTTCCTCAGTACATCTTGAAGTCATTACATAGGTCTGGTCTTTTATTTTTCCCTTTTCATTTCTGAAATCTTTTTGGAAATTTTTCCTGAGATGAGGTCTCCCTGTGTAGCCCAGCGTGGTCTGAACTCACTACCTCAGCCTCATTAACCCTGGGATGATAGGCCTGCGCCACCATGCCCAGCATTCTTTCTGATTTCTTACGATGGCTTACTGTCATAACAACACAAATCAATAAAAGACTTAAAAAAATCCCTAATTGTATAACTCAAGCCTTTAACAGGTAAATAGTCTTGGATCTCAGTCATGTTCCTTCCTGCTGTTTTTACATCATGCTTGCAGTTGGGGGTTGGGGGGGAGGATGGACAGAATATACAAAAATTTCTACTAATCAGCCATTGTGCTAAAGTCTGTTCATATATATTCTTATTTAACCTTAATAATTAGATGAGTAGATACTTCTTTAGTTTGCAAAAGTGGAAGCCAAATCTCAGAAAGATCAAATTAGGTTGTATACAGTAAAGAATGCAAAAGCACTCAAATCTGAAAAAAAAAAAAAAAAAACAGTTTTCAAGGTCAAAGTCTAAACTTTACTTATTCTTGGTAGAACAACTTCCATTAATGAATAAAAATGCTCAATCTTTAACTTTTTGTATCTATTTTTCCTTTTTCCTCTACTTGAATTAAAATTGGAAATTCCTGGTCATAACTGCACTAGGGGAATCTTGTAGACAGGACCTAGATTGACAAAAGAATTGTGAATGCGAAAGCTTTCTTCAGCTAGACATGTATAAGCTCTTACACATATAAATTACCTATTTAATCTTTACGTAGGTAATTTATTTCAACCTTTTCTGAGTCCTAAGCAGGACACTGAGAGTAAGCGTCTTTTAATACTGTGTGCCAGATGAGGCAAAAAAAGACTTGCTTCTCTACTTTACTCATCTTGCTTTTTTCTTTGTAATACTGGATGAAGGATATTTAATGTAATTACTGGTCACTGGTACAATAAAGTGACTTATAATAAAAAGATTAATAACAACTTTTGGTATATTGTAAAAAGAATCTTAAAATTCTCACCTAGCCCCAGACCCACAAATTCATCAGGAGCCTGATCTTTTGTTCCAGTAAGAGATCCTTCTCTCCCTCTCACTGTTCCTGAAATGTATCGAGGTTTCACTCCAGTTCCTATAAGTTGTGCCAGCTCCAGCTGACTAATGCACTTTAGAATCTTAATTAGGAAAAAGAAGAAAAAAGTTATACTCTAATAGCCTCAAAAATAAACATTATATTATTTAAGAACTGAATATACTTATTTAAAATGTTCTGAATTAATTTTTACCAGCTAAACCATATCAGTGATAGAATATTTAACATTTTACACACCAAATTATAAATAAAATGTTTATACCTCATGCCATGAATTTCCTAAATAATTTCCATCTGTATGAGCCACTGTGATAAGTGTTTTTATTGTATCAATATTCTTTTGCTTCATTTCAGTAATACCAGAACTCACTGTTAGCAAGGTAAATCTTGCTAGTGCCTGTACATATGCATCTCTTTCCAGCTACAAAAAAAAAAAAGGCAAAACAGATCAGATCTATTTACATGGCTGCAGATACTGACAAATTGTTAACTTGTTTAGTAATTTAACTGACATGTGAATTACAAACAATAGCGCAAAATATATTTTTAATTTTTAATTATTATGCAGAAAATATATATAAAATATATAAAATCTTATAGCAATGGAGATTCTAATTCAGACTGAAATTTTAGTAACAAATTCATACTGTAAAATTTTTTTTGAATATTTTTCAAGCACTATATGGATTACTAAAAATCAGACTGATTGATTGATTGATTGATTGTACCAGGGATTGAACTCAGGACTCTGCGCTTGCCAGGCAAGTACTTATTCCACTGAGCTATCTCTCTGGCCTCAAAAATCTGATTTATAAAATTGCTCTTTTTACTCTTAGTAGACTGTATTTTGTTATATACTAAACTACATCATTCATAAATAGGAAATGGGTTTTAAAAAAAGAGAAGACTGCTTAAAATTTATCCTCAAAGTATATAAATTACTACTGGAAGGAATATTTTCATGAAAAGTATAGGCTAGGTACTTGTTTCTCTTATAAGAGAACTTAAGTTATAAAATATGTAAATATGCAAAATGATTCAGTAAGTATAGGCAAATGTTTAATAAACTACTCACCATACTAACACTGAAAATCTTAAGAAATTTTGTAATGTAGCTAACGTTCTATAGAGAATAAATAGTAACCAAAGACACAAAGTTTAGAAAGACTAGTATAGAATTATCCAGTCTGAAAGACAAACATGAGAGTTAAATTTGATCATAACTTTGAAATTCATTTTTAATCACTCATATATTTTAATAAGTGTTGTAAATGGAACTGTGGAAATGTTGTAACAAACAAATGTTTTTTTTACTGGCTTACAAAGATAAAACTTCATTACCTGAATGCTGAAAATGCATGCAATTCTGATTGCACATCTTATCCCTTCCAGGCAAAGAGAGGCTACTTCAGTATCATCACAGTCTTGTAGTCCCACACTAAATGCAGCCAGAAAAGGTGTCCAAGCCAACTAGACGAATTAAAAATTTGAAATACATCATGGATATCAAATGATAATTAAGCTTTATAATTTTATACTAAGTTTCTCAAAATGTGTACCCTACACAAGATGTAAGAAAGTTCTGAAAATAACAAAATGAGATTCTTAGCATACCATCTGGAAGCTTTCTTACAAAAAGGGAAAAACTATGTAATGTTACCTGGGCTTGAATGGGAAAGTAAGAGCATGAATTCAGTAATCATTTTAGGCATATTTTAAGAGCAGCTTTTATAAATTAATAAAAAGGGAATTAATAAAGTAGAAGCAAATGATACAGATAAAAAAAATATAAGGATTATCCCTGCCTCTGAAATTCATCACTCTTTGCAATCTTTGGCCCCATAATAATTCACTTTCTATTTCTTTCCTTTTTTTTTTTCAGTACCACAAATCAAACTCAGGATCTTGTGCTTGCCAGACAGGTGCTTATGCTGCTGAGCTATCTCTCTGGCCATTTTCTATTTCTAATGAAAATCCTTTTGTTCATTTTTTTATTTGCAACAAATCACAATATTCTTTTCTCTTAATACTTGTTCTCTTCACATAACCGAGCAGAATTTCTTTAAACAACTGAACATTTTGCCATGAGAACAGTGGTGGAAAGAAAATTCAAAAAATCCTTCAATATAGGCTATGGAAGACAAAAAATTCTGAATACTAATGAATAATACTATATAAAACAACTAAAAGTTACTTTCTGACTACTTAAAATCCTAATAATAAGACCACTTAAATTTGTAATGTCTGATAGAAGAATATTCACTGCTTGAGCTGGGCATGGTAGCACACACATATAATCCTAGCACTTAGACTACAAGAGGAAGATCAGCCTGGAATACAGTATGTTCAAGGTCAGCCTTAACTTCAACTCCATTGGGAAATCCTGTCTCCAAAAACAAAAAAAGAAAAGAAAAGAAAGAAAATCACTGTGTTCAGTAAATCGTCAAGAACAGCTGTTTTCATATATGCATCAAGTTCAGAAATGTTATTAGTATACTACAGAGATGTCAACTGCTTAGACAGAGCACAGGAGCTAGGGTTTGATTCCCCCAGGGTGTGCTGAGATTGTGATTAACACGGGTGTGGTGGCACATTCCTATAATCCTAGCACTTGGGAGGCTGAAAACAGGAGGATCACAAGTTGGATCTATGTAGTGAGATGCTGCATACCCTGTACTAAAATTTTAAAAAATTAGAAAAAAAATAAGCATTTCTTAAAAAAACCAAAATTACGGAGAATGTTATTTCTAAAGTTCACGGAGTAGTCAGGCACATCTATAATCCTAGTGTTTAGAAGGCCATGAGATGGAGGCCAGCCTGAATTACATACAACACCCTGTCTCAAATAAATAAACAAATTCACAAAGTTGAGAAAAGCTTATGATCTCTAAACAAAGGAACATAGCCATAGTACCTATGTTCTTACTAGTCCTTGCTCTGCCACTTATTTCATCTCTCTGTATCTCATTTTTCTTTACCTATAAAACTTGAAGATACCACTACAGAAAGATGCTGTAAGAGGCATATCAAGTGCAGTACTTAAAACTATCAAATTTATAATAATTATATATTTTATTATAATAAGACAATGTTTTAATTTGAGAATCTGTCATATTTTATGTAAGAAATACAGACAGTTATTAAGGGAGGGGGAAGAATTACTTAACTTCATTAAGGATCAAAGACAATAATTTCTTTTATCAAGTTATACTTAAATTAATTTGTTTCGTTTTATGGTTCTGGGGATTGAACTCAGGACCCTGCCAGGCACGCACTTACGCACTTATGCTTATTCCACTGAGCTATCTGTCCATTCATAAACTCTGTGGAACACAATTTGGCAATATATAAAAACATTGTAAAAATTTCATATCCCCTGTATTACAAATTTCCTTCTACAACTTTGTATCATTTAGTCTTTCTTCTCAGTCAGTGCATGTTTACTGAGCAATTACCACAAGACAAGACAGTGCAAGAACTTAGAAAAGTACAGTCCTTTGCTTCAAACACATATATGTATGACATATATTAAGATATATAGCATATATTTAAATAAAATGAAACCTATTAAAATAATAAAGGAAAAGTATAACATGTTAGGAAAAGAAAATTAATTTTTAATATTAGAGGGGCCAGGGTTAGGACTCTAAAAAGGTGACATTTAAGCTGGAAACTACTTGGGGATAGAAAAGTATTGCAGGGCATACCTTCTAAGAATGCCCCAAAGAGAAAGAAGGTAAAACAGTCTAGAAATGGAAGTGAATGTCAGTGTGACTGTTGCCTAGTAAGAGAGATGTTCAGCAACATTTAGAGAGGCAGGGAGACCTACATCACAGAAGTTCCATAGAACTTGTGTGTGTTAAGCTTCATGGCATTACTCAAAGGCAATGCAGGGCTAAAGCAGCAGTTCTCAACCTGTGGGTCACGACCCCAGTGGGGGTCGAACGACCAAAGCACAGGGGTTGCCTAAAGCCATCAGAAAATCATAACTGTAGCAAAATTACAGTTTTGAAGTAGCCACCAAAATTACTTTTTGGTTTGGGGTCACTGCAACATGAGAAACTGTATTGCGGGGTCACAGCATTAGAAAGGTTGAGAACCACTGGGCTAAAGGAAGATGGGATTTCATTTGCATTTTAAAAGCTCATACCTAGGGCCAGCAAGGTAGCTCCAAGGACTAAGCACTTGCTTCGGCAAGCACAGAAATCTGGATTCCTGCAAACCATGCCCCGGCCATACCCGGCCATGCCCCCAGGGCATACTAAGACAGCTTGATAGCATGCCCGTAATCCCAGCACTGGGGAGGGTGAAAACAGGAGGATTGCTAGGAGTCCACGCTGCCTAGTGAGACCCTGCATTAAATACATAAAATAAGATCACTCTTATCTCTACAAATGAATACATGAAGCATAAAATAGACATGAGGATGGCAGGAGAATCTGACAGTAATGAGGGTGAGGAAGGATGCTTGAAGCATAGTGGCAGTAGAAGCATACACGATGTTTAAATAAGCTATAGTTAATCAGAGACTGAATCATGAAAAGCTGAAGTGTAAAGAATTTTTAATGACATGGAGAAATACACAATGGCAAGATGTAAAAGTCTATACTTAGTATGATCACAATTGCATAAGATAAAGTAGCATGTATAGAGAAATAGAATTTTTCTGTGCAGTGGAATTATAGTAGGTTAACATATATATATATATATATATATATATATATATATATATATATATATATATTTTTTTTTTTTTTTATGTTTGAGTATAGGGTCTACAGCAGTGGTTCTCAACCTTTCTAATGCCATGACCCCACAATACAGTTCCTCATGTTGCAGTGACCCCAAACCAAAAAGTAATTTTGGTGGCTACTTCAAAACTGTAATTTTGCTATAGTTATGATTTTCCGATGGCTTTAGGCGACCCCTGTGTTTTGGTCGTGACCCACAGGTTGAGAACCGCTGGTCTACAGGGTCTCACTACATGGATCAGATTCTCCTGCTTTCAGCTTCTTAAGTGCTGGGATTATAGGTGTGCACCATGCCCAGTCTCAATCACCATCTCAGCGTGCCCTGGGTGGGGCCAGCATGGCATGCAGGGGATGGAACCCCGGCTGCTATGCTCTATCTAAGCAGGTGCTTTAGTCCACTGAGCTATCTGGCCGGCCCATTATAGTAGGTTATTGTTTTCTAACCAACTCCCGCCAAAAAAGACATATTTGAAAAGAAAAACAAAATAAAGACATGAGATCACTTTAAACAAAAGTGGCTTTATAAAACTTCATAATATAGTACTCTGGTGGCTGAGGCAGAAGGATCTGCCATATACTGGGACAACTTAGTGAGACCCTGGTCCAAAATAAAATTTAAAAAGAACTAAGGGCATAGATCAACGGTAAAATATTTACCTAGAATACATAAGTCTCTGGATTTAATCTTTGGTATAATGCTATTACTACTGCTATTAATAATGTTTTTTTACATTCCAACATCATAGCTGGGCATGGTGGTGCACACCTGTAATTCCAGCACTCAGGAGGCTGAGGCAGGAGGATCAGTGTGAGTTCAAGACCAGCCTAGGCTACAAAAGTGAGCTCAAGGCCAGCCTGAAGTGCATAGTGAGACCCTGTCTCAAAAAGACTAAATAAATAAATAAATAAATAAATAAATAAATAAAATAAATAAATAAAAAAATTCAACATCATTTTCTGTGTTATTCCAAAGGACAAGGCCAAATATACTCCATTATTTCTTATAGCACTGTCGCCCTGGCTCCCTCACTCTTATCTCAGAATTCTTCATCACATTTTTAGAAACTCTGAAGTACAGACCATAAAATTTCAGAGTTGAGCGTTGTCGAGATAGCTCAGAGGTCTAAAATGCCTGCTTAGGCAAGCTTAGGCAACTGCAGGGACCACAGTTCGATTCCCAGCACCACATGATATGCCAGCCTCACGCCCAGGGCAGGCTGAGCTGGCCACAATATAAATAAATAAATATAGTGTAAAAAATTTTTAGAGTTGAAAAGAAGCACAGAAATCTTACAGTCACCTTTACTACCCGTATACATGTGTAGGCGGAATGAGAACTGAAATTATGATCTCATTCTCCACAGATGGTTTTAATCATGCTATTTCATAAACTAAAATATACTTCATCAACTTTCTCTTTAAACTTGACTATACTTCTCTCTACTTCTCTTTAACTCTATGAGTCACCAATTAAACATTGTGGAAGAATAGAAAAGGTTAGAATGAATAATGGAAAATCAAATTTCAAAGAGTCAATTGTCATTTTTACTAAGCAAACCTACAAACAGAGCACTCCCTTGAGTTTCTTACCCTACTTCCTGAGCTTCAACCCTGGAAATGGAAACACTGAGACTACAAGTACTCCAGTATCACTTCGAGAATTGAACTGAACATCAAAGGTTTAGGTATAAGTCATTTGAAGAAAAATATGTCAAGGATTAATGATCATTCTCTAAACCCATTTAATTTCCAATTCCCAATGTTATACTCCTATTAATTTTTTATTGTGCATTCATCTTCTCATTTTCTTTACACTAAAGAGATGGCTCTATGATGCTGTAAATAGCAAAGCTTCCACATGAATGTGCTATTATCACTATAACACAAAAAGATGGAGATCAAAACTATGTCTAAATGTACATTGCAACCAACAACTACTAGTAATTCTGACCTTAAACATAGGTCTCACATGCTCCAAATGTGTTGCACTTGTAAAAGGTGCCTGAACATGGCTTACAGCCTCCATGAGAGCCTTAGCTGTCTTGGCCATCTGTTCCATTTCTAAATTATATAGAAGTCTTCTCTGTTTTTCACTGGCTACATCTGAAATAACAAAAGACCATTAGCATTTAAAATGTAAAGTACTATAAAACATAAAGTATTTTTATTATCAAACATGACTAATTAACATTAATTAAAAACAAATCTTAAGCCAAACACAGGAGGTCCCATATTATATAACTCCCATATGTGAAAAACTCAGAATAGTCAACTCTACAGAAATAAAAAGCAGACTGGTGTTTGCTAGAGTGTACAGGGAAAAGGAATGAAGTGGTAAGCCAGTGTTAATAGATTTAGAGCTTTGAAGGTAGTAAAAGGTTTTGGACTTAGAAGAGGCAGTAACTGAACAACTTTGTTCATGTACAAAATGCTAACATAACCATTCACTTTAAAGTTGTGATTTTTGAAGGTAAAAAAATTCTGAACCAGGAGTCAGTAGTAACTGAAAAAAATCTGTGAAAAGGAAGACAGCAAGAACTGGAACAATGAAACTGTGAAGGAAACAATCCAAACATAGGCTAGGAAAATAACAGAAAAGAACTAAGAGCAGTGGCATCCATGTACCATACATGCTTGAGTAATATCTTCTAGTTAGCAGGAAAACTCTGACCCTAATATTATCTCCTTCCCATATTTGGTTCTCATTGATTTCCTGCCCTCACATCCCAAAGAAGCCAGAGAAAGACAGCTATGAGGCTATTATAGCAATGAGAATGAAAATTAAATCAGACAATGGGCATCTATTTAGGTACAAAAATAAAGGCTTCTTTATATTGTGAGTTTTTGTTTTGTTTTTGTTTTTTTTCCTGTACCAGGGATTGAGCCCAGGACCTTGTGCTTGGCAAGCAAGCATTCATTCTACCGAGATACAATAAGCTGGCCCAGTCTTCTTTAATATGCTTAATAAGTACAGACAAAAATAACACTATCAAATGAACTGCTGATGTATAATGGGCTGGACATAAGAGCCGAAGATAAACTACTTAAAATTTGACTGTGCTACTTAATCTGAGTTTTGGGGATAGAGATTAAAATAATTTGTATACTAGAGTCATACAGTCTAATTTTCTCTCCTAATCTTTCTGGACTTTCATTATCTTTAAAGTGAAATAAGGGTCTGGTGGCACACACTTGTAATTCCAGCACTTGGGAAGGTAAAGCAGGAAGATCACTGTTGAGTTTGAGGCCAGCCTTGTCTACACCGTGAATTCAAGGACAGCCTGAACTACATATGGAGCAAGACCCTGTCTCAAAAACAAAATGTTCGGTGTGTATGCCTGTTAACTCCTGCTCTTAAGACTGAAGCAGGACAGTTGGAGATCCGATTGGGTTCCATACTGAGTCAAAGCCAGTTTGAACTACATGGGGAAATCCATTCTCAAAAAGCCAGGCAAATACTAACAAAATAAAGTGAGGTAAAATTTACTAAAAGTTCCCTAGAATGTAATTCCCTATGGCATTCAAAAAGATACTCTCTGATATTTATTTCTGTAGTCCTCAGACTCTTATAATTACTCAATTTTTGGAAACAACGTATCACAACATATACCTCACTGCTTTTTTGCTGTGAACACAATTTTGCTACTGTAATATGTTCATGTTTCTCATGTACAGGTACTCAGAAAAGCAAGAATTTTTCTGTACTACAGTTACATTCTTGAGCCATTACCCTTAAGGGATCAAGAATGACCTATACTTGAGTTTATACCTTTAATCACCAGCACCTGTGTATGTATAGTGCCTAGAATAGAGCTGGACTCATAGCGAGTTCCTATTGCCAGTTGTAGCTAGGACTTAACAGTGTCATAATTTACAGTCTGTCTGAACTATTCACTTCTAACTCCAATGACCTTAACCTTTTCTACCTCTACCTGTTTCTAGCTTCTATTTCTTTTGCAATAATAGAAAGAATTGCATTACTTGTAGAAGATGAGTCATAAAAATAGAGCTATATGCTGACTAGTGAGATTGTGTGAACATCTCTTTGGCTTCCAAATCTTTGTTTAGATCAACTACTAAATGAAAGAGCATATATGTATTGTAAGAGATACATTAATATTATTTCATTAATAATGCATTAACTTTTAGAGAACATAAAAAACACATCAACAAACTGTATACTGTAACACTAAAAACAACATGACTCTAATTCTTTGTATGGGATTTCTTTATTTTAAATCCAGTAAGACTTTTAAGAACCTATTTTTCACCTTCAACAATCACGATTGAACTGATTTATATACTTACTCTGTTTACTTGACTTTGTGGGGATTGTTAATTCTTTCGTTTCTTTCATAGATATTTTTTTGCCAGCTATTTCATTATAGATAGCTGACAGATACTCTTCAGGAAGATCTTTACTGTCATTGATACCTCTATTCATTTTAATATATTGTTCCTTCGTCATTTTGTTTTTAACCTAGACATGAAAAAAAAATTGTCATGGTTCCTACAAATTAACATAAAATGTTACTCATTTTAAGAATCTCAATACTTATTTAAGAGATTTTGTAAATACTTTTTGAGGAGTGGAAATAGAAAACATTTAACAAAACAAAAATGACAAAAGGAAGTCATGGAAAACGGAAGTAATGTAGAAATGCAATTTATTCTGCCAAATATTACCTTATATTTCTACATATAATGATATGGACATTATAATTTGTAATAAGAATGAGGGGAGAACAGACAATTATTTTTGTCCAAGGTTAAAGAGCTTTCATTGTCTCTTTAAGGAATCAAAGTAATTATTGAAAATATACAATACAATAAAAGTTTCAAAATCGTAGTTCCAAGGACTATAAACATGTTGCTAACAAGTTAAAAGTTGATTTTCTAAATAGTAAATGGAAAAATAAGAACAGCTACAGTTATTTAAAATGAGCAGGACCTGAGGATATATCTTAGTGGCACAGCACTTGCCTGGTATGCACTAGGTCATGAGTTTAATTC
Source organism: Myocastor coypus (assembly GCA_004027025.1). NCBI lineage: Eukaryota > Metazoa > Chordata > Mammalia > Rodentia > Myocastoridae > Myocastor > Myocastor coypus. The sequence continues at coordinate 136,819 of PVJA010000271.1, forward strand.
CTGATACACACACACACACACACACACACACACACACACACACACACACATCAGGCAACAGTTTCTCTACATCATCAAGGTAATTTGGAATATTTTGTCTAACAGTACTCTGAATAGCAATGTTTTACTTAGTAAAGCTATGCATTACAAGTGTATAGTTTATTAGCTGTAGTTCTATCACTGTACTTAATAGTACAGCAATATATTTATATGTCTAAAAATTTAGGCAAAACCCAGAAGACATATGTCTCTGAAGAGATATTTAGTGACATACACTCCTACCATCTTCAATAAAGAATTTAAAGAAACTTTAAAGACAATGTGCTTTGGTATAATGTGCAATAAAATACTTAACAATATTCAAGCAAATCACCAGAAGCTTGTAAAAATAAATTTTGAGGAACCAGCATGCTTAGAGGATATAATTGGGACATACTTATTTAAATTCACATTATTATGCAAGCAGAATCTTCCTAACGTGTTAGAAAGAATAGAAATGCTTTCCATATATAAAATTTTTACTATGGAACCTTTTAAAGAAAACTTACTATGTAAAGCACTAAAGTTCTAAAGTATTCTCATGAGCCACACTATAAAAATATAAAAGTAAATAAGCCCCTTTACCCAGTTTCAAGAAACACCTCATAAAAGACTACATCAGAACTGCCAGTAAGAGGCAAAGGAAAATTAAAATCATCTGGAAATTCTGGGTATGATAAAATGGTACAGCTTCATCAAATTAGAAAAAAGAGAGAAACCTTGACAGAAAATCTGAAGTACTAATTGTCTATGCATACAGAAATGGGCTCTCAAGGGTGGAAGTAGAAAATGCATTACTTTCAGATACTAAAAATAAAATACACTGTACACTTTTGCCATGGTGGGATTTCAGGAGCTGTGAAAAACATAATTTGTTCTCATTCTTTTGATATCTTTTATGAAATACTCAATTTTATTTACATTTGCTTAAAAATTAAGCTGTGTTTAGAATTCAACTCATGTAGGGTTGGCTGCTACTACTGATGAAAATTGATGTAAACACACAGGAGTGTTCTAAATATACCTGAAGTTTTGAAAAAGTTCACTGACTCGGATTATGTAGAAAGGGTAGCTTAAGTATTAATATTTATAGAACACAAATAATGTGTTAAAATCCACTGAATTTAATTCCTTTAAGAATTAAGAATGAGAGCGAAATGCTTCAGCGGTCTAAAGCGCCTGCTTAGGAAAGCTTAGGCAATCGCAGGGTCTGCAGTTCAATCCCTAGCACCACATGCTGTGCCAGCCCCACCCTCAGGATAGGCTGAGACAGCAATTAAACAAAAACAAAACAAAACAAAAAAGACAAAAATTAGTTTTAAGGAATTTCTTTAAAGTTATCTACATTTATTATGTGATGTCTATTTACATGGTCCTCAGTCATAAATCATCTAACACCAAGATCATGAGTTCATGAACTCATAAAATATTTTATCACTGCAGCTTGCACAGCAGAAGATGATACCAAGTCTGATAATAGTCTAAGAACAACCAGTTGCCACTGTCAGACTGGTCCCAAGCACATATTTTGTGAAAAGGAGCTCCTGACCTAAAAAAAGATACTAATCGTAAGATACAGCTGCCTAACTGGTATATGTTCAGAAATATTTTAGCAATCTGTGTACTTACAAAATTAAGTTTTGATATTTGAAGAAATATTTTGATATTTCTTCAAAATGATACAAGTATGTATATATGTATATGAACATATGATACAGTAATACATATAGTGCTTATTTACTTAAAAAAAGAAATGTCAGGGGCTGGGGATGTGACTCAGTGGTAGAGCTACTGCCTTGTATGCACAAGGTTTGAACACCAGCATCCCCCACAACACACACATATACCATGTGTAATACAGCAGAAATACTGCAAAGTATTCAGTGGTCTAAAGAATAAAGTACTTCTTTTAAAAATATCTTTATGGGCTGGCAAGATAGCTCAGCAGTCCCTGCTTAGGTAAGCTTAGGCAACCACAGGGACCACAGTTCAATCCCTGGCACCACATGCTGCGCCAGCCCCACCCCCAGGGCAGGCTGAGCTGGTCATAGCATAAATAAAGTTAAAAAAATTAAAAATAAATACATAATAATAAAAAAAATCTTTAAAAGTACAGCTTTTGAAACATAAAGGTATGTTGATCCATATAAATTCTATGATGTGGACTAAAACTCAGACTATAAACTCTGAAATGAAGATATCAAAATAATTAACTATAAACTGCTCTATAAAATCTTAGAAAAAAATAATCATGCTAAATAATAAAAACCCTAGCTTTGACTACAACACCTACAATATATTAAAAAAAAAAAAAAATTACTTAAAAACAACAACCCCAACTACCTCCGAGGTACATTCACAGTTGTTTAACTCTGGTATTTATGTTATGGCTGGCTCAGCCTGCCGTAGAGGTGGGGCTGGCACAGCATGTGGTACCAGGGATCGAACCATGGAATCTTCAGTTGCCTAAACTTGCCTAAGCGGGTGCTTTAGACTGCTGAGCTATCTTGCCAGCCCCAAGTTGGTATTTAAAACAGGAGTGAATTTACACCTAATCTTTTCTTATGTTAGGTCTATATTTTTTGCATCAGCCTTGCTAATACATCTCAAAACATGCACCAAAATAACCTCATACTTAATCTCAAACTGTAAAATTTTAATTGTCTTTTTAGCTGTGATAGTACTATATTGCAGTAATCCGTAAGCAGAGTATTTTTTCCTTTTTAGAGATACATCCTAAAACATATAAATGAAATTACTTAACAATATACAGGATTTGCTTTAAAATTATCTGGGGTAAGGAAGGGATGTAGATTAAATAAGATAGGCCATAAACTGGCAATTTTAAAGGCTAGACTATGGGTACCATACTTCCTCCCTGTATTGTTCTAATTTGAAACATTAAAAAAAAAAACCACACAAACGATGCTTTATACAGGGTTTTTCCATGTTATGACAAGTATATATAAAAGACCTATCAACATCATTTTAGATTACAATGTAACTTCAGCTTTATACAACGTCAATCATGAGACTAACATTTACAAATTATTATAGATACTTTTAATGAATTACTACTAGAAATCACTCTTATAAGATGTACACCATCTCTAATGGTACCAATTTGGTAATTGGTTTAATTACGGCCGATAAAATTTTCCACTACTACTTACTACACTGAAAAGAAAATGCTTAATTTCTATTTACATGAATGTTACAAAAAAAAAAAAAAAAATACCTGTGGACTGTGAAGGTCTGTGGTCAACATAATAATTGAGTAAGCCAAAACATAAGCAGTATCTGCACTGGCAAAAAGAGTTTGTCTGAAAAATTAAGGTATTCCGTTATAAATTTTTATGGTTTAATACATAATTTCATTCAAGTTTTCTAAAATCTCAACACACCCTTATTAGTGCCTCTTATACAAAAAGCTGGGTTTCTCTAACATATTCATAGACTATTTTCACTCTTATAATCCCATTTCTCCCTTCTTCCTCTCCTTCTGATTTTTTTCCAATTATCTCTCTTCTACTTTCATGTAATCTGTAATTTAAGAAACTCTGATTGCACATATGTGAGAAACTGATACTTAACTTTTTGAGTCTGACTTATTTTGCTTACTGTGATTTCCAGCTACATTAATTTTCCTTCAAATAACACAAATTCATTGTTCTCTGTAACTGAATAATACTCCGCAGTGTAGGTACCCTATACTGTCTTTATTCTTTTATCTCAGGACTTAGATTCTATTTCATTTTAAAATTTCTTTGGATTTGTCATGTTATAGTAGACAAAATAAATTCTCTGTGGAAAAGAAATATGACTTAATATATATTTTTTTCCATTTGTGTATTTGGTACATGTTCTCACTATACAGCTCAGACTGGTGGTGATCCTGCTGTCTTCAACCTCCCCAGCATAGGGATCATAGGTATGCACCATCATGTCCGGACTTGGCTGCAGACTCAGGGTGCCTCAGGGTGGGGCTGGCACAGCATGCAGGACTGGATTTCAAATCCTGGTCCCTGTGCTTGCAAAAGCAGGTGCTTAGTCCTCTGAACTATCTCACCAACCCTGTCCTAGTATTTTTGAAACTCGTTATATTTCCTAGCACAACGTTATGGATATCACTAACAATCAAGAATTATCTCAAACCCAGAATTGTGTAAAATTATTAGGCATTACTAATAAAAGTAAAAACACAAACAAGATCATCTGAATATTACCCTTGATTGCATTCTAGGTATCTTGCAGCAAATTTTTCCATTAATCGATCAATTTTTTGTGCTTCTCCTGGAAGACGAAATCCTTCCAGAAACATGCGAAGGGCTGAAACAAAGTCCTTTCCTGAAAAGTCATGTTGGTCCACATATGCATACATGACTTCTTTGTTAAATTTATCATTATCACCCAGGAATTCACCCACTTGAGTCTAAAGTAAAAACAAGAGACAGAAATTGGCATCCCACTGGCATGCTTTATTTGCCACACTAGCCATTTAAAAAGCAGAAAAATCTACAAAAGCCACAGGTTTCTGATTAGAAGGCTAACAATTTTCAACAGAAAGTTACTTGTATTAGACATGTTTATTATTAAAAAAGACATTCTGACTTTAGAAAATGTATAAATTACATATGTATATATATATATATATATAATATGTAATCTAGGCTATTATTTACTACCTTTTTAGGAAAGGATTTAAATATTTTTTTTCTTTTTGTATTTAGTACAAGGTCTACAGGGTCTCAATATACAGAACAGCCTCCTGCTCTGTGTAATCCTCCTGTTTTTGGCCTCTTAAACACTGGGATTACAGGTGTGCACCACCATCAATGTGTTCTGGGGGCAGGGCTGGCACGACTCACCAGGGGATGGAACCCTGGTTCTTGCGCTTAAGTAGGTGCTTTAGTCTGTGGAGCTATCTGGCTGGCCTAGGAAAGGAATTTTAAAGGGGTTATGTTTTACTAACCTAAAAAGGAATTTTCAAAACAAAAAGAATGAAATAGGGGCCCGGGGGGATGGCTCAGTGGTCTAAAGCGCCTTCTTGGGAAAGCTTGGGCGGCTTCAGGGACCATGGTTCGATCCCTGGCACCACATGCTGGGCCAGCCCTGCCCTTGGGACGGGCTGAGCTGGCCATAAAAATGAGTGAATAAACAAATAAAGGTTCTGAAACAAGAAAAAAAATAAATAAATAAAATAAAAAATTCTTTAAAAAAAGAATGAAATAAATGGTATTCTTTTAAAATCATTTTATTATTGTCTAGTGAGTTTACAAAATATTTGGTTTCACGGTAGCATTTCCATGCACAGAATGTATTTTGATAATACACACTTCCCAAGTGAATAATATACTTACAGAGTCTAATCTTTCTTCTTGATGTAAGAATTGGGCAATGTCTTCAGGTGTGGTTCCAAGCATCCCTTGTTCTTGGAGGTACTGTATTCCTCTCTTTGGTTTCTTGTTAAATCTAAATGAATAGGAACATTTTTAAAAAAGCATTTACAATCCTTAAAAAGAAGGCCTTAAAACTATATTAAATTAATTCTGTAATAGCACTCAGAAAAAAAGGAGCATATTTACTGTAATCAATACACAGAGTACAAAAATACTACATTGTATAAACTTTTCCTTTTTTTTTTGTCTTTTTAAGACAGGGTCTCGCTATGCAGTTCAGGCTGGCCTTGAGCTCACTTTTGTAGCCCAGGCTGGTCTTGAACTCGCACCGATCTTCCTGCCTCAGCCTGGGATTACAGGTGTGAGCCACCACGCCCGCCTTAAACTTTTCTTCTTATAAAAGTCTCAAATGGAAGGCTTTCCTTATTGCTGATAAGGGTCACTTCACACATTCTGTACTATGGTATATTTTTGATCCATATCAAACAGTGATCAACTAGACAATTAGAAATAATGCCACACAGGGAGGCAAACTATGGGTAAGGATATGAATACTAAATATGTCATTCCTTGAATACATATTATCCTTAATCTTTGAGTAACCTTGACTCATTTATCCAAACTGATTTAAGACTGGCACAGTCTTTCTTAATACAGCTCGAGCTCATCTTATCTCCACTTCTGCTACCACACATACTTTGCCAGACTCTAAAGATAATCCAAGTGGTAGAGGCTATTTTTCTACTTGCCTTTTACTAACTCCATTAATGAAGAACTCTCCCTCATACTAAAAGAGCCAATTCAAATGTCAGTTATTGTTAACAAATTATTTACCTCCTACTTCTATCGTACTTTGGTTTCTTATCATTTGTCACTAAACTATTGCCAAGACTTCATATATGGTTTAACCTTTGTTTTGTTCGTATCCTAGTCCATGTTTCACACCACTGGCAAAGTCCAAAACAGAAATCTCATGTTATACATCTGCTTAAAACCTTTAACAGCATACCTGTTTCAAGAGGACAAAGACAATTCTTTTACATGAAGAACACAGCCTCCTTAATCTAGCTTCAACTCAAGACTCTCATCTCAAATTCTGTCACCTCCCCTCCACCTTGCCCTGTCTATGTTTAACAAGAGTCTTTAAATGTATTTCTACTCCTCTGGTTCTGGAGTGCATGTCATTCTTTGTGTGGAATCTTCTTCCTTGTTCTGTTCTAATGATTCCCCTGGTTAATAAAGACCAATCATTTTTACTGAGATAAATACAATTCTCACTTTCTAGAAACTGAACTCTAATGGAAAAAAAGAACATTATTTTGGTATTATTATATTTATTTAGTACAGGGTCTATAGTAGATAGATAGTTCTACACAGTTAGAACTTATAATGATCCTCCTGTTTTTCAGTGTCTCCAGTGCTGGGATTATAGGCTCATGCTACCACAACCAGTCTCAGTTACTGGGAATTGAACTTTGGTCCTTGCATTTGTCTAAACTAACCAGGTGCTTTAGTCTGCTGAGCTATCTGGCCAGCCCTGAAAACACAATTTTAAAATTGCAACGAATACATATATTTAAAAAGTAAGAACATAACACAACAAAAAAGGTGAAATGGTTATTGTGTATTTTGGGGTAAGGTGATTCTGCTACTGAATGATTACATTTTTTATAATGTAAAATGAATGTAATATATAATGTAATGAATGTAATGTAAGACAGGCAGACAACAAGGAAAAAAGAAAGAGAAAGACAGAGAGACAGAGAGAGATAGAGAAACAGACAACAGAGAAAGAAGGACAGGCAACCTGGATGAAGAGGAAGGAATATTTGGACACAAAACCACAGAACAGCATGACATAAAAATAAACAGTTCTATGATGTTACAACAATAAAGTGAAAGAAGTAAGAAATAAAGCTTAGAATCTAGCAAGGGCACAAACAGAAACAAACTCCTTCAAGAGAAATTATTCTAATTAAATGTGAAAAAAAGCCTTCAGATTCAGATCGGAGAAAAGTAAGTCAACTAAAAAGTTACTAGTCAAGGTAAGAAGTACTGATGGGTTGACCTGTAAGCATGCATTGTACAAGATGGACAAAATAGCATTGCCAAGATATTCATGAAGTAAAATCAATAGAATAAAATAACACATCAGTTAACTCTCAGGACTGTAAATTTATAAATTTATAAGCATGCTGGGGTCACTAGTCTAAATACTAAATTGAGAAATAAGAAATAATTAGGAGATATAAAGACACTCAGGGCAGAGATGGCACAGTTTTAGCAGAGAAATACTCAGTAACATTTTTTCTGACACTTACAAATCTATCCCTTGTTCTATTATTTCTTTTTGTTGCTTTAGGACTTCAAATTGTTCTGGATTATCAGTGCCAGACATCTGTGTACTGTAGCTTCCTATTCCTGATGATGATGTTGACTCCAGGGAGTTTAAACTTCCATATCTGTTTATTGTCTCAGGGTGTTTGATTTCAGTCATCTCTTGGTCTGAGGGTTTCTCTTGACCTGTAAGAAACATTGGTATAGCATATTAAAATAGTCCCTTCCTTATCCACAGGAGATATATTCTCTTTTTTTGGTACTGGGGAAATGAACTCAGAACCTTGTGCTTTTGGGGCAGGTACTTAAGCCACTGAGGTATCTCTCAGCCCTCACAGGAGATATGTTCTAAGACTAAATAATGAATCCCTAAAAAAAAAAAATATATATATATATATATATATATATATATATATATATATATATATAGTAAATCGTGGTTCAACAATATTTAATGACACACAACATGTGGTTACTTTTCTTTTCTTATTACAAATTTCTTTCACCTTTTCACTTAAAGCACTTCATGGGATCTATTATGGTTTATGTCTAGTTTCTCCCCAAAGCCTCAGCCAGTATCTGTGAACTAAATAAACTTTCCTTCCTTCATTTTGGGTGTCAGGTATTTGTCCTACCAAAGAGTAAAAAGTAACTAAGACAGAATTTGGTACCAGAGAAGTGGGATCACTGCTGCGGTTATACCTGACAATGTGGATTACAAGCTTTTGAAATGGCTTACAGGAAGAGATAGGAAAGGTTCAGAGATGTCACCTACAAGTGAAGCACTGGAAAAGCTTTGGCTGTTCTGTAGAGCAGATCCTGGTCAGAACTCAGACCAGAAGACTGACAGAAGGCCTGCCTGTAAAGACCAGGTTGAGGTTTCTGTGGGGGAAAAAGGACAGCATTGGTCAATGGACTCCAGATGATTTGTGCTATGGGTTGGCTGAAAACCTGTCTGAATTTTGCTTGTCCCCAGAGACTTTGCCTAAGACTGAGATTAAGCATGGTGGACTGTTAATCTTTTAAGAGATATTTCAAAGCAGCAAACTATTGGGGCAGTGGCATGGCTGTTATTGGCGGCTTTTAGAAAGATTTATGTTGAAAATCAAGATCAAAGAGCCAAGCAGGATGATTTAAAATATGGTGAGTTTGGCCAGGAAGGAAGCACCAGGAGAGCTGTGTACTACAAAGATGGAGCTGAAAGGATCTCCATTGCTGGGAAGGAACCAAAGAATCAAAAAGGACGGCCTGATGGCATCACAAGAGGTGGCAGTTCTCTACTCTTTGAGGCCTCACAATTGCAAACGAGAGAGGCTTTGCCTTGAGAAGCTGCAGAGACCCAAGTACCAGAATGGTGGCAGTGGCCAAACCAGGTTCCAAAATGGCACTGGCATGGAGAATTTGTTTTTTGGAATCAGGGTCAGAGTGTTCATCAGTGCAGACACTCGACCCCTACAACCAAGAGAGAAGCCTGGCTACTGCTCCAGCTGGCAGCAGATCTTGGCATCATCCACGTGGCAGTTGTTTTAGGCATATTCAGAATGCAGGAGTTCTGAGGTTAAGAAGGCTTCCACCTAGATTGCAGAAGGCCTTGGAGGCCATGCAGTGAGCCCCTTAGATGGCAGTGTATAAAGCTGTGTGTGAGAAGCCTGTTCAGTGGAAACCTCAGAAGTTTGGAAAAGCCAGCAACATAGATCGTGCAAAGAGAGGCAAAGCCAGCCTAAGAGAGAAGCCATGGAAACTACCACCAAGAGTGATGTAGGGGCAGAGCTATGTAAGGCCTTTGCAGCTCACAATTCAGCACAGACTGCTTTGGATGTTCCAGCTGGAATTATGGAATTTAATGTTTACTCTGCTGGATTTTGGACATGTGTTCGTCCCAGTGTTTTGTATTACTCTATTGTTTGCAACATTTGGAATGCTAATGTTTATTTTGTGCCTTTGAATGTTGGATGTGTTTAATGTTTCTTTTGTACAGGAGCTCACAGTAGAGTTTACCTTGGATCTTGGAGACTTGGGACTTGGATTTTTCAGCAATGTTCAAACTGCTGGGACTTTGGCAACTCTACCAGATGGACTAAAATGGCTTTTGCACAAAGGGATATATATGAGACTTTGGGGATACAGGGACGAATGTTATGGTTTATATCTAGTTGTCCCCCTAAAGCCTCATCCAATCTTGGGGCAGGGATTTTGAGACTTGATATGATCCACTGGGATTATGTGTTTTAGTACTGATGAGATTATGAATCTGAGTACTGCTGAGAATTATAGATGTGGCCTGAGGCAGATAGGCTAAGGCAGAGAGCCTGACGTAACATAAAGAGAGACAGAGAGACAGACTCACGTCGTTGGTCTGCTGCCCTGATTGGTTGGTTGCTTTCTGCTCCCATGGTTGTTCCACTGCCTCTGTTACCATTGTTGCTATTCCACCACTATGAACTGCTGCTCTCTGCCATGTGCTTCTCTGCCTTGAAGCCAGCCAAGTATGGACTGAAACCTCCAGTAACTGTGAGCTAGATAAATTTTCCTTCCTTCATTTTGGGTGTCAGGTATTTGTCCCAGCAAAGAGTCAAAAATAACTGAGACAGGATCTCTTCAGCATGTCCCAGTAACACTGCTCTTATGCTTTAGGGTCATTATTAAGTAAAATACTTGCTTCAAACCTTTAAATTCCATGACAATTTGCCTAACAAGGTTTCTAAGTGAGTAATGAGTAGGTAGCATATAGATTGGACAAATGTGTAATTCATATCCTAGGCAAGATGGAGAGGGATGTTGTAGACTTTATCACACTACTTAAATCAGTGAGGAATTTAAAATTTATGAATTATTTGTTTTTCCCACTAACAGTTTTTGATTGCAGTTGATTGGAGATGACCAAAATGATAGGTAAGTAAAGTAAAACCACTGATAAAGGGGGACACCATTATATTTTGTTAAAAAAATGTAAATAGGAAAACCTATTCTTCAATAGATAATTATATAAAGCATATGAAGTATGAGGTGCTATAATAATCTACTTTGATATTTAAATCCACTTAATAGTAAAAATGTGATCTTAAAAAAAGTGCTACAAAAATATATAGTTTGTACTATGACTTCTTTTTTCAGTTACTGTGCTGTGTAACTGCAGGAGTTATTCTCATGCTTTGAGTTTTTCTCTGAGAGTAAACATCAAACAGATAAACAACTCTACCGTCTTAAAGCATATTGGCTATATTGCTAGTCTAACTAAATTTGAAAATTCAACTAATTTCAAGTGGAAATGGTGGCACATACCTATAATCACAGTTAGATGACAGGCAGGACAGTGAATTTGAGGCCAGCCTCAGCAACATAATGAAACATCACCTCAAATACAAAACCAAAGCTTAAATTGGGAATAATATTTAAGGTGCTTTTTTTTGGGAAGGGGGGGACTTTTTATGGAACAGGACCAAATTCAAGGTTATGTGCTTACTAGGCAGGGGTGGTACCAGTGAGCTACATCTCTGGTCCTGAATTGGTAATCATTTTAAAGTTAAGAGTATGTGAATCATAAAGAATGTTTTTAACAGTAAATGAATAAACATGTCATGAAACTCATTTACAACTAGCTCCCAAAAGACTGTTTTTCTTAAAATGTTGAATTTTAAGAATTATAACTCAAAATGTTACCTTACCAAGAGTTGTTTGAGAGTTGGGATTCACATACTGATCCTTACTCCACTCAACCATACACTTCAAAATCGACACTAAGCATTCTAAACCTTTCTTCCTCAGACTCAATTCCTACAATGCATAAACAATAAAAACAGAAAGATCTTTTAAGGAAAATGTATGCTCGTTCCTTGGCAATTTAAATCTGAAAAATTTTAAATTCTTACCTGAATATTGCTCATACCAAGTTCTTGACTGCCCCTTCCTTGTGCAATTTTCGATAGATCATTTACTAGTCTCTCAAATATGTTTGCTGCATTTAAATCGCAGTCATAGTTTACATAAATATCCACTACACTCTGAGCATCTGTAACAATATATTAATTTTAACCAAATGTATCTAATATCCAAATGCATTCAACCTTTTAAATAGTAAGAGATTAAAAAGGGTAATTTCAAATACCTGCACAAATCCTTGTTAGTGTCTGAATAACCATCCACTTGTGATCAAATGAACTGGTAGAAGTTTCCAAAATATATAGGAAAATTTCTTTAAAGAATACCTGTGATGGGGAAATTGCTCTTTAAAGCACTGCTAAGAATTCAGATATATGATTACTTTTAAAATATCCTATGGCTATAAAACACAAATCAGCACTCAGGCTCCTTTGGAGTTCATCTATTTCTGAATTCAGTCTCCGAAACTCTCAGGACTAAAATAATTTCAGTGGGTGACTTAATCCTACCTTTATAATATCAGCCCTGTGCTTTACCTTCCTGTGTTGTGCTTGCCACTGAACAGCTGCCACAAATAAAATATGCAAAGTTCTGGATTTCCCCAGGACAATAACTGCTTGAAGGAAATGTAAGTCATGCTTGTTTTTCTTCAAAACATATAAACTATACTCTGTTTGATAGTGATATTTTTCAGACATTCTAGAGTTCAAGGCAGTCCTAACTTCTAGATTTTAATGCAACTGATACTCTATAAACAAAAATGATCTATTTATGTTGTTACTACTTACAAAAGGAAAGATCTTTACTGACTGAAAACTATACATAAGCTGCTTTTCACTTTTTACACCAAAAAGTATCAAGCATAAGAGCTAACCTAATGGAGTAAAATTCAATTTAAAAGCTTAGAATTTTCAGATTTAAATTTATTTTGGAAAACTCTGGCCTAGGAAGGGATAACTAAATAACAAAATATTAGTATTTATGGAACATATATATTATAAATATAGAAACAGTAACCATTTTAAGATGACTGGCACATTTCCGAAGTTTAGGTTTTCTTGCAATGTGTCTTTCTTCTTTCACCAAACTCAATGTCTTTGTATTTACTTCCTTAATGTGGTTATTTATACTATGCAAAGCTCTGACAGGTTCACTGGGACCTGGTCTGTCCTGTCTTTTCTTTTTGAGAAAGGATCTTAATATGTTGTCTAGGCAGGTGTAGCCCAGGCTGGTTTAAAATTCATGATTCTCTGGTCTCAGTTGCCTAATTGACATATGCCACCACATATGGCTCTGGGTCCACGTTTTCCTTCCTAGACACTGTGTCTGCATTCCATGGTGCATAAGTAGGCATTCAATAAATATTTATGGCCAGATGGTCATATTTCCCAAACAATACATTGTCAACACACAGTGCAGCAGCAAACTCACAGGAATGCCATGAAAATTCTTGAAGAAAAATTCAGGAGGAAACACACCTGCTGGATACCTAAAAAAAATATAGACACTTATGCGCCGGGTGTGGTGGTGCATCCCTGTAATCCCAGCAATGGGAGGCTGAGACAGGAAGATCAGTGTGAGTTTGAGACTAGCCTGGGCTACAAAAGGGAGATCAAGGCCAGCCTGAACTGCATAGAGAAGACCTGTCTCAAAAGGCAAAAAAAAAAAAAAAGTCCAGGTATTAAAAAAAAAAAAAAAAAAACCTGAATATTGACCATTCTAATAAAATTATACTACTATCCTTTCAGTGACATCACTATCTTTACAAACCTAGGTGCTGTTAAGTTGCTATGATAAAAGAAGTATACATAAAAAAACAATGAAGAATAACAATGCAGGAGGTACTGTCCAATCTGACTCAAAGGTCTAAGAAGCTGTACAGTATCCAAGAGCAACTGCAACCCGGCAGTAATGAATTGTGAGTAAAAATAAAATGAAAACATTTTTATTTTCATTTATATGTACTAATTTTTAAAATGGATACTACCTTAAGACAAATATTAAGTTATTTAGTCCTAACTGTTTAATAAATGAAACTGTCAGGTATTTCTTCCTATGTACATCGTCAAAAGATTACAGATCCTGATGGTGCCATGAATCACATTAACTATATTCTGTTGTACTGTTGCTTTGTGTGTATGTGCATTGTGGGAGGGAATTATGGGTTAAACCCAGAAACTCATGCATGCTAAGAGAGTGCTAGTCCAGTGAGTTATCTCCTCATTCCTTTTAATTTTGAGACAGGGTCTTCTTAAACTGCAGGGTGACCTCAAACTTGTATAATACTCCTGCCTACGCCTTCTGAATAGCTGGGATTACAGATGTACACCACTATGCCTGACTTTCTTTACAGAATAAATTTTAAAAAGATATGGAGAAACAAGAAAATAAAAATCTTTAGCTACTATCTATGAATTATCACACTGTGCTAAGCAAATAGTTATCATTGTAATATACCATGTCTAAAAATAGGGGTTCTAAGAAAAAAATCTAATTTTTAATGATTCCTAGCTATCTATCTACTTATCTATATATCTAAATGGAATAGTAACTATCAAAAGTCAAATTTAAAAAACAAAAAGGACAAGAGAAAAATTTAAGGTTTATTCAGCAAATGTTTAACTCATCCATTTTGCATGCCTGTATCTCATAATCTGAGCAACAAACATATTACCAAATACATTAAAAAAATCAAATGCAACCTGCACATGCAGTATGTTAAACATTAAATGAAGGTTAAAAATTGACATAAAAATGGATATTTCTAAAATGTATACTCAGTCAAAATATTTTAATGAGTTGAAAAAAACATCCACTAAATCAGCAAATCATAAAGTACTATTTTAAAGGACTTAATCATCTAAAGATGAAAAGACTAGACACTGATAACACCTGCACAATACTTTCAGATAAGGTTGGAAGACTATGCTATTCAGTTTTCCTAAATCTCTGAAAATACTTTAGAATCACATGACTACTATTTTATTTCTAAAGATTTGAGGGGGACTCTTTAAGAGTATATAAATAAATGTTAGAAAAAGGGTACAAATAAAAATTAACTTTTCAAATGTTATAAATATAACTCAAACACTATATTCTCTTTTAAAGTGCTTAATATTTTACTTAAAGACATTCCAGACTTGTATGTATCCGGGATTTTCTTTAAAAGACAGTTAAATCATTACTGTAAACATATACAGTATACAATGGCAAAGCTATTTTGAAAATGAATTTCAGAGGGCTAGAACCATGCAGGGCTTCATGGGGCTTAGTAGTTCACAGACACATGGTAGCTGAATGGATAAGTTAAAAAAAAGAGGTACATGAGAACACACAAACATTTCATATTCTGGAAAATTGTCTAGCATGTTAACAAAAACTGATTTAATATAAAACAAATGAAATATTGAACAGTATCCTAAACTTTGAAGTAGACCATACCTCAATTTGCATCTTCAGATGTGTCTTGAAGTTTGACAACAAAGTAAGAAATATGGAAAGAGAAAGCTCAAAAACTTCTGGAACAGATGAGACTCCATTTTTTGAGAGTGCAACACAAAGATACTGCTTAATAGCATTAATAAACATCTCATTTGTTCTGAAAACAGGTCCTGCATTCTGCAGAATGGATAAAAGTAACTGCAATGAAAGAATCTTGGAACGTAATTCATGAGACCTAAAATATAAAAAAACAAAGCAAGTTATATGGACAAGCTTAGCATTACGGCAACAATAGTTTATCCTGGTGCCACACTTGACAAACTTTATACATGAAGAGGAACAGAAAAACTCAACATTAACAACAAAAAATACATCACATGGAAAAACTTAGCCACTAACAGTGGGTGCTTTCTACCACAAAGCTTCACAAAGTTTTCAAATGGGGAAAAAGAAATCATGAATGTTTAATGTCATTTTACTTTTCCAGTGGAAAAGAATAATTGAAGATAAATGCTTTCTTTCAATATTGTACTTCTCATTAGAAATCACTACAAACCTTCAATTAAAACTTTAATATATAAGTTTCAATGTAGTTTTTACTTATCTTAC
Organism: Myocastor coypus; assembly: GCA_004027025.1. Taxonomy (NCBI): domain Eukaryota; kingdom Metazoa; phylum Chordata; class Mammalia; order Rodentia; family Myocastoridae; genus Myocastor; species Myocastor coypus. The sequence continues at coordinate 152,523 of PVJA010000271.1, forward strand.
TCAAAAATCTTAAACCCCAATAAAAACTTGAATGTGTCAACAAACTATAGCACTATTTCAAGCCTATTTTTAACAACCAGTTTTTTCTTTTGAAATAAATGAACTTTAAGAATAAACAGTTTATTTTTTTTAATTTTTAAAATTTTATTTATTTTTTTGTCTTGTTTCAGAACTTTTGTTTATTCACTCATTTTTATGGCTGGCTCAGCCCGCCCCAGCATGTGGTGCCGGGGATCGAACCACGGTCCCTGAAGCTGCCCAAGCTTTCCCAAGCAGGTGCTTTAGACCACTGAGCCATCCCACTAGAATAAACAGTTTATTTCATAACAGTTTATACATCTAAATATTATAATGACAGCCAACAGATATTTATCTTAAGATTTTAGTTTTCTAATCAATACACTGTCATGCTTTCTACTACTATGAAAATTTTAATTAGATTTACAAATATAATTTCTGTCCCATTAAAAAAGGTCAACAGACTAAGGACATTGATCCCAAGGAACATTCAAATTCAGGCCACACTTAAAAAAGACTCCAGCAGCTTATTATTTTTTTTTAAACTTTTATCCCAAATACTATACTCCTAACTTCAGTCTAACTTATGTGTCACTTTTTGGGAGGCTTAATTCCTATAGTAATTTAATACTGTAGCCTGCCATTTTCTAACATCTAAGTTTTTGTTATACTTTGTCTTTGCATCCCCAGCACCTTACAAAATGCTTTCAACACAAGATGTGCTCCTCAAAATTCAGTGACTTATTCTTATGTTCAGTCATTTATTAAGCACTATGTCCAAGGCACTAATCAGTGAAGAAATGTCAAATGACTATCTTTTTTTTTTTTTTTTCTTGAGACAGGGTCTCACTATGCAGTTCAGGCTGGCCTTGGGCTCACTTTTGTGGCCCAGGCTGGTCTTGAACTCGCACCAATTCTCCTGCCTCAGCCTCCAAACTGCTGGGATTACAGGCGTGCGCCACTACACCCGGCCCTCAAATGACTATCTTAAGATTTATTTATTTTGGCTTTTTGAGAGAGGTTCTCACTATATATGTAGTTCAGGCTGGCCTTGAACTCCGTAAGTAGCCCAGGTTGGCCTGAGACTAGCAGAGATTCTACTGTCTCAGTCTCCCAAGTGCTGGACACTATGCTTTTAATAGACAAACAAGGCTGGAAATTCATGCCTCCAAGTTTTCATCGGGATAGTTTTGAATTATGATTCAAATTTAAAGAATAATTGCAGGGTCATTATCTTAGGAGAACTGGAAAACATAAAGAAAAGCAAAGACAAAAAAAAAAAAATCATGTAACTATAAAAGATCACTGAATTTGACCAAAAAAAACTATTCAAGGAATTTTTTTTTTTTTTTTTTTTTTTGGGAAAACAACAGCTCCTAGAATTTGACTTCACCTTTCTAATAGTTTAATAACTCTAACTGGAAGGAGGACCTTCAAACAAAATTCTCTAATGTTTGATTTAAACCCACTAAATATGAAGATTAACTAGTTGACATTTTATTTCTTCAAAGAATCTCCATGTCCCAATGGTAATGGGGACTGAATATAGAGCTTCTGATTGAGCTACATCTTTAGCTATTTATTCTTTTCTTTAAATGTGAGTCTCACCAAAATCATTACTTTCCTGAATTGTGCACAAATGTATAATCTGCAATTCTTCTGCCTCAGCCTCCCCAAGTGCTGGGATTCAGGAATGTACCATCATGCCTTGTTAACATTGTAGAATTTTTTTTAAAAAAATGGAAGTAGTTAAAAACAAAACAAAACATACAACTGAAATAGGGTCACTTACATCTACCCCATCTCAATATCCCTTTTTAAAAGTTACTAAGGATTCTTTCTCCAGAAAGTTCTCCTAAAGTTGTCTAATATTATTATACCACATTCTGCTGCAACATTAGAAAGGCAGGTCACTCTTTAACACTTCATAGTTCAACTTCAGGCAGCAATTAATTACACTTGAAAGATACCTATTTATGACTCATAGGAATGGCACTTCTTTAGGGTTGCTTAAAAAATGTGGTATCTAAAAAAACTTACTACAATGGAATACATGTTATTAGTTCTCTTCAAAATACTCACGCCCCAATTTGAATATGCTTATTCCACAATTCTTGTCACTTTCTGAAGCAGTTCTGGATAACCCCCTCCCCCGGGTTCTTTTTTTTTTTGGTGCCAGAGACCAAACTCAGAACTTTGCAGTTGAGGCAGGCCCTTATGCTGCCCAGCTACCTCCCAATCTTGGAAGTTCTATTTTGCAAATACTTTTATGAGATGTGATCCAAGATACAGTGAATACTGCCAACTGCCATCCAATGAAACTGCAGGCTTATAAAACACATGTGTCCTCATCTACTTTATACAGGGTCCCCTACTGTGTACCTCACTTTTACCCAAATTCAAAATTACCATGAATGATAAATATCTTCAAATGATTCAAGACATCAAGATTGCTATGATAGCACAACTAAAGACACTATGAGTGAACTTTTAGAACCTCTTCAGAAATAAGAATGATATGCTAAATGTGTTTAAAGGGAAATATTTTGAGAGGGCTTAATGGTAATGTGTCTTTATTGTAGTAATTTATTTTTAATTTTAAAATCTTTTATTTCTTTATTTGGTACAGGGTCTGTCTACACAGCTCAGACTCATAGTGATGGTCCTGTTTCACCTTCCCCAGCACTGGGATTACATGTGTGCACCACCATGTCTGGTTTCAGTGGTTGGAACCGTGTACCCAGGTTTCCGAGGCTGCCACAACATGTAGTACCAGGGATGGAACCTGGGCCCTTGTACTTGCCAGGCAGGCACTTAGACCACCAAACGATCTTCTTCCCCTACTGCAGTAATTTAAAAAATTTAAGCATTCATTGTATTTTCTTTTTCTTTCTTTCTTTCTTTTCTTTTTTTTTTTTTTTTTTTTTTTTTTTTTTTTTTTTTTGATGGGAATCAGACAAATGCCACTTAACCTCTCCATAGAAAAAGGTTTTCTTGGGCATTCTGTCCGACCTTAATCCCTACATACTGTCTTCCTTATGACTTTTAAGATTGATTTCCTTTAAGTTATACTACATTTTGGTTTTTCGCATGTAACAGGAAGGGGCTATACTGAATCTGAAGTTACAATATGGAAATAATATTTACATTTATTTATTTACTCAGTAACATTCATCAAGCACCTATCATGTACTAGACACTTTCATGCTGTTTTGTCCTTTAGGAAATATTGTAAGGTACTTATGCCAGCAATTTGGGAACCACTTTTCAATACCAAACTTTTTCATAAATGTTAGGTTGATTTATAAGCTCTACTCTGGAGAAGTTCCATGGCTTTTTCATAATCATGAGGAATCTAACTCTGAATATACTTTACATAGTAATTAGAAGACACCATGCCAGTAGAAAACAATAATGCCCTTTTCCTTTTTTTGCAATGGTGGTAGATTGAACCCACAGATAATCTACCACTAAACTACCTTCCCAGGCCACTTTTAGTTTTTTACTTTGAGATTGGATTGGTCTCGCTAAGCTATCTAGGTGTGACTAAAATGTGTGATCCTCCTACTTTAGCTTCTCTGGGTGCTTGAGTTGCAGGGGTATGCTACCATGTCCAGTAACATTTTTTTTAAATAAAGTATCTTTCCCTCAGATTTTAAAGTACCATATAGTACAAAAACAGCAAAAGAAAACAGTAAGTTTCAAGCTGAAAAACTGCTACTTGTTAGCAAAATGGCTAATGACTTACTTTGGATCTGGTGGTCCATCTGACAGTGGTTTCATTGACAGTTTACACAATGACCTGAATACTAGAAAGGCATCCTTTTGTAAAATGTGGGAAAACTTAGCACCAGGTGAAGGTCCTGAAGAATTTCCAGATTCCTAGACAAGTTAATATGCCATAAAAATACATATATTTTCCAGGGTAAAATAATTTCAGCATTCTAGTATGTTTTACTCAGTTCACTAACAGGTAGAATATTCCTTATCCCATCTATTGGAAGAGAACTGAATGATGAATTGTTATACTGTTTTTCTTAAATCTTATATGCCATTCTCATACCCAATAACAACCTTTAAAATGCATTTTTTTAAAAATAGTACTTCTATCACAAATAAATGCTTAAAAAATTATCTATCTTATACTATTACTGACAAAAACCTAGTATAAACAAGCCCTAACAAAACATATCCAAAAAGCCTTCTAGCAGACCTTATCAAAAAAGATACAGATAAGAACACAAAAGAGAAAAGATGAACTCCTATAACTAGCACAGTACTGATTTATAAAAGATGACTTTTACTAAATTTCTAAAAGTTGTTTTGTCTTACACTATCATTATCCTATAGTATGTGTAAGAATGTTCTTTTAAAATGCCATTTGAAAGAGTATAGGTGAGGAGGATGTGAACATAGAGTTGGAAATGTAGCTATCTATCTGTGAAATGAATAAACGGTGCTAATTTGTATCAGTGAAAAAAGCAGAAAAAGTTCTTTACTTCTACAAACTGAAATCAGACCGTAACACTAACTAGGTTTACTAAAAGATGCTGATAGACATAAATCTATCCCCACCCACTTAAACCCATTTATACCTGAGTATCGTTGGAAGAAACAGATAACCTGTCATCAGGTAAGGATGGGGTATATGCAACAGAAACTGGTGTTCCTGGGATTCCATTTGCTTGAATATTTTCACTGTCACTACCATCCTCTATAGTTCCAATGTTGCCATCTGTACTTGCATTTATAGTAGTCCCTTCTCCTATATCTAAAATAGAATAAAAAACACACAAATATATCTAACTTAACTAAAGTATGTTTAAAAAGTGTAACATATTTAAAATGAAGTAGTGGCAGAAAAGCAAATTGAAGTAAAATATGTACTGGCAAGATTTAAAGGTCAGCATATTTACTACTAAGTCAATAGCATTTGGTATACTTTTGAATACGGTCCTTTAGTTGCTCTGGCAATGAGACACAATCAGCTGATAACAGGCTGGCCAAGACTTGCAAAAGCATTTTTTTTTAAAATCATTAATTACTTATTTAGCACATGGTCTCGCTACACCGCTTGGGCTTGTAGTAATCCTCCTGTCTCAGACTCCCCAACACTGGGGTTAGAGGCATGTGATACCACACCCAGTTTTGGTGGCCAGCACAGTGCACCCTGGGTTCTGGGATTGAAACGGTATGTGGTATGGGCATCAAACCCAGGTCCTTGTGCTTGCCAGGCCATCAAGCTATCTCCCCAGCCCAAGTAGCTTACTTTTTAGTCTATATTAGCACTTAATTAAACTGTGTTTTGATGAATCCTAAAGCCTTGCAATGCTAAAAGAAATTCCTGAAAAATATCTCATGGTCAAATACAAGCTATAGTACTTTCAAAATCTATTTTACTATGTGCTCCTCTGCCTTTTTTTTTTTTTTTTTTAAACAGACTATTATCTCTAGCAACATGTTTTTTAGAAGATAGCTTAAGAAACGATGGCCTATATCTAATGATTTTCATTCTTAGTTATACTTGTAATTAATAAAAACTGAAAATAACTTCTAGTAGAAGTAGAACTTATCTAGTAGAAGATATGCAGGTAACAGAAATAATACCAAGTTCCATTAATTACTCAAGGTGTAACGCACTTATTATTTTAAAAACAACACATACATGTCTAGGCCACAGTGAAGTAGCTATCTGGTAGGAAGTTATTACTTTCATGTAATCAGTGAAAGAAACTATTTTCAGGCATGTGGGAAATATTCTGTGCTATGAGAACAGACCATGTAACATGAAAGGTACATATTTCAATTATGTCTCTTTCATCTAACTGGGTAAGTTAGGTTTTCTTTATGTCCATTTCTTCAACCAGCAATGCAGAAAATATTCTATGAGGAATTACCAAAATATAAAGACACAACTGGTACTCAATTAGTGGTCACTATTACTAGTTTATTAACTGATTAGCATCTCTCCAGGTTTAGAGTGACTCAAGTCATGTGAAAGGAAGTAGCATCTTCTGGCTCCTTTACTCTGAAGGTGCTCTTTGCTCTTCAAATTAGAATACCCTGCAAGAGTAAGCTAGATAATACCAAACCAGATTTTGCAATTAACAAGTATCATACAAAAAGTTGCTCAGTAATAAATACATTTGGGAAATGGGATCACACAAATGAGACAGCGACTTAGATAAACTTTTAGAGCTTTAATATTCTAATGTTTGATATGGATGATGTTATTATAGCTTTTATATACTATACAAACAACAAATGGTTATAGATGGCAAAAAAATTTGACATCACAAAAAAATTGAGTAATAATTATCAGAAACTGACTTCCTAAAGCATTTAAAGCATTTACTCCTTTTTTCTCTTTCTGCACCCAACTACACTTCTTTCTACAACCTGTATGGAAACTTGTGTCTAGATGTCCCACAAAAGCCTCATGGTCAGGCTTTTTCAGATGTGGCTCGATGTACAATGTGTGATGCTGGGTTCGATTCATAGTGCAATGCTAGGATCAAGGGCACTAGGTTTAAGTGTGTGAGGGCTACTTACTTACCCTACCTAACATGGATAAAACATAAAGGACAGAAAGAGTTGTTGCTGACCTTTGCTTGGTTTCCCATCTTCTGTTCGTTATAAATTGTTTCTCCACTGTGATGACTGTCTGTAATCCACTCTGCATTGGAGGCAACTGATTTAGACTGAAATTTCTATGAACTGTGAGCTAAAAAAACTTTTCTACTTTAATTTTGGGTGCCAGGTATTTTGTCCCACTGATGAAAAAAAATAATTAAGTTCTCCCCACTACAAAAGATCTCCAATGTCTTTTTAACTAAAAATCAAGATTAATTTTATATAGGCCTTACCACTACAAGGTTCTCTGACAACTCCAAAAATCTTTTCAACTCTCTCATTTAAACAGAATTCACAATAAATTTCTAAGCTCTCTACTCTCAAATCCACATTTTCTTAAATTGCTATTATTCTCTTTCATGGAATGTTTTATCATTACACTTTCAATTTTACACAAATACATCTTACCTAATTTGTTCATTCTAAGTTTTTTCAACTCTTGCCATATTTCAGCTATTATCCATTTTCCTTCCTACTTTTTTCAAAGTTCTCAAAGGAATACACAATTTTCTTTGATAAAGATAAAAAGACTTTGCTCAAGTACAAAGACCAAAGAGACGTAAGAAAATGAGAGTACACTTGGATTTGGTCCTGCACTTAAAAAAAGAAAAGGATGTAAGAAATACATTTTTGGAAAATTCTTAGGTATATACCTATTAGATACTCTTAAAATAGTGTTACTTTTCTTAGGTATGAAAATGAAACTGCATTTAGGTATGCTAATGGCCTTATTTGTAGTAAACACATGTTGCACTATCTAGAGGCTAAAATATCATGATGCATACAATAAATTTTCAAATGATTCACCAAAGGCATATATGTGTGTATGCTGTATGTATTCTAAAAGACACTTAAGGCAAATGCAGCAAAATTGATTACTGATTCCAGATAAATAACATATACATGATCTTCTTTCATAGATGTGAAATTTTTCCACACATTTCATAAATATGTTCAAGCCAGTATCTCAAAAGTGCATTATTAGTGCTTTTTCCCCCAAATTATTTCTCAATACCATTCGACTCTCTCAACATTTCATCATCTACCCAATCCACGTAGGCTCAAAAACTGGGAAACCACCTATGTAAAAAACATGTAACATAGTAGGCCTGATACTACCTATGTTAGAAAAGCCTACTTTCAAGGTTAGAATTTGGATGATGCCTAGCCTATATTTTGGGAGGGTAACTATCAGAACTGACTAGAAGCTTACAGTGTCCAGTGCTAGTGAACCTATGGCACACATGCCACAGCAGGCTGCTTGTTATCACTGAACACTCTAAAAGGTTCACCCTGACTGGTCTAAACAGTACCAATAAGACAGATTATGCAGAACCACCTTTCATTCTAAGAATCTCTAATTTGAACCAACATTTATTCTAGTATTCTGGAATTCTGGCACATGCTAGGCAGAAGGTAATTAAGTAAGAGCCCCCAGTAAACACCTTAGGCCATAAAATTCTAACATGCTTCTCTAATAAATATTTCACAATTTGAAGATGCAAGAGCAGAGAGCATCCTACATGACTTCTGTGGCACAGAATTCTTCAAAGTATTCACCGATTTCTTCCAGACTTACAAAATGCACATATCTCCTCTGTCAAACTTGCTTTGTGCCTTCTTGCTGTCAATTTTAACAGTAAGCAAAACTACATGTCATGTCCTATGAGGCTTTCCAGTGAATAACAAAATCTTGCGGACTTCTGACATATGCTTTCTTTCCTATTCTTGACTTACCTGAATGAGTACTTAGAAAGCATTCTTGATTTAATAACATTATCTCACTTACCATCCACGTTTTTTTCTCTCCTTTCATTTCTATTGTCCTGTTCAAGCTTAGCTTACCATGACTGGTCTCCTGAACTTCCTATTTTCAAGCTTAGCTGCTAGCATAGTTCTGATGCTTCATGTCTCAGCTATAAAATCTTCAATGGTAGTTCATTTTGTCCTAGACTGAAGTGCAAAATCTTTCTTGTGAAACTTATCAGCTTTGGCGGGTTGCCTGCAAACTCTTTTACATGACATCACATACACTATACTGTTGGAAATTATAAGCAGTAGTTTGACTAATCGAATCATTCTCTTCTATAGACTTCCATTAGGAAAACAGAGCAAGTTCAAAAAAATAATCTTATGAGGAATTTTTTTTCCCTAGAGGAAATAATAGGAAAAATTTGTTTGGTATTTTAGACAAGAACAGAACTAAATAACCCCACTCCCCTCCAGCTTAGAAAAATGATCATCCCTTTATCACAGTGTAAGATTTAAATGCAAACTGTACAAGTGTACATATTATATAAAACATTGTATAAGACTGCTGCTGCCTTACTAATACTCCCAGTCCCTATTGAGATCATATTTAAATACTAATGGTCCCAATATTTATATTGAAATAAATCATATAGAAAAAGGAAATCTTTAAAAAGTCAAATAAAAATGCCTTAGTAACCAAACATCCAACTAACACTTTATCTTCTTAAATGAAATTTGCTTCCCACCAAAAAAAAACATTGTTTTATACTAAAGTCATAAATCTTTGTATATTATCTCTCTTGCTCAGTACTTCAAATAAAAATTAATGAAGAAAAATATAGGAATTATAGACCTTTTGAGTGTTTTAAATATTTTTTTAAGATTTAAAAAGTATTTAAGGGGCTAGGGATATAGCTCAGTAGTATGGTGCCTGCCTGCTAAGTGAAAGGTTTCCAGTACAAAAAAGAAAAAGAAAGAAAGTGTTTTAAGGTTTATAATTCCTATAATTACATCTGAATGAATACCCTAACAGAAAACCAGTTCCATTTGGTGCAGAGTAGAAGAGATCATTTTCAAAACATCCCAACTCTCTGATGAAGTCAGAGGCACACTGGTTTGTATTACTGCAACATCCACTAAGTGATCTAGGTTGCTTTTCTTTTAAGAAGGGCTTTGTCAGATTATGCTGCACAAGAAATAACATCAAGGATCAACAAATGGAATTAAATTGAAAAGCTTCTATATAGCAAGAGAATAAATTAGTAGAGTGAACAGTCAACCTACAGAATGGGAAAAACATTTTTGTTATCTCTCTTCAGACAGAGGACTAATATCAAGAATATATTGTATAAATAACTTTTAAAAATTAAGCCCTCCAAAAGATTCCAGTTAAGAAATGGGCAAAAGAAGGAATGGCACAGAAATGGGCAAAACAAGGAATGGCACAGATAAAGAAGTACAAATGGCCAAATTTGACCTCCAAATTTGGCTGTCACTTTACAGATGAGATTCATAATCTTTGGATTACTCTGTTATTTCAAGGTATCTGCAGGATTCTGGGACCACATCCTGGATGGCCTCCGTAACATTTGGATTTTGCATGGGTGCGAGAACCTCTGGATCACTAAGAATCTCACTGAGACAAGGCATTCCTGCCATGCTTACTTCCATTCTAAGCATGCCTCCTCAGAAATTAGCAGGCATTTCCTCAGGATAGCCTCCTGGAAACGTCATACTGAGCTCATTGTTGTCTGGCTTCTTCCTCCCACTGAGTTTTTCATGTTCTTCTTGAGTTTTCTTAACCCTTTCTATTCTTTCTTTGATCTCTTTTCTTCACTTTTTCACTCATACTTTCTCCAATGGTCAGCAATTTTCTGGGCCCTTGGCTGAACTTCTGTCAACATTGCATTTATAACCTCACAATAATTTGTGAAGCAAGGGGAAGATCATAGACTACTCCTTCTTGCCAATGGCCCATAAGTCTGCCACTTGTATTGTTGGGCTGAAACATGATTTATTTCAATGGCTGTGTCACAAACTTGAATAGCAGCATTTGGCTTCTGCAATCTGATGACACTGGCCCGCTTGGCAAACATGAATGGCCAAGCAAGGATGCATCTTAATGATATCTATGAACAAATAAATGGCTTTCTATAGGTCGCCATCATTTAGAGCAGTGGTTCTCAACCTTTCTAATGCCGTGACCCCGCAATACAGTTCCTCATGTTGCGGTGACCCCAAACCAAAAAATGATTTTGGTGGCTACTTCAAAACTGTAATTTTGCTACAGTTATGATTTGGGATGGCTTTAGGAGACCCCTGTGTTTTGGTCATTCGACCCCTGCTGGGGTCGTGACTCACAGGTTGAGAACCGCTGATTTAGAGCATCCAATGACAGCTTGACCCAGCATTATTTACTTGACCCAGCATTTCCTCAGTTATCTCTACATTTTCATTTTCCATTTCATGAAGTTTAGTATTAGCATCTGGCTTAATTACACCTTCATTGTAGATCTCTAGATTGCTTCCCTCACTTGATGGCTCATTTGTCTTTGTTTTTCCCCCATTTTTTTTTTTTTTTTTTTTTTTTACTATTTGTTTTCTCTTCCTTAATAAATTTCTTCTCACTTCACTTTATGACTAACAGTGGTACTTAAACTGCTATGCTCTCCATCCCCTTCCTCAGGAAATGCATCTCCTCAGTGTGCAGGATGCTTGGATCTTTTTTGTTTTTTTTTTTAATTTTTTTTTTCTTGTTTCAGAACCTTTATTTGTTTATTCACTCATTTTTATGGCCGGCTCAGCCTGCCCTGAGGGCAGGGCTGGCGCAGCATGTGGTGCCGGGGATCGAACCGCGGTCCCTGAAGCTGCCCAAGCTTTCCCAAGCAGGCGCCTTAGACCACTGACCCATCCCGCCAGGCCCCAAGGATGCTTGGATCTTGCTCACACATTTCCACAAAGGCTTAAAGCTCATTTACTTTGTGGAGATCCACGGTCAGCAGACCACAGATGGCTGCTGAGGAGGCCACAGCCAGGTCCCAGATGTGGGCACTGGGTCAGCAAGACATGTAGAAGGGGGCGGTTATCACATTGAGGAATCCTAAAATAATGGGAAACAACAATAATCCAGGTCCCAATCAAAATCAAGAAAAATTATAAAGATGAGAGTAGAAATCAATGAAATTGAGACCCAAAAAGAAAGAAAGGAAGAAAGAAAGAACCAACGAAAGAAAGAGATTGAGGAGCTGGTTCTTTAAAAGTATAAACAAAACAGATAAGCCTTTAGTCAGACTTACCAAGATAAAGAGAAAAAAGGCTCACATCAATTAGAAATGAAAAAGACAAAACCACAGCAGACACTGTCAAAATCCAGAACATAGTAAAAATTTAAAAATTGACTTCCAACAAATTGGTACATTTTGAAGAAATAGACAGTTCCTAAACTCATACAAATAGGATAGGAAGACAAAGATATGCTAAGTAACCCAACAGCAAGCAGTGTAATTGCCATAATCATAAAGACTCTACCAACTAAAAATGGCTCAGAATCAGATAGATTCACTGATGAATTCTAAAACCTTTCATGTGTCAGATCACCAAAACTTCTCAAGCTTTTGAAAGAAACCAAAAGGGATGGAGTGTTCCTAAATTAATTCATGGAAGTCAGTATCATCCTGATCAAAACAAAACTATAGATTAACCTCCTTAATAAACACAGAAGCAAAAATTTCAACAACATTAGCAAACAGAATGAAGTACAACATCAAAAAGATCATACATCTTGACCAAGTAGGTTTTATCCCAAAGATGCAAGGATGGTTCGATGTACAGTAAGTCCCTGACTTATGAATAAGTTCTGTTTCAGAATTGTCAGTCAAAATTGTTCACCAAGAAAGTGAATCTTATACATTTTAAGTATATCTGTGACAGTTTGGAAAGGACAGGACAGGACAGGATCTGACTCAAATTATCTTGGGCAGATAACATGATACTCTATACAGAAGATCCACAGAAAGCCACCATAAAACTCTTAAGTATTAATAACCAACTTTAGCAATGTAGAGGATATAAGCTCAACATGAAAATCATTAGCATATGTGTACACCACTAATGAACTTGATGAAAATGAAGTGAAGGACCTGTGCAAAGAAAGACTGAAGAAGACATCAAAAAATAGAAAACTGTTCCATGCTCCGAAACAGTAAGAATCAAAACTATTACATAGATTTATTCCAGTCCAAATCAAAATACCAGCAGCATAATTTACACATTTAGAAAAAAAAATCCTAAAATCCATATTGAATCAGCAGAGACCCAAAATAGCAAAGCAATTTAGGGCAACAAGAGCAAAGCAGCATGCACAAAATACCTAACTTCAAGCTTTACCACACAAAGCAACACTGATTAACAAAACAAAAAACACAACATGGTATGAAACAAAAACAAACCTGGGTCAATAGAAGAGAACATAGGAGTGATGCAAATATTTAGCACGCAAGCTATTTAGATCACTGAAGCTCTGAAAGGTTCTCCATCACTAGAATACTCAGATATATCTCTGACAAAGAGGCCAAAAGTGTAAGTTGGGGGAATAGCCTATGCAACACACGGTACAGGGAAAACTGAGTAACACTGCAGTACATTGAAACTAAACTCTTGATTTCTCACTGTGTACTAAATTAAATTAAAAACAGATCAAAGAGTTAAACATGTAAATAGGAATACTGACACTACTAGAAGATGAAATAGGTAACATTTATGAAGTCACAGTTGTACAAAAAGATTTTCTAAACAGAACTGCAACTGCACAA